>VWZG01006031.1:68952-342845 GCA_013396735.1 Grallaria varia | reverse complement strand
GGGCCGAGGAGGGACACGGGCCCCGCTGAACCACCGGACCGCGCCACCAGCCGGGAGGGAAACGCCTCAGAGACGGTGACTGCAGCACCTCTCTGGGCAGTCCATTCCCATGTCTAATCACCCTTTCTGTGAAGAAATTCTTCCTAATGTCCAGTCTCAGCCTCCCCTGTGCAGTTTAAGACTATGTCCTCTCGTTCTGTCTCTGGTTGCCTGGAAGAAGAGGCAAACCCCACCTGGCTACACCCTCCTGTCAGGCAGAGAGTGATGAGGTCACCCCTGAGTCTCCCCTTCTTCGGGCTGAACAACCCCAGCTCCCTCAACTGATCCTCATCAGAACTGTGCTCCAGACCCTTCACCAGCTCCGTTGCCCTTCTCTGGACTCGCTCCAGCACTTCAATGTCCCTCCTGAACTGAGGGTGGCCCTCGAGGTGCAGCCCCATCAGTGCCAAGAACAGGGGAAGAATCCCTTCCTGGGCACACTGCTGGCCACACTATTCGTGATAGAAGGTTGCCACTGCCCTTCTTGGCCACCTGGGCACCCACTGGCTCATGTTCAGCTGCGTCGACCAGCACCCCCAAGTCCTTTTCCTCTGGGCAGCTTTCCAGTCACTCTGCCCCCATCTTGTAGCACCGCATGGAGTTGTTGTGACCCAAGTGTATGACCCGGCACTTGGTCTTGAGCCTCTGTCCTCTCCTGGCCCCACCTCTGCAGGCGGGGGCGAGTGGGTGGTGGAATCAGGGCAGCAGTACAGGTTGGCGGACAGGTGGGTCTATGTTGACCGCAGCAGCCCTGTCAGGGAAGAGCATGTGAGTCAGGCAAAACATAGCCAAAACACGTTCTAAATTCTACTCCAAACTCAAAGAGAAATGCTGCCTTCCTAGGTGAAGTCAGCCAGGCTTTTGGGATGGTCAGTGCTCCAGGGATCAGGAACGCATAAGCAGCCCTGGAAGAAGCTCTCCTTATCCTCTGCCTCCCCAGAGGCAAGCAGTTACCTGTGTTCTTCTTCAAATCCCATCTCGTCTTTCATAGCCAGAACTTTCCAACAGAACTAATAAACAGTTCAGTAACCCACGAAATCGCTCTTAGCTTAATCATTTATGTTTCCAGGTCTTGCTGGCCTAAGCAGCTGAGGCGGCATGCATTAAAACTTTGTACTCTGCCACCTGCGCAGAAAGCTGTAGGTCAATCTCTGGTGAGCTGGCAGGAACACTGTTGAGGAAGAAAACAACCTAATTTTATTCGGGGTAAAGAGGAATTCTATACTGATGAAGTGTATGCATGCATTGTTTTAGTTTTCCATTGTGGCAGCTATTTTAACCCCTCTAGCTGATCAACAAATTGTAGCAACTTTCAGCTCTCTTTACCATATGACTCTTTGTATCCAGCCAGTCATTAAATCCTTTGCGTTAAACCTTTGGCAGTTGTGTCAGCAGCAGAGTGGATGGTAGTTCAAGCTTGGACTCACAGTGCAGAGGTGGCATATGTGATTTTATAACTCTATTTTCCTAAACTATAACCACATAAGTATCTTCAAGATTACCTTGTTCCAGCTAGTGGGGAATATGAGACTGGCCTATGTAAGCAAAAAAGAAAAAGTGCAGGCTTTGTGTGGCTCTCTAGTAGCTGTATAATTGCAGTTAATTCCTGCAATAAAACACATGTGGGCTATGCTACCATACCCAGGTCTTCCATGTCCTCCCTCTCAGAAACACAATGTGGAAAAACTCCCATTTATAACTTAAAACCCCCCCACCTTTTATTTTTAAAATAAGCTCACTTTTCTGTGAACAAATTATCTTGGCATATCAAAAAAGTTCGAGCATAGTACTGAGGATATGAGAAATGCTGCAATATTAATTTTGTCTGAACAAGGAAAAATTGATGTGAAAAAACAGATAACAAAAGGAAAGAAATGGGGCACTTTAATTTCCACATGCATTTGTAATTCTCACTCCTTATTTCCCAGAAATGTAACCATTATTGGTTACTTTATTGTTACTCTTCTGCAATAAATATAAATTAAATATCATATAAAAGACACTAAATTATAATTCACATTCATGACAAGATAAATCTATATAATTCTCCAATTTCAGTTCTCTCATGTTAGGCTTCTTTAAAGCAGATGAAAGCTTTTGAAAGGAGTCACTGTATGTTGCCAGTGAATAATTTCATTCCTGTCTATATCTGTCTATTCAGCCATTTAAATTACCTAACAAACATTACATGTCTGCAATCTTCTCAACATTTAGAGAGAATTAATCCCAAAATTTTGTTCTTACTCAGTGTTTCAGTATGGGCTACACAACAGCTTACCAGTAAACAAGAGTTGAAGGCACACCATTATAATTTAAACAGAAAAAAAATCATATATAGTATTTTATTGTAAGTTAAATTAAATGAAATCTCTCTCAACCTTCTTGGTGTTTTTGATGAACCTGTTATTAATCCTCATCTATTTAGTACTATGTTAGATGATCTTTCCTAAGAAATACTCATGGCTTAAATAGCTTTTGTTTTTGGTAAAGAGAAGGCTGTTAGAAAGCTGTTATTAGCTTCTGACTCTCAACAAGGTCAAGAATTAGTGCCTAAAGGCACTTAACAAATACATTGGGAAAAAAAATCTCTGCTCCTTATAAGTTATTATCTGGATGATGGGGGAAATATGGTAATTTTACAGATGGAAACAGAAGACAGTAATAGTCGTAAACCCAAATTACGAAATGTCATGGTAAAAGGAAGGGCACACTTAATATGGATAAGAAGAGTGGAAAAAAGACAAGATTCTTTGTAATATGGTTTTATTCTGGTAAAATATTTTGGTTTTGTAACATTTAAATACATAGACAATGCATTTTTATTCAAAAGTTCCCTCAAGAGAATACAAAATAAATATTGCGTAATTGAAACTACCCACCATTTGTACTGTGACATTTCCATATTTCCTCACATTTTAAAGTGGCTTCATAAAAATGATTCCCTTATATTTGTAGAGTTATTTTGAAAGTTTGAAGTATTGTAAAAGCCAAACAGCAAAAGCTACTGCTTTTAAGTTTTTATTTAGATGAAACTTTCAAAGTGCATTTATTTTCTGAATGAGTTGTTTGGTGTTTTTTTCAGTGCTGTCCTAGTTTTTCCCCCCAGCTGTTCACCTCACTCTCACAGCAAAATTGGTTCACCAGGTTATGAACCTCAAGTTGCAGAAAAATGTGGGAAACATAACGGATTATCTTAAGGAAAACCAAATGGATGTCAGCTTATCTTGAAAAATCAGGCAGTATGTGGAGGGAATGTGTATCTGGTTCCTAAATGATGCACCACCACTAGGGAGGCCTAGGGCTTCCATGGCAGGAGAACTGTTAGAGCAGGCACTCATGTAGCACAAAGTATGGCCTATAGAAAATTAGCCTGACACCATCAGAAAGCACAGAGGTCTGAGGACTACCAAACATGGTGAACAATAGCCACTGCTAGCCTGGATCTTCCCTGTGTGCTGCAGGACCTTTAGAGGACGTGCTTCCTGACCACTGGCTGTTTGGCTATGACAGTTCATGAGCCATCGCTAACCAGCAGGCAGCTGCTGTGGCAGCAAGTGCCTGACATGAAGATGGAGACAAGTAGTCTCACAAGTATTGTGTATGCAATAACATTTACCCCTGCACCAGGAGGATGGCCCAGGCTGTTGCACTGATTCTAAATACTGACTCTGAAGCCTCAGTATATGAAGTACTGACCAATGGTTTCCCTCCAGCTGGTGTTTACTTCTTACTGAACCTGGGCGATGAATAATAGCTACCAGAGGAATCAAATTTCCTGGATGAAAATGTAACTTGTAATTCATGTTTTGTACACTGACTGTATGCTATATAAGGTGTAGCATTACTGCACTGAACATAAATTTAGAGATGAACGTAATGGCTCAGCACCGTCAGACACAGCCATGATATAGACTCCAGATCTACTTATTTTAGGAATTGTTTCTGAGGAGATGCTTGGCTATGCACTGAGGTTTGTTCTTTGAATTATTAATATTTCAACCAAGAAGGACACTATGCCCACTAGCATTTTAAGTCAGAAGTGAGGTTTAGCTAGAGTGTAAAAAAACTAGTCTAAAATGATACTACCAAAGAAATCACTTTTATAAGTCTGACAGAGAAGATAATCAAGGCTGTTTATTTATGTCTACATTTCAAGAAGCTCGGTAATACTTGGATGACTGACATATATAATTTCCATGCAGTAAAGAAGTATTTGCAGAACTTCATGGCTCTTCTCAAGATCTGCAGAATGCGCATCACCAAACTGCATTTCTTAAATGCATCAGCAATCTTTTCATATGTATTAGTTACAATGGATTTTCTGTTTAAAACATAGGCCCTATCAACTTGGGTTTTGGTGCCTATCAACTGCTGTCATGCTGAGAATGGAGCCAATGGCTGTTATTAATGTACTTAGGATTCAGAGCTCTCTGGCTGCAGTTACTTGGTGGAGGACTCCTGCATTCAATCCAAACCAAACCAAACCAAACCAAACCAAACCAAACCAAACCAAACCAAACCAAACCAAACCAAAAAGGCTGCATTTGCCTTCTGGAATATCCCATTCCTAATAACTGTAGTATCATTTGAAGCATATGGTTCTTTACCTAAAACACTTTAATCATCTCCAAGCGAACCTTTCAGACAGTTAGATACTTGTGTCATTAGATTAGAATGATTTTTTTTTTTCATACTTCTAGAACCTAGCTCTCCTTGGTAACAGAGGGTGTGGTGTGAAATGCTAACCACTGTTAAGTGACTGCTTATAAGTGCTTCTGAGGATATCTTGGCTCTTGAGTCTTCAAAAATCTGTGAAAATATCCTTACGGATGACAGCAGTTAGGGATTATCCTCAGTATTTAGCAGGAATGATCTTATTTTGCCAGAATCCTTTATCTTGACCTTCCAGATGGTATTAAAGGTTATGACTGCCAACCAAATTATATTGAGCACCTCACGGCAGGGTTCAGTTCTACTTCATTAAGTGTTGCCAAAAAGAGGATGTGTTTTTTGGGGAGAATGATCCACATAGTCACTACAGGTACTTTAAATAACAACAACCTGTGTTACTGCCTCTGCTTCTGCTGCACTGACTAGGAAAGAAGTACAGAAGGACTTAGATTTCTAATGACTTGTCCTTACTTTCTCTCAAATGTTTGCAGCAACAGGAAAAAGGATGGCCAGGGGAGAGTGAGCTATGGTCTAAAGGTCAGAGTTATTACAGGTTGTTCAGAGTCAATGACCTCTGTTTTATGAGGTTGTCTGAATTCTGTACTTACTTCCACTTCATTGTAGCTTGCACAATGTGAATTTGGGCATAACCCCCAGCTTTTGCTTGTTTTCCTATGGTAATAATGTATTTGCTGTGTGTACTGCCTTCAGTGTTGGGTCCCTTCCAACCCAAACCATTCTAGGATTCTATGAAGTGAAAAAAAAATAAAATATATATAATAGGGAGAGATCCTTGAAAACAGGGGAAAGGGAAGTGTCACAATTATCTTTAAGGCAAAAAAAAGAGAATCCAGGGTACTACATGTCAGCCCACCTAAACTCAACCTACTGGAAGATTATGGAATGTGCAATTAAAGACCCTAACAGCAAACAGACCTGGAGACCAGGAGCAGGAGCATGGACCGATCCAGAGAGATGACAGAGCTCCACAGGTGCCACCAGAGGGCACCTCTGCTCCAGGCCCAGAAGGTGACACTGAGAAGGTGGCAGGGGAGATGGAACGTCTCTGAGGCCTGCAGTGGCCAGCCAGGAAAGGACCTCGGTGGTTTGCATCCAGCTGGGGTCATCAGCGAGTTTGATGGGCCATGAAATGGGCAGCTGCTGATGTTGGAAAACTGTTTGCTTTGAGTGCTGCTACCTTATGAAGCAAGACTTTTACCTGATGGGCCCCAGGGCATTTCCAGGAATCTGAAGCCTTCAACCTCTGAAGCAGCACTCTGCACAGCTGCCCTGCACCTTGCCAGCACTGGTGGCAGCTGAATGACTAAGACATCAGGGGCTGCCAATCTGCTGTTTTGCCTCGGGCCGCCTTATCTTGCTGTGTCTTCACTAGAATAATTCCCAGATCATATCCAATGACTTCCAGAATCTCTTGTGCTGTAGTCAGTTGTTAGCATGGTCAGCGGGGACTGGAGGTGGTTTGGCAGAAAAATGTGGGAACTTTAGGGCTTCCACCAGGAGCACTGGGGGGATGTGCCAGTGGCTGATGGTCTCTGCCTCCCGTCTGCTGCAGAAAGTGCTGCACTCCTTGAGCCCCACTGAGGACCAGTTCCAGCTCCTGCCCCAGGGACTGGCCCTTTCCCATCTGTTCAGGGTTATGTGGGAAAGATCAGGTCAGGAGTTTCTAACCTTGCCTTAATGATAAGGACCCAAGTAGGGGTCACTGTCACCCCAATGACATTCAGTGAATTTTGGGTCTAAATCTGGGAAATTCGGTGCACAATGCTAACTGCTAAAATGTCCTGTTGGCAGTACCAAGCAGTCTGAAGCCAAGAGGAAAGAGACCGGCTTTAGCTCCCCACCAGGAAGGAGGCAGGGGGCAGGGACAAGTGTTGGGAGTGTTTCAGCACTGACACACCAAATGGTCTCACAGGAGGAACCTGTTGTGTGAGCCTGGCCATGAAGGATAGGAGCTAGTCTGGTGGCATGTCAGCACAGCCCTACTGAGCAGCGTGCGTGTGTGAATTGATGTGTTCTCACCAGCAGCCTTTACCTGGCAATGACAGGAGGAAGTCCAAGAGGCCAAGAGAGGTGACCCAGTGCTATCTAGTTTGTCTGAGCAATGGGATCTGTGAATGCAGGTGAATTGGAAATCTGTACAAGCAAGAACTTGTGCTTGGTTTTCTGCAGTAGATTTTCTCAGGGAAGTCCAAAATTTGGGGTTGAAAATGTATGTTAATACATATTTTATGATTGTATCTGACATGTTATTGTACCTTTGGTGTACTTGGAATGGACTTGTGGATCTTGGATATAGGATCAATTCCAGATCAGCTATTGCAACCAAAAAAGGGTTGAATTTAGATTTTCTCCAAAAGACAAATGAGAAGAAAGACAATAAAGACTTCTTTGTGGTTTTGAAACCCCATATTTATAATATGAAGAACAACAAACCATTTGCTAAAATGTAATTATAGTTCAATGACTTTTCCATCTATTTTTTTCCTTGCAAGTTTCCCTACATGCCATATTCCAGTTGCTATATTGATGTCTGTCTGTTTCTCAGAGGTATTTGCTAGTGTCCTGCACTTTAGTGTCACATATAATCATAGACACTCAATGAGATTATTTGCCTACTCATTTTCAGTTATTTATTATGACCATACTTTAATGAAAGTTGGAAGCTGAAAGTTTTAAATTCTCACTCACCTAAAACCATTGTACTTAGAAAACTGCCATACATATTTAGTGCTGTGCTCATGAGCAAATCAAAGTTCATCCTGAAACCCAGGGAATAACGTGATTAGGGCCTTGGGAAAGTGTTGCACTTTGTAGGACGGGGACTTGTACTGGCTTGGCTCTTCTGAGCTTGGCTTGAACTTGACTTCTTCTTCAGCATCTCAGTCATGTTAGATTTTTCTTTTTTTTTTTTTTAAATCTGAAGATAACAATGGGAAAACCATAAAAAAATCAGAAAAAATATTTTCTTTGTAAAATTTGCATTTAAGAAAGAAGGAGCCATTTAACAGACAGACATTTAGTACAAGAGAAAAGAAAGTTACAAGTGTGAAAAGGGAGTTATAATAGTTGATTTTCAGCTGCTGTTCTGAGAACATGGGAAGAAGAGTTCCTCAGAAAGATGCAATACCTAAAGAATATGAAGAATTCCTAAAAGCCTTTGAAAGAAACTTACATATTCTCTGGGACATTTACAGGAAACATAAAGCAGGCCTCTTAACAAACATATAACAGCATCGTAAGTGGTAATCAAGAGCCTTAATTACAATGCCAGGGCAGGAGCCTGTTTAATTTCTGATTTTCTATTTGCATAATTCACAAGTTCACTGAGGAATGTGCAGTTTCATTGCTGTTCTTCTGAGTCATGCCATGCTTACTGTTTGCTCTCAATTCATGATATGTAGTTGTCCCTGGGAATTAATTGATATCTCAGAGGTTTAAGACTGAAAATATTGGCATTTTAATATTTTCTCACAGGAACAAACTTATCACAATTTTTGCGTAGTGTGCAGAAATGGCTGTGCTCTGCTAAAGTATTGGTTTTAATTCTGTGGAATTGAAATTAACTAGATGTGATTTTTTTTTTTTAAATAATAAATATATATCATCAGAAAAATCCATGAGATTACAATTCAGTTCTCATGATACTTTTGAAGAAATTTCAGGGGATGAGCTCTGCAGCAGGCACCAATTTTTGCTTAAAACCAGAGAGGGAGTGTTGGAATAGCTAACAGTCTCAGAATGAGAGGAATCAGATTTCTGGTTCTGGCTCACATGAAAAGAGAAGTGGCTGTACAATGGCAGGGTCTCCCAGAGGAGACAGAGTAAGAATTAGCTGTGTGTGGATGGCAGTCTCTGCATGAATGAGCATGGTGGAGCAGTAGCCTTGAGCATGGATCTCTGCCCCAACATATTTATATTAAATCTTCAGGGCCACACTGAGGGCATACGTCTCAGATAGAAAGTCTGAAGTTCTTCTTTCAGAACCAGCCTATCTAAGACCTCCTCCCACAACATTATTCCTATCTCGTTTATATCTGAATTTTATGTTTTGTATGGACATTCAGACAAAGGCTTCCCATTAATGCCAGTCTCATTATCTCTCTCATGAGAAAGAGTATGCGATGGTAGAGACACTAAGAATTCCTTCTACAGAGAAGATGGCTAATTTCCCTTTTTTCCTTCCTTCTCTATCCAGATAATAAGCCAGAAGATGATACATACCCAGGAGAACTTTTTCATCATTTGTATCTGGGCTTATGAAAAGATTGGCACTCAAGGAAAAGAAACCTGCTGGGATCTGGCTTGGTAGAAGCAAGTGGTGATTTTGCTCAATAAAAAAGAAATAAAAGATCTCAGCTCCCCAGGCAAACAAGTCAGGAGATCTGGGAAAGCTAATAGGCTGTGGTCCAGACTGCTGGCCTCTGAAGAGGCAGGGGACTGGGAATTTTATTCCAGCTTGGGCTTTCAGGTTTGGGCTGTTTTTGACTCCTGAACCAGGAGAACAGGCTATAATGAACAGATGAGCTTGTCTTGAGGTCTGAGCTGCAGCTCAAGACAGGTCTCTGGAAGCGACCTTTCTTGTGGTAGCTGATGCATCAAGTACAGACAGGCTGTCATCTCTGCAGCTTCCTGGGAAAAAAAAGGGAAAATCAAAGCACCTTAAAGACTAACAATGTGAGGGTTTGAATAAGGTGGCCCTAAGCTTTTAGTCTCATAGCCTACAACTTCTTAACCTTCTGAGATCTCATTGTGGGTCTATCAAGAGACTGAGGTCCATTTGTTTCAGACCAGAAGGAAGCATCATGCTGGAAATTATCAGGTCTGGAAGTGCTATTATCAGCTTTTTAGAGTAAATCCGGCAAGGCCTTGAAGTTTCCTGCTTAAGCTCATGCTTAGGCTCAGCTTTCTCCTTGCTAGAACCTCCACTTTGAAATTCGCCAGCTCACAAATGAGCTGTGGAAGAGCAAGCTTGGGACTTCACTCTTGGCAGAGCTGCTTTGGCACAAACAGCACTTACAAAAGGTTAAACTGGGGGGCAGGGACAGATGTCTGGGTGGGCAGGGGAAGACAACCTCTTCCACACCACGATGTTTGATGCCACATGCAGCAGACATCCTCTCTGAACCAGGCAGGGTGGGCAGTGACTGCAGTCTGGTTGGCCTACCTGGCCCAAGCGTTCCCTTCCACACAGACTGCACATTGCCCTTGTCCCTGCCTGTGCCTCCCTGAGCAGTGCTGGGCAGGGGATCGGCCCCTTCCATGTCTGGACCCCTTTTGTCTGCTGACACACTCTATGATGTCTTAGAAACTCATTTTCTTAAACTGCCACAGACTGTAGGATAGTTATACTCACTCCCAGCCCAGACGCAACCATTCACAGGATTACACTAAAATGTAATTTTTTTTTTAATGCTAGGCCAAAATTCATTATTAAGAAAAAAGGTAAGACAGGTGCTCTCTGCAAACATATTTAATAAAGTCCCTTGATTGCTCTGAATTGATTTATGTATGGTAATTATCTTGTTATATAATTAGAAAGCTCTTATATATACTTTCCTCAAACTTGTTGCTTTGATGTTGCACTTGGGCGTCTGTATTACTTTGTGGGATACAGTCCAAAGCTGCCTGGATATAGGCCAAGATTAGTAATGCATAGACATATTTGCAAAACAGGACTTTCAAAGTTGAGCAAACATGGGTAAAACTTTTTTTCTCCTGGCACTCTGTTTAAAGTTTTGGAGTTTAAAACACTCATTTAGTATAGTAATTTTTTCCAGATTTGTTCAATAATCAGTGATATTAGCAAAAAGTTCCCTGCTTTCCAGCTAGGAAAAACCCACCTAAATATTCATCTAGAAGATGTATAACCCGTGGGTGATCAAATATAAGTGGGAATTTTTGGGGTCCTCTTGGCTTTAAAAAGGGTCTCTTGGAAACTCTCGGCCAAATCAAAGTTTTGAGGTGCACACTGGGAGTTTACAGAGGAGAAGCCAGAGCTCATAGAATTTGCCTCTTCTGAAAAGTGGGAAAAATTCTACGGGCACAAGGCACAGCCTTTTGCCCAGGACAGCCTATATACACTAAAGACTGAAATAGTGTCTATGTCTCAGTGCAAACACAGCCCAAATTACAAGCAAATAAAATGACTCCTTCTTGCTGATTAATCCCAGAAAACTCCTGAAATATAAAATGAGCATTAGTTGAGTTTTGTATGAGACAACACATACCAGATAAGGACACAGGAAAAAAAAGAAAAAAGATTTATGCCCTGGAACAAAACAGACCAAATAAATGTGCATCTTTTTTGAATCAACATTTTATGGGGAAATTCTGCATACAAGATTCAGTTTCAATGACTAAATCAATGGAATGAATTAATTCTTGAAAGTAATCACCTGAGTGGTAGATAACTGGAAAAAAACCCCCACCAGTACCTTTTAGTCATTTCTGGATTTCATATTTTTGCAGTTTTAGGGAAGAATATAAAATATTTGGTAAGAAGAAACAGTAGACATGTTTTTAAATCATGAACAAAATAGATATTCAGTTTTTCAGAGGAGGAAATCAGCCTTTAGTCCAGGCAATTATCCATGTACTCTTGAATCTATTGTCTTGCTTATGTCAGCATTTATGGTGTGCAGAGAAAAGCTGATGCTTCCTTTGATCTGGGATGCCTATTTTGGACCCATCAGTATTTCCCTACATATAGCTACTAATATTCATTATTATTTGGAATAATTTGCTTGTACTGAAATTCCATTAAAAGTGTTTCTTAATAAAGTGACGAGCTACTGAATAATCTAGAAACACCTGGACATTGTTAGGTAATTTTAATATGCCTCTTTATATGTCACCCACAATATTAGAATAGTTTTCCTGTTACTGCTTTGGCATAATTGAAGTTATACTCCACCCTTTTCCAGTCAAGTTCACAAAGCACACCCTCTGAAATCCCACAAACTCTTTCAGCAAAAATAGGAAATTTGAGAGCAAACATTCACAAGGTATTTTTAGACAAAAATGAATCCAGTGCAGGTAGAAGAAACCCAGAAACTGTTGGGTCAACCAGTTCTACATTTCCAACAAGGAAACTAGCAACACATTTATTGAAAACTATAATTTGCACATCATCCTTCTGCCCCCCGTGGTCAAAGCCATACCTTTGATTCTAGGTAGAAAAGTGCTTGTATGCTCTGTGAGCTGACCTTAGCCTACCCCAGAAAACCCTGGAACACTCAGAGGGACATTAAAAGGGACAAACGGAAACCAGTTGATAAGAGTGGCTTCAAATAACTTACAGAAATGGAGTAGAGTGGAAAGCCAGGAGATGGGGAGGATGCATGGAGGAGATGGCCAAACGGGAGAGGTGATGACAGACTTAGTCTATTATTTTTCAGCAGCTAATAAAATCACAAGGGAGTGGAAGCATGGTGAGAGATGCAAAGATTTATAGTGAAGAAGAAACAATTGTCCTGGCCTGGGTTCTGGTGCCCTGTGAAGAGCAGCGGGTGCTCTGATCAGTGTGGGGAACATGGCTATGCCTGCCAATGATGCACCAGATGAAGCAGATAAGGTCACTCCCACAGAGGACAGACTTCGGAGCCTTTCTTCTTAGACACATATGAAAGCATGGGAAAGGGCAGGGATATGGCTCACTACTAACCCAATCAGAGTATTCCTTGGAGAATTTTTGTAATGCTCCAGGCAAAGACAGCCACAAACTCCAGAGTATCATGCTAGGTAGATGGTAAAGAACAAAACTGTTTTCACCAACAACAGGGAACATATCTGCACATGTAAACCTCCTGCCACACCTTGACTTGCAGTAAGAAGAGCTGACCTGATTTTCAAGGGTCTTTATTCAAACACTGACTAGAGACTCAAGCAAGAAACATGAAATACTAAATCAGATTTGTTACAATATATTTCTTCTCTCCCAAGTGGTTGCTCAGTAGATAACTTCAGGTATGCAGCCTTGAACTGGATGCATGAAAAGGAATCAGGATAACATCCACTGAAAAAAAAAAAAATCACCAAACCAAGCTCCACATTACAAGCCCACTAATAAGTCTCCCTTTTCAGTGAAGCTATGTGGAGGGAATAGCTATGCTCCCCTCTTGAAGAGACTCGAATCCCAAAGGATTACACTTGCTATCAAGGAAAGGGTACAGAGCCTGCAGTGGCATCACAGCTGGCCACAGAGATGTGTTGTTCTGACCCCATCCCACTCTGCCTCTCCTCAAGTCCTTCCTGAGGGCATCTCCACCACTTCCCCACAATGTACCCGCAGAAGCAGTAACCCTCTAACAATGCAACTATTGCCAGCAGGTACCGTGCAAGTGTAGAGGGGAGCCCCGCTGTCCCTCTTGCCTCACCTGCAGCTTCTAGGATGCAAGCAGAGCATCACTCATTATAGATGTTCTGAACAGGTTTTTTGCAACAGAAGTACAACATTTGTAATATTTTCAACTTTCTGACAAGTCTGTTGTTACCAGCAGCACTCTAAATACTCTACCAGCTGACTGTAAATCGGGCATGTTTAAGCCTGTTCATTGGTTTCTCCATCTGACTCTTCTGCACTAGATGCCACCAGAGTACTTGCCTTTCTGGGTTTTCTATTTTGCCTTGGGATGGGAGGCTTGCATGTCCTAGGATCTTGTTTCTTGTATTAACATACAGTTAAAATTGCAGCCAACCGCTGTGGCAATTCACTTTTATCCATGCCTATTTCTCTAAAAGCAGGAGGAGCAATTGGAGAAGTATTGATGCAAAACCTCAGGAGAAAAAAGAAATAAAACCAACCAAAAACCAGCTGAGTGTTTCAGGTGAAGGAGAAATTTCACCACTGTGTGTTTGAACAAATGAAGGGTGCTCATTCGCACCCTTCTCTGTCTTCTTACTTTCTTTCCTCTTCTTTTTTTTTTTTTTTTTTTTAAATCCTAAAAATAGAGATGTTCACAGCAGGCATAAAAAAATTAAATGTATAAGTTCCTTGAGACTGTAGGAAATGCATGGGTGCAATGACCGCCATAAATCCTGAGTGTGTTACAGAGGTGATTGTATCTTACAGGGAAAAAGACAGTCTCTTTCAAGTATGGGAGATCTAAACGATAGAGGGTTTGCAGGTCAAACATAATCACAGTGTGCAGGCAAAGGCTTGCATTACCGCAGAGTGAGTCCTTTACTCTCCTTTCACCCTAACCGCCCCCAAGGCTGGGCACCAAGGCGGGACGTACAGTCATGAGATGCATATGGATCAGATGTATGCTTTGCTGGCTCAGTCTGTTCCACAGGGGACTGCAGCTAGGATGGGCCCCAGTTCTGTGGGGCAAGGTAGGAAAACAATAGGTCAGTCTTGTGGATCTGAGTACATCCTATCCACCCAGGTGGGGTTAGACAAGCTCAAACAAGATGCCATTAATATCAAAGTGTAAACCGGATCTTTTCAGTGAAGCTTCGCCCTCCCTCCCTTGCAACATAAGCAAGCTTTATAATGGTTTCCTGTATAATGTGCAAAGCTCCTGACAGGTACGACAGGACAAACACCCTCTTTCTGGTCATGACAAACTTTAATTTTATGTTGTGTGGCTCCCACAGCACACAGAGGTGGGACTCATTGTGTCTGGGTGATTATGCACTCATCACAGCGATCTACACCTGCTCTGGGTTGGTGGACTGCCATTAAACTCCATGATCAACACAGCTGGTGGCATTTAGGGGACTACCTATTTCACTGGAAAGAAGACACTCACGGAGTGTGAATCATATCCTAAATCTTGATGACAACAGTGGGAGTGCAGACACCTTGCTGACATGTAGACATCATCAGTGTAAATGCCTGAAGTTTGGTGAACTGAATCCATCCTTCAAGTGTTTTACATAGTCCCCAGATTGCAGTGGTCACTACCATGCAGAGTACTGCTGAGTCACACCTACCAGCTGACTGTGGGACTTGTTTGTCATATAGACTAAGAAACACAATTTCCTTATTGATCTTTGGCTTGAAATTACATTGCCATTTTCTTTGAGTTCTTTTGCCTCCCTCATTCCTCCCTGCCAGCATACATACAAACTCAAACCACATGGACACACAGAGTAAATGAAAGCTACAGTGCCTGTCAGTGTGAGGGCTAAGCTAATGTTCCTTGCATACAATGCCGTTATGGAAATAGGAATGGAAAATTACAACGAGCCACCACAGACTCAGATCTTTCTCACTTGTTGAAAGCAAGTCTAATCAAAAATAAGTTGGAACACTTTTCAACTTGTTGGGAATACTTGTGGGTGTGGTTGTAATATGTTTAACCTATGTGCTAGGGAGACTTAAATTTTTTTATGCTGCAAGTTTGCCAGGACAGATTCATCTTAATTTGCCTCAAATTCCATTGAAGACATTTATTATTGACAATAAAATTGCATGAAAATTCTTCAAGAAAATGCATCAGCAAATGCATCACTGATGCTAAATGCCTCAGTTACAAATGCTAAGGTCTAATGCCTCTGCAGTGTCTGAAATAGCTGCATCACACACATCATAGTGTAGTACAATGGTTGGGTGCATCTTTCTTTTTAAACTCCTTAAATAATAAATAAATAAAAGGTAGAGCAAAGGCAACTGATGTGAAGCCTGTTGCATCCTGCGTCTCTGCATGATCTGTCTCCACCCCTTCTGTTCAGGATGACTCTTGTGCTAAGCCTCTCCTCCTCACTTCCCAATCCCAAAGTCTGCAGAAGAGTTGAAGAGCACCTGGAAACTGAATGGGCAGCACCAGGAGCAAAACTGTCAGCAGAACTGGTTTTCTTCTTTTTGTGTTTAGAGAAATCTGTCTGGAGTGTCACTGAGCAGAAGAAGCAAGCTGGGCTAAAACAGGATCCTGCATTCCAGGTATGTGATAGCAAACTGGTCCATACAGACTGAGCTGGCAGAAGAAAAGGATAGTTACTTTTACCTGTGCTGAAAGGGAAAATCTGAAGGTGATGATAATTTAGATAGAGCTCTTTGAAGAGGCATGCAATGTTCAGAAAAACCCACTCCTTTAGAGAGATTATTACTTTGATTTTAGTTAAAAGACAAGTATCAAGGGGTGGATAAGATGAACATAAAGGCTGTCAACTTTGGGAAATACTGGCTTTCATATTGAATCCTTGCTACAAGCTGTAGCACAGCAATAGTTCACAGAACACTGGTAATTTATGTTCCTCAATAGCAAGTTCACATCGAAGGACCAAATTAATTATTTTTTGCCCTTATGGTAATGAATGAATTTCCATTCTTTTCCTTGTTTGGTCCATTGGCCACTTAGCATTGAAATGAAATACTGCTGTAGTTTAGAATGTTATCGCTTGACCCAGGAAAAGGGCAGAGATGTCACATCTTGGCATCAGTAGTTCAAGGTCCTGCCAAACAGCACAGCACTTCGAGATCACGTGCTCATACTCACTTTCTGAAAAGTGGAAGTTATACTGAGAAATATCTTTGACTCTGTTTAACCCAGTTGTTTTTAAAGGCATTTTTAACCTCACTTTCCAAGTAGGGATTTGTTGTTTCCTATTGAAAATTAAGACTCATCAGAATTTAACCAAGTGACTTGTTGCTCCCTAGAAATGTAGTAGTTTGTGTCTGTCCTACCACCCAGAGGAGCCCACCTTTGCCTTGTGTAAACAACTCCCCTCAGTTTTTATGTTATTTACATGAAAGCTGAAAGGTATCAAGACACCCAAGGAAGAACAGGACCAATGGTGAGAACGAGAAGCTATATGAACACCTTATCTTAAGGAGCAGTAGGATGACATCAGATTTATCAATATCTGTGTTTTTACCCTGTTAACAGCAGTCAGTTTTCCCCCTGTTCCCACTAGGCCTTGCATCTCCTCTGTGCTGGTGCTCAGTGATGAGGAGCGAGGCATAAAGGTGACATGCTGCCTGCTTGGAACTCTGCCATGGAGAAAGTAGGAAAAGGAAAAGTATAGTGGCTGAAACTGATGGGAAGAGGGAATGAGGTGAGACAGGATAAGTAGGGAACATGCTGGCTTGCTGCTTTGCCACACCACATTGCGTGGGACAAAGCAGGCAGGAGCAAATAAACTTCTGACTGAACAGGATCCCATCAAACTTCTAAGCAGCTCAGGTGTGGCTGACTATTTACTAACATTTTCCGCAGCCTGGTGTCTGGAGCAGAGCCAGCTGGCTGGGGCTCAGTCAACACGGGCAAAGAAATGGTTTCTGGGGAGCAACCAATAGATAGGGAGTAGGCTGTTTCACAACTATTGCATAGCTTAATGTCTCCTGAACACTATTTCCTTGAAGGGGACACCACAGGTTTTGCCCTTCTGAACAAAAGATCTCAGTGGAGTAAGACTGTGGCTGCCATCTCAGAAGTTAGTAGTGTTATCTATCTTGGGAGTGCCTGTGGTTTCTCCCAGCAGCCTCTTGCCCTTCAACAAGCTCATTCATCTTAGGTTATAAAAAGAGGTAAGGAAGCACTTTTGCATGAACTCAAGCCCTCTGTCAAGAATTTTCAGCCATTTCAAGCATTATGGAAGGCTTAAACTAGGGGACACTCTCCCATGTGTGCTACAACTTCCCCTTTCATATGATGCCAAAACAGTGGAAGTTTTAGTCCTGAAGAGCAGGCTACATCATGCTTCCTAGCACCAACCCTGACACTCAGATGTTGAGAAAGGTGGGAGAGCTACTAACACATGTAATCAGTTCTCAGTTATCAGCACAGGGGATTACTCATGATGAGAGATGCTCCACATCATGGCTATATTGGAAGGAGCTTAATTCTGGCAGGAAAGCCACATCTGCCCAGTTCCTATATCTCTATGCCACACTATCAGCCAGGGGTTATGGCTGCAATCAAGTGTATCTGCTCCAACTCAGTGCTAACCCTGCCAGATCCGGTGATGGCAGCCCCAGGGCTGGGAGAGGATGGGGAAGAATAATATACATTGGGGAGGCTGATTATCTTGGATATAAAGCCAACTAAATGAATATAAAATTTGGATGCTGTTACTGAGCCTGTGTGAATAATACAAGCTGGGAAGTGCTGTGTAAGGCATACGGAAGCAGTGAGTCTCTGTGGCATCAACTCTCTGTTCTTCAGTCTGTCTGTGCTGTGGTTCCAAATGTGTCAGTAGTGCCTCAGCAAAATTTCCCATTACTCTGTGAAGTCTAGCCCTCTGCTGCTGCAGTTAATCGAGAGCTGAGGAAGGCATACATTCTTACCAGAATTTGCTGCACTTGCATGAAGACTAGGTAGTTTTATGAAGTACATGTTACAACCCCAAATAATATAATAGGCTGATGTAGAAATGATGAAGCAGAGACAGTCATAATGTATAAGCATGTGTAATGCATCCCCAAGGACAGTTTCAAAGTCAACACATGAGTACGAAATGGTTCTATTAACATTGCCCCTGCAGACCTTATTGGATACCTTGTATAGATCCATTGTAACACTTTTAATTACAGGATCACAATCTACTTTTTTGCACAGAGTCCATTCCAAACTTCTGACACAGAGAGTCACAATAGCTTTTGACTTTAATCTGTCTAGCACAAGTAATGGCTCATTGTTCCATAATTGCTACTTTTGGAGAAGGAACAAAACCAAATACTCTCACATATTCTGAATGAGGTTTGCATTAATCCTTGTATTTTTTGTGGTCCCTTTCAAGGGCATAGAGGCCCAACACATTGGAATTTAGTTCACAAATCCATACTGCAGTTCTTCATTAACTGTGTCCAATAATCTGCTCCCAGAACAGCTGTGACGTTGCTACAGAAAGCCCAGATTAGCTGGAAGGCACCAGCACTGAGAGAAGCACTGAACACTGTACTTTAATGTAGCTGAGTGCTGTGATCTGTACAAATAATTCAGAGAAACAAGTATGGAACTCCCCATGATGGCCCCATGCCTGGGGAGAGAGTGACATCTGAAGCCATACTGCATCACACCAGTACTGACAGCAGAGCCACATGGGAGCAGAAAAAATGCAATATAAGTATCAAGACCTACATGTGCAGGTTGCTTCTAACTTTATAACTTTGATTTTGGTATTTCTCTTAATTCTCAGCCGAATAACACATAATGGACTAAGAGCCATTCTGCACTGTAACACTACTTTTGCTTTTTTTCTACTTTCTCTTTTCAGACAAAGATGTCAATGTTATTTACAGAACTTCCTGCACTACGTTCTGCAGACCATGTTTGCCTTTACTTACCCTTAATAATATGTGTTAGCAAATTATTTTCACTTTCTTGCTGTCTTTTTTCTTTTCAGGTTTTCAAATGGCTGATCCTTTTCTATATAATACTGGAGAAAGATCTCACTATGGTTGCCTTGGACATGAAGTACAAATTGAGTACCTTAAGGCCTATGTTTGTAGACCATCTTTTTTCACGGACAAAGCTGTGATAGTGGTTCATGATGTATTTGGATGGCGGTTCCCAGATATTAGATACATAGTCGATTTGATTGCAGGCCATGGATATATGTAAGCAGCTTTCTTTCTTTTCTTCCTCTTAAATGCATTAATAGATCACCAGGCCCAAACCTAGGCCTGTGTTCCCCATACACACAGGCCAACCATGCCATTTCAGTCTGAGCAAATAAAAAAAGGGCGGGGCAAACCATTTCCATGAAGCCCCCAAAACTATTAAAACTGACCCATTAAAAATGGGTACCTAAGCACAAAGCCACAAGGAGTCATGAAGAGTCAGTGTTTGTGTTTATACAACAGTGTAGGTAATCAAAAGATAAACATTGGTATCTATTTTCAGTTGTATAAGCTTTTCAGAACCAAACCTTTTGGTAATTTATTTTATCTTTTAAGAGCAAAGAGGTAGATATGCCATTATATGGAATCAGGAGGGTTGCTTAATCCCTTTATCTTTGCATTGAGTGTGTCTAAGGAAGCGATGAGCATTTATTTGTGGGGGGTTTTTTGTTGTTTGTTTTTTTTTTTTTTCCCTGAAGACGTATAGTTTTAGCTCTGCTGATTGACAGAATAGTATGAGTAAAACATGAGTGGAATAGTAACCATGTAGAAGTGTACTCTGGAGTAGAAGACATTAGGAGACATTTAGACGTCCATGGATTCTCCCCAACTGGATATGAAAACTGACTTAATTCTATGTCTCACACAGAACCATCTGCCCAGATTTCTTCAAGGGGACAGAACCCTGGAAATCTACTGATCACTGGAGTGACTTTGCTGACTGGATGAAAGAACATGATCCTACAAAAGTAGACAGGTAAGATAGATATTTGTACTTGAAATTTAAAAAGCATCCAGCAAACAAAGGGAATTTATATACAATGTTAGAAGTGACACCTCACATCAGGGCAAGCTGGCTGCACAAACACAATTGCTTATTCTGGGTGATTCTTCCGTGGTTCAGGGCACTGTCTTGGCTGGGATTTGAAAAGGATCATCAGCTCTACCCATCACTCTGCTTATTGTCTTGCTTTCCTAGACCCTTTTCTAACTAAGTTATATTGGCTATTCAGGCTCACAGTGTTTCACAAGCTGTGAAATACCCAGCACTCTCACCCACAAGTGCTGATTCTGCCCCCAGTTCCTCAAGAAAAGGAAGAAAATGTTTCTATAATTGCTGATATTATCTGCCAGCTGTCACTTGTCCATCTTGCTTTCTGCCTTGCAGAGTATGATAGGTACAGATGATATCCTCCTGAACAGAAACATACACAAGACAGCCCCAAACCCAAGATACATCTGAACAACTATACTGTTTTTCTCAGTGTGAAACAGAGGGACCTCTGTCTGTACAGCCTAGCAGTGCCTGTAACAAGGCTTCTCTGAATTATGGGAGGCACTGCTGTTTCTTCAGCGCCTATCACAACAGCACAAAACTTCAGAAGATGATAGTGAGGCAAAGACACCCTATTACTCAGCTACCATCTTGCAAGCCACTGGTATTCTTCTGACCCTTTCCAGATGTCCCAGCAGTTGCAGCCTAACTTCAGCATCTCTCAGCAATGTTTTTGACCATTTAGTTGCAGAAACTGTGGCAGATTTTTTTTTTTTAAAGACAAATGTCTACCAACTATAAAAAATCCTACTCCAAAGAGTGATCAGTCTTAAACAATTGAGATCCCAGGACATGCCTGTGCTGCCTTTTGAGGGTTCACTTTTGAGGGTGCCCTCCAGTTTAGATCTGTTGCTCTTTCAGAGAACATGGAATCCATGACTTTCTTAGTACCCTTCCAAACAAACCAAACCTGAGAGAGCCTGGCCACTGGCCTAGAACACAATCTCCTCTTCATGTCACTCTCATGCTGTTTTGTTTTTGTTAGCCTAACCAAACCTGTGATGACCATAATATACCTAATATTTGAAAATACAGTTATTAAATTTATGCAGTCAGCATTTAAACTTAATCTAAAACTCTGTAGATAATGAAGATTAAACTGTTGAGACCTAAGAAGTCAGAAATTAAAAAAAAATTGACTTGCTCTTGCCTTCATTCAAAACAATTTTCATATTTTAAAATTATACCTCATGCAAAACTCGTGTTTTTATAAATGTTATAAGTACTGACAATGTAATTTTGAGTAATTGCTACTTTAGTATAACATTCTTGCATGTGGGCTTGGTAGGATAACTTAGTGTTAACTCATGCAACAGGAATGACATACTCAAGATAAATCTTTATCTAAATAAGAGGATTCTGAAGAGATAGTACAGTGTAGCTTATCTTTCCTACAGTCTATAATGCAAGTTGTTGTTCTACTTGCAGATATGTTTTGTCTTTAGTTGTCCTGTCCTAGACAAAGTGGTTCAATTAAAAATTTGCTAATTTTGAAAACAAAGGAGCAGGTGACAATTCAGGTAAGTATTTAAGGACCTACACCTGTACTTCCCTAAACTAGGACCAGAGATATTAACTCTCATTTAATAATAGAAGTCACTGCTCTAGGCTGAAATGTGCTTTTTAAACAAATCACTGGATTAAATAACTGAAGGTGCAGACACAGAAAAAAAAGCATGTATCTCTTGTAACTTACTTCTTAAATTGTCAAATACTGCTTCTGCAATAGGTTCCTTAGTTTACTTTTGTTTATATGTCTTAGGGAAGCTGATGTTGTCTTGAAGTATCTAAAGGAACAATGCGGTGCAAAGAAGATTGGTGTCGTTGGGTTTTCCTGGGGTGGAATGGCAGTACATCACTTGATGCTGAAAAATCCTCACTTAACCGCTGGGGTGTCCCTCTATGGTAGTGTAGAACACCTGAAAACTTACTTGGGTTCACATGGCTATGCATTGTTTGTAACTGTAGTTATTACTTTGTAACACTTTCTGTAAACACTCAACTCAAAGGTGAGTTGCAGATATTAATTATGGTTATTTCAGCTATATGCTACATTGATATAAAAATGTTATTACTGTAAACAAAAAAGCTGCTTCCTTTTTCACAATAATTTTCTAATCTTATTTTAGTGCTTGGAGAGCAGGGGAATATAGTTTCCAAATGTTTTTTCCCCATTCAAATATAAACTGTCCTGATTTAATTAATGTACTTAATGAGTAAACTTAAACAGAAATTAATTTGCCTTTTTATCTTGCAAGAATGTTAACCTCACTAACAGAGTGTTTCTCAAAATATTATAGGAATAATTAGAGACTCTGAAGAAAGATACAATTTACTAAATCCCACATTTTTCATTTTTGGTGAGAAAGACCACACCATTTCTTTGGATCAGGTAAGCTGTTGTATTGGAACTACTTCTTCTTTTCCCATAATTCATTTATCCCACACAAAAATCCTTGTTAAAAACCATTTTCAGATATAAGAAATTAGACAGTCTAGACTGTTTTGTTTATATTTCAACTTACCCTGTATTTTGCTTAAGTTATTAAAAATTTCCTTTCTGAGACCAGTCTTCAGTCTGAGTGGCTGGATAAACAGTGTGAAACTGGGTAGGGAGATCCAACTGGTACGAGCCAAGCATCTCAAAACCTTGGATACTGCTGCTGAAGGTGAGAAATCAGGTAGTTAAACCACTGAATTGGAGGGAAAAAAAAAAGTAATTTCAGCTTACTAACTGAAGTTTCTGAGGGGACCAATGAATAATTGCTTTCGCTACAAGAAGACGAAATGAACTGTGTGAGAAGAGTGGGTGTGGGTTTTAATTGAGATGATAACAACTCATGGACACTATTTGACTCCTGGCTGCCATCTGTGTTCTGCTATAACCCCTACTGTAAGCGTATCTGAGAAGTAGATAAATACATGTGTAGGAAACTAGTGCCCCCTTCTGTGCGTAAATTCTTCTCCTTCAGTGACAAGGATACCATAACTCCTCTAGCATAGCTTGTTTTTAAGAGATAGAGTCTGCCTGGAAAACTGGCAGTGTGCTCTGGGAATGCAGAAGCCAATCAATATTTACTTCTAGCTGTATTACTCGGCATGTTAATCTGTATCTCATATGGGTTTCCTCTGCACAAGAAAACAAATCCTTCACTCCATGTTCCCATTTTACGGGGACCATTGTCTTTTTCCCAGGGACACAATTTTCACAAATGCATTTTTTTTCTGTCATGTGTTACACACTGAAACCATGACTCTTTCTCCTAAAGTTTTCTCTCTGGACAGATCATATAAGAAAAAATCCTGCATTAAAAAAAAA
Source organism: Grallaria varia (assembly GCA_013396735.1). Lineage (NCBI taxonomy): Eukaryota > Metazoa > Chordata > Aves > Passeriformes > Formicariidae > Grallaria > Grallaria varia. Next base: position 319,454 of record VWZG01006031.1, on the reverse strand, counting down.
AAAGAATAAAAAATCCTCAAATACATAGTTTTCTTCACGGAATAAAAAGGAAAGAATGTGAAATAAATTACAGTATTCTCCCTAATCTGCACAATGGGTAGAATTAAGTTTGTGGGGCAAAATACATGTTCATTCTCCTATTTTCTAACTTTTTAATAGAAATAAGCACAAAAATGTGTCTGTAGATATATATGGGTACATAAACATGTGATTAGTACTTTGCATGTATGCCTGTCTATACTTATCACCAAAAGACTGTGCAGGAGCAGTGCCTTTTTGTTTCACAGTGAGCTAAAAAAACCCCCTCTGTATTTTCTTAAACTCTTTGTTACTAAGGCTAACAAAATATTTTAGACTGATGATCATTAAGGTTTATGCTCTCTCAAGATCAGAGCTTAAAGTATAGGTTACAAGACCAAGAAACTGAATAGAAACACACCCGTTCCTTTATGACAATGAGATTTACCAAACCATCTTTACTGTAAGTGTTGAGGTTCTTAAACTCGCCCATACTTAAAAAAAAGAAAATAAAAAAGTGTCAGTCTTCCATCCCAAAGACAGTTTTTTTCCTATGACTAACAGCAAGTTTGGCAAACTTAAAAAGCACACCCCATAACATAAAATGCCTTCTTTTACAGATCTTCTTACTGGAGGAGAAGTTGAAACAGTATTGTGAAGTTTTATATAAAATTAAAGTTTATCCTGGACAAGTTCACGGTTTTGCACAACTGAAGCCAGAAGATATGAAACCTGATGATAAACCTTATATTGAAGAAGCTAGAAAGGATATGATTGATTGGATCAAAATGTTTGTTTGACAATAGCAGAAAGGATCACTAGGCTTCAAGATCAGTGATTGATTTAAGAGAAGAAAATAATCAAGGAAAAAAAATTAATTTTGAAAGTTATCACAAACTAAAATAGGAACTTTTTAATTTATAGTTTTAAATTATTTTTTACAATATATACAAGAAGATTGTTAAATCAAAGTTGGATTAAAGCATGATTAGGCATTAAAAAGTTGTTTGCATTTATCTTGCTTTCTATTTGCTTAATTATTTTGCATTATGACCTTGATACGCATGATACTGTTTATCCATTTGTCTTTGATAGTGAGCATGACTTCATTGTGACGTCAGTAATTTCAGTCTTTGTTCTAGTTGGCCATAGGTCTTAACATGTGAGCACCCTAGTTTTGCATACAGACACTTTTTTTTTATTATCTACAAAGCATATGTCTCAGCTATACTGCTGCCCTGGGCAGAATTTCCCATGTGTGAAACAAACACCTGGCTATGTTAAGGAGTTAGAAAGGAATTCTGTTGTTAGGTAGCACCCTTCAGGTATTACATTGGCAATATTAAGAAGGATACTTCTAGTATTTCTTCATCAGCATCAAGGAAAAACATAATTTTTCCCTGATCCTGATGAGTGCCTTTCAACTCAGCATATTTTGTTCCATTCTATGAACACTGGAGACAGTGGATTTGTAGTTCTGGTTCAAACTGTGGTGATCAGGCACAGGGCTGACAAACAGGGACCCCCACTCAGTCCTGATAATACTATTTGCTTCACATTATATCCCTTGTTCCTCTCTCAAGCTCTTCCCCTTTATTACCCTGACATCCTTTGCATCTCCATTTACTCCTACCACACTGGCTTCAGTTTTGTTGACCTGTTGCCCTCATTTTTTGTGGTGTATTTTTTTTTTTTATTTGTGTATTTATTTAGTTTATTGCCTTGGTAATGACTTAGCAACTAGCATTTACTCAGAGATTCTCTTAGGAACCCATGTCCCTTTTTATTTTTCACAACAGGTACTCACTGTGTTGTCTTATTAATGTTGCCATAAATTAAGGCTAGCTATCTACATTATCTACATATTTCCCTTTTGCTTTCAGGAACATCTGGCAGTTTCACATATTGCTATCCCATCAGTGTAACTAGATGGTCACAGCATGCTGGTTGTCTACATAACCCAACAGATGATGTTAAAGTGCATTGCTGTGAGGCATTGTACACACCGTACACACTGTACACACTGTACACACTGTGCACACTGTACACTGCCCAGCTCCCAGGTCTGCCAGCCAGTGGCTGTGTGGCCACTCAGCATGTCTGTCTTGGCCTTCTGGGCAGCTGTGACAATGGAGGTATGACTATGGACATGGGGATGGAGGATGTTCCAGAGTCAGAGAGAATGAAACTTGAAACAGAAAATGCAAGTGGTGTGTTAGAGCCAAGAGAGACGTCCTTTGTGACTTGATGCCTGGCCTTCTTGCTGGGGTGATGTGCATCTGCAAAGCTGGCAACAGCAGCCACCCATCTCTGCAACTCAGCATCCCACTCTGCGCACTGACCTGCTGAAATAAGCCCCTCTGACACCAGGACAGAAGGATAAATGAAAAATGCGTGAGAGTCCTTCCTGCCCAAAATACCGACAGCCACAGGGGCCGGCTTAACGAGAAAGATGCTGGGAAGTGGGAGTGGGACGCAGGTGGGGACTAGGGGCAGCCAGCCTGGGGGGCTCCCCTGCCTTCCACGGTGATGATGGAGGTGGCTGTGGAGGGGGGCTGTGGAGGAAGGCAATTAGGCAGCAGGCGCCAGGGGAAGTGCGGAGCTCTGACAAGGGGAACATGTTTCACAACCAAGCTCTGGAGTAACCTGCCCAGAGAAGTGATGGCATCTCCCTCTTCGGAGAGTTTCAAAACCCTTTAGGATGAGTGAAGCTTTGAGTGATGTGATCTCATTCTGACTCACAGCAGGAGATTGGATAAGGTGAGTTCCAGGGGTACTTTCAACCTCAAATGTCCTCGAATCCCAAAATCCCCACACTGACATGACCAGGCACTTTCTGAACAAGTCCCCAGATGGCTGGACCAGGTCACTAGCTGTATGTTGTGCAGCCAAACTTCCCAGTCCCAATCCCACAACATTCTCACATAAGGCAAGGAGAGCTCCAGGCCCTTGGCACCACTCCCATGCCTACATGACCTCAGAAAAATTCTCCAAGAATCATGGGTTTGTAAAAGCAGCATCATATGTGATGTCATTTTTGTAGGAGACCAGGGGCAAGCATGATGAAGCTTTTGTAATCATGAAAATAGGAATTTGAGGGAGCTGTGAAGGCAGTGTCTGCTGTAGCTTGTCCTACAGTGAAAAATGCCAAAAATGCATTATTGATTTTAAAATTTGTTTGAAGTGGGCTAGAAACACACATTGCATGTGCAACAGCTTTTTCCTGTCTGTTTTCCCAAATACTACGCAGCTTCTTAAAAATGAGCATTCAGTGGGGAGCCTCCTTAGATGACGCTAACGAGCTTGTTGTAGGTGTGGGATAGCATGTGTGGGATGCAGCTGCAGGTTGTGTAAACAACTTTTATAGAAGCAATGTGAAAGCCTGGCTGTACTCTTCTCCAAATGCACCAAGCCCCTGGTCATCAGGGCTGGCACAGTGTGTCTCCAGCCTTTCTGGGCATCCAGGCTCTCCTGCTGCTCACAGCATGTGGCTGTGTGTGCCATGGCTTCTGGGGCTCCTGATAAATTGTGTCTAGGCTTGGTTGGTTGATGGTGGTGGATGCCCTGACCTCATCTCAGTTCACCCCTCTGTGCCCTCCTTCCCCCTCTTCAGTGCGCAGGTAAGGGGTTTGCAGGAAGTGCGTAAAACTTCCCTCCAGGTCTTTAGAAGTTCCACTGAGGCAGGATTCCTCACACCTGCAGAAATGGGAGGATGGTTTGCCTTAAGAGAAGGAAATGAGGCAGCTGTTGAACATAATCCCTGACTTCTCAGCCCAGGCATTACTTTAGGCGAGGTCTGGTGCAGTTGGCTATCACAGCTGTCCTTTCAGCACTGCATTAAAAGCACTGTGGTTAACAGCTTCATAGCCAGACCATACTCGCTCCAGGAAATGGCCACAAGATGGGGCCTCTCTCCCTGCCACTAAGAAGACTTTTAGGGAGTTTGACTCTAATTACAGTAATCAACACTCTGAATGGTCCCTGTCAAATCCTGCAGTAAAGGTACACCAGATTCAGAGGAAACCTGGCTTCCCAGTAAGGGGGAAACTGTAGCAAGCAAAGCTCTTGCATGTTGTCCCTGTGAGCAGTAAGGCACCAGCCTGCTGCATTGTGAAAAGGTGGAATGTCACCTCCTCCTCAGGAGTCTGTAGTTATTCAGAGAAAACACTGGTTGTCATACAGCATCACCACACCCTGCATTTTGTTTTACACTACTGAATATTTATCAGTTTACCTCCTGTACATAGCAAGATCACATTGCTTTAAGATATCATTAGAACTTGATAAGCCAGTGAGTTGGAAGAAGCATGACTTGAATTTTACCCCCAGGGTATTCTGTTTATGCTTGCTCATCATAAGATCTTTTTTTTCCCCATATAAGCAAGTATAAATAGACTTATACTAAGCTGTTTAAAGGAGTTTTAGCCATGGCAAACAGTATTAGTTCCAAAATGCTGAGTTAATTTTCTTGCAATTCTCTGTTAAGCTTGATTGGCCAAATAGTGCAAAATCACTTTAAAGTGACTCAGCAAACTAAAACTCAGTTGAGAGGGGACGTCCAAATACTTATCACTGAAAAGGTAGCATTCAACAACTAGTAAATAGCAACTAGTAAATCTGAACTTCTGCCATCCAAGCATCACCAGTGCTTACTAGAGGTAGGAGAAGCCTCTACTCTAGTATGGAGTATTGTGGAGACCATCTTTTCCAGTTTTGTGTCTGGCACTCCTATGACTGAGGATCAGAGTGTGCTGGATGAGAAAATGAGTTGCCACCTTGATGACATGCCATAGAAGAAACTGGACAATGGCTTATGAGCAGTGGGAAAAATAAATAGATGGATGAAGGAGAAGATGCAGAAGTGTTTACAACTAGAGCTGTTTTGAATCTTGTTACCTCTTTCCGTGTTGATGCTGTTGGCCCAGGCTCACCACTGTGGGTGGGAGAACAACACAGATGCTGTTGTGCTGTGGCTGCAGCATTAGAAGTTCACAGATCAGACTCTGCCTAAACTGGGTCTTACCCAACTTGTTCTGCTATTTGGTTTTATTTTATAGAGAGGGTTTATGTGATAGACTAAGTTTTGAAACCATTTTGAATACCATTTATCATATTACAATTGTAGCAGAGAAATTGAGGAGGGGAGTGAGTACTGGAAATGTATTAAAGGTCTTACTTGGCATCTATTTGAGTTAGTTAGAATATCCAGAAAGGGATAAATGGTTAACACATATTCCTAACAAAACCCAGTTAAATATTGGAAGTGTATTGAGTTTTTATTGCCACCATGCCACATTTCACTTTAGTAAGGGGACCAGCCAGACCAAGGAATATTGTTCCAGTGCATGCATTTACATGGGAAGAGGGACCAGCTCATAAGCAAACGATTCCATTTTGATCATTGAAGAGTAGCAGCAGAGCAAGGTTAAACAGCTTCTAAGACTAGGGCAGAAAAAGTGCTCTGTGTGTGACCATCTACTGCCTGTGGAGGGAGAAGAGTACGGGACACCAAAAGTTAGTTTGGTTTAAAATGATGCTACAGCAGCCTGTCTCCTGTTGAACGGAACAAGAAATTGTGCTGAACTTGAGGGATTCTTGTGAGAAGACCTCTTAGGTCATAAACTCTTCAGAAAACCTTCTTCACTTAAGGAAAAATGGAGCAGTTTCCAGTTTGTAATTTAAAATGTATACCTCTGGAGAAGTTACGTACCTGTGATGTATGAGGGTGTGTTACATGCACAATAGTGGCATATGTCTCGGCTCTTCCAAAACCCCTCTCAGTTCAGAGTACATAGTATGTAACTTGCAGTGAATCCTTCTGCTGATTTACCTTCGAGTGGGTTTATTAGAACTTTTAGAGATGCCAGTTAACGATGGGGTCTATAGCAGGGGATACAAGGGACCAGCAGAGTGCACATAGGCAGCACAATTTGGATTCCCTAAGGAGGAAGAGAAAGGGGACATATGGAATGAAAACCTTAGGAGAACAGTAGTCATAAAAGCATCATGCTGACAGTGGAGTCCCACAGGAGAAACAGCAAGAGGTTACCAGATGTCAGCCTGTGAGGAGGAGCCACATGAGAGGAATGGTTATGTAACACAGTGTGGGGGGACATCACATGGAAATGCAGTTATCACATGCTGGATTGCTCCAGGCACAAAGCTGGGAATGGCGGACTGACATAAGCCCTTTTTCTGGCCTTCCCACACTCATGGGTTATGCTGATTGACCTGAAATTCAAGAATGTTTTTGGAATGAATCTATAAACAGCTTATTTACAATAAACACCTGGAGTTTCGCTTCCAACCTTGCAGTACCAAGTGGTTGTTATTAGGTGTCTGGAGGGGACTGAGGGGACTGCATGAAGATAATGATTCATAATGACAATCATTATTGCAAATAACAATTTTCATTTTTGCTTTCCTGCAGATTCCTAGATGGCTAATGATGGCCTATGTGATACTGGAAGCAGGTTTGACTATGAGGGTTGTAGGCAGGAAGTACAGGTTGAGCACATCAAGGCGTACGTTTGCAAACAACCTGCCTGTGCTGGCAAAGCCCTGATTGTGATTCATGATATACTTAGATGGCAACTCCCAAACACCAGATACATGGCTGATATGCTAACAAGTCATGGATATATATAAGAAATCTTTTCTTCTCCAAGAAATCCCACTCTGTGATTTCTAGCCTTGTGTTAAACTGTTATTCTCATACATAAGAGAAAACTATTACCAAGGCAGTTTGAGCAATATATGGCCATAATACAAAACCAAAAAGGAGCATTGCCGTGCAATGTTGCAGAGTGGAGCATGATTGATATCCCCTATTCTGCTCCATGTTTGGAAGTATGTTTGACTTGTGACCAAATGCAAACATTCTCAACATGAGAATGTGTGGCAGTAAACAAACAATATCAGAAATGGAAAAAGTCTTGTGAGAAATGGGCTGGTGAAGAAGGAAGAAAAGCTAACCCGAATACCTTAAAAGCTGAAGCTGTCTCTATTGTTTAAGATGGAGTTTTTGCTGTTTTTTTCCTAAGGCACTGTGTCTTCTAACCAAAATTCCTTGAGAGGAACCCTTATCTCCCTAGCTAGGTCTGAAAGAATGTATCCTTGAAGTGTGTTTAAAGTTTCCTATTGGCTCTTAGTTAACCCTTTCCTATTGGTTGTTATTCCTAGTTTTCTATTGGATCTTTTACGATCCATCGAAAAGGTATAAATACCTTTACTCATGTAATAAACTCTCTCTCTGCTCCCTCTCCGGTGGTCTCTCTGTGTCTCTCTGTGGGGCACCCTGAGGCTCGCCCTTGGCGGGGGGAAAGGCTAGCAAAGGGAGGACACCTCCCTGCAATGTAAAGGAGAGAAAGCCTCCCGCTATCGGGACGTGATCCCCCCATAAATCAACCGTCGTAAGAATGGACACACACCTTTCATGCTGTGCAGGACACTGGCAAATCACTGGTATGACAATGTGCTGCTTTATTACATTGTCTGCTCTGTCAAAACACCCTGTGTCTGATGAACTGGTATTTCTCCACACTACCTTACTAGTAATTTTCGTCTGTGATTCATGCCTTTTTTTTGTAATACCTTCTTTCCCTTCACCTATACTGCTAATACTGCAGTGGTCATGGGAAGAAGGCTGGTGTTTCCATTGCTCTAGACAGGAGGAGAACTGAGTGTTTTCAAGCAGCAGTGTTTGAATGAAGGAAGTCATATGTGCCTTCCCTCATTGCTTCAAGATGCTTCTGAACTGGTGCACTGATGTTTACTGAGAGGAAAGCAGCTGGGTTTTTTTCCTAGTGCAGTATGAGATGAGAAGCTATGAGACATTTGCCTCAGAGACCAGGTTATGGTTAATGGCTTGTAGTGTCCTATTAGATCAGTTTGAGTGGAAAAGAACCTGTCCTACATTGGCTTGTGAAGGTTCACTTTCAAAGCAACGTGTGTGTTTCTGACAGGTGCTTATCCAAAGGTTACACAGTTTTGCCCATACATTTCGAAACACAGTTACGCTCTGGATGTCCCTGTTGGTTTTCGGTTTGTGGGTTTTTTTGTGGCTTTTTTTTTTTTTTTTTTTTTTTTTTTTTTTTTTTTTTTTTTGTTAGTTGGGCTGGGGGTTTTTTCCACAGAAATTATAGAAATGATCAAACAAGGTAAAAGAAATGCTTGCAACATACTTTGGTCTGATTTAGGTCAAACTGATCCAGTCATTTCACCATGATCATTATCATCCATGAGGTGTGTCTAAGGAGAGAGAGAGCCAAAGACATTTAATAAGTGAAAGATGATTGCCATTTCCCAGGTATCCCATTGTTTCCTTGCGCATTGGTCTTGGGAGAACATATGGCATCATCCAGGTAGTGATGGCAGCTTCCAGAGTCCCTGCTTGTTTCCACCTGTGTGAAGAAACTATACCAGCCACTAGTGATTGTGCCATCCCAACTCTGCAGCTGGTCACGCAACACATTCAGCTGAAGTTACCCTGAACCAGGGTTGGGCACATCCATGATAAAGGAACTCCTGAGTACTGAGTGGATTCTTACCGTACTTCCCTTTTCCCAGTCACCAAATGTGTAAAAAACTCCTCCCTTTCTTCCCACATGGTTTCCCTTCGCTTGCACTTTGGTGATCTCCGTCCATCAGGCATCTGTTTTGGTTTTTTTGTAACTCATAAGTAAGTAATCTGTAGTAAACAACTATTTTATGTTATTATTTTCATCTACATGGAACCCTTTAATTATGAATCTATGTTAAATGGTATATGTTGTATGCAAAATCTAGAATTTTTGTAATCAGGACTAGTTAGATCATCTTTTACAAGATAACCTGTTGTTTTCCTGGGTATAGTCACAAATTATGTACTAAAACCAGGTAAAATACTAGGATAAAAATATTAATATTTTCCAGAATTGTAGCACAAAATGTATTTTATGATTTAGTAATTGGAAAAAAAGAATTTATAGATACCTATAAGTGTTTTCTAAAGCTCATAGGTATTTCTGTGGAACAGGTAACAATTGTATTTCAAACATCACTTAGGAAAAAGAAATCAAAATTATGACTGGACAGAAACTTCCTATGATATGAAGGACCAAAAAAAAACCCCTCAGTGTTTGATTAATTAATTCAGTTTTGGGTTTTTTTTGTGTGTGTATCTCTGTGTGTGTGTGACCTTTTTCAGGGAGAGAAGCTTAGAAGCCTTCTGATGAGTGGTCTAAGTTTGATGATTGGCTGAAAACCTGACACGCCAGGAAAACAAACAATTAAGATGTCGGGGAGCTGGATATCACATTGCCTAGTGTTGTCAGATACTGCCTTTCTTTTTCCTTTTTTCTTTTTTGTTTGGTTTGGGTTGGGTTGGATTTTTTGTTCTGTTTTTGTTACTTTAGGTTTTTTTGAGGTTTTGTTTTGTTTGAGGTTGGATGCTGTTAATCTAGAGCATGATGTAACTACCCCAAGGTAGCTGATGGCTGTATGGTCCAGTCCCAGCAAGGGCCAGTGGCTCCCTAGGGAATGCAGTGCTGGGAGGGGAGCGGAGTGTCACATCTTCCCCTCCCATGTGCAACACTGCCCGAGCATTTCTCAGCAAAGATCTGTCACAGCAGGCTCTGCTGCCTTCATAACACCGAGGGAACCTGTTGGCGAGACAACATTGAGAAGGGGTCAGACTAATCAGAGACCAAACTAATTAACTTTCTGGGAGAGCAAATATCTTGGACTGTTGGGAGTAGCTACTTTGAAGGTCGCTGGAGTATTTGGTGAAAAGATTATGGGAGACATAAATGAATCATTTCCAGAGAGCTGGAAATGAGGGGTCAGTTTTTGTAGAAACCTTTTACTTTGGAATCAGTCCCCTCTCTGCTGCAATGGGAAGGCAGGGTTGGGCACTGCCTAACATTTCTTACAGGCAATTCACAGGTTTCAAGCGTCAGCTTCAGTGACTAAAGAATTTTTTGGCACTTAATTTGCTTCTGCGTGCATTTGTGCGTCGGCAGACAGTGTGATATTTGCGAGGCTGGTGTATTGACAGTGAATATATAGCTTGTGTGCCCAAGGAGGGAGGAGTTGGGGCTGAAAACGCTGCTTTGAGGTCATAAAAAAGCCTTAAAAGCCACCTTTCTCCCACTAGTACTTTACTGCCTGTGAATGGTGACGCATGCTTCAAGGGAAAGTGGGTATTTTCAGAACACAGCAAGATATATTTCAGCCTGCATTGTAAATTCTGAAAACATCTACCATGTTTGTTAAACTGACTTCCCTGAGACAAATATCCCAGATGCTAACTTCAGTTATTGTCAGCATTTTGACTGGCTAATAAATATTATTCTCTAGAGAGGTTTTTATTAATTTTATCAACATTCAATAAGTATAAATTCATTCAGCTTCTCATGAAATGTTAAGAGTTTTTATACTCTTAGGTAGGTGTGTAATCAGTCATCTACTTTCTATTCCTTTAGGTTTCCTTTGATGTATATTATTTTTGTTGCTTCTTTATTGAATTCCATTGACTTATATTTTTTCTCTTTCTGATGATTTCAGATTAGCAACCCCTAATATTTACCTGAAATAAATATTTATTCAAAGTATGTGAAAGAAAATACAGTTACAGCATGATATGGGGACACATATGTGTCTCTGTATTTTCTTTTTGTATTTTCAAATACTGGTTTACTATGGTTGTTTGATTTGCGTTTGATTATATGCTCCAGAGAAGCTGATGCTGTTGTGAAATATCAAGGACCAGTGTGGTAAAAAGAAATTAGTGATCACTGGAGTGGTGTTGCTGATGATGACGCACTGGGGATTAAAGGCTGCTGTACCCCTCTATGGTAGGTAAATCCAAGGATGTAATACAAGCAGGTATCTGTGCATATGCATGTTGTTTAGCCTAAGTACTTGATCTAGCATTAATTCTTCAAATGAGGCTGTTAGCTGATGAAGAGAGATATTTTCAGCAGAGTTGGAAGGATATTATGCAAAGAAGATGGTGATGAGGATACTCGTTCCTATTTTCAGAATGGGTCATAGCAGCCACGTCTTTATTTTGGATCTGGGCAGACATACATGCTGTCCTTTAGTCACCTTCCCACTTTAGTTTCCTTTTTCATGTTTACTACAGCTCTGCATGCTGCAGAGCTAGAACTTCACCCAGGAGCAGAGTGTAAGCAAAGATTCTGATCATATATCCAAGCTTCTGAACCCTACATTTTTCATTTTTGCTGAAAGAGATGATTTCATTTCCCTTCAAGTATGCTAACAACCTCCATCATCTTTGATTTCTGCAGGTTTAAATGTCCATCCTGAATTGTGGTTTGAAATTCAGCTTCATAATAGTGCTTGAAAAACAAGCAGAAAAATATAACTAGACATAGAAAGACTAAGAATGAAATCTAGGTTGTTTTAGGTTTTTTTCTTGAGTCTCTTTCTTTTATAAAAGTATGGCTACTAACCCAAGTCAAAAAGTTTTATCAACATCCCGCTGCTGTTTTGGAGTAATCTACTGAGTGAGCTACATTTTGTTGTATGATACAGTTTTCTAATAGTCCTAGGAACCCATAAACCATGTAGGACATGACAAACTGCATCCATAGGTGTCTGTTAGAGGCTTTTTTTCACTTATAGTGTATTTAGCATTGTCATGTATTTCACATATAGGAAATATTTCTGTCCATACCTTCATAGATTGTGAGACCTGCCCTTATATTCTAAGAAATTTTCTAGAACCTTACTGCAAAAGTGGGTGACATGTTTTAATATGCTTTGAAAGATTCTCCAGTTCCTTGAGATTAACCTTAATGCTTGAAATAAGTTAGACTAATGGTAAATTAATCCATTTGTGTATTATGGTCATTGTTCATCTAAGTTCCACATAAATCACAAGTCCAAAATTTAGGAACACAAATACATTGTTTAACGAAGCTTCTTTTGAAAGACAAAGGTTTTTTTGACTTGTACCCTGGTGGCAGATGTGTATTTTAACAGGTGATGTAAGGGGTCATACCTAGTTTCAAAATTTGTGGCTGAGGTTATTCAGATGGGGGACTACTTTCTTGTACTACCAGTGGCTCTGTGAAACTCTGTAGATGCTTTCCTGGTTGAGTTAGTGTTGGAATCGGACATCAGCTATTAACAGATGGAGATTTAGAGGGAATGAGCAGCAAGCCATGGATGGTAGAAGCTGAAAGGAATTTCTCTCCCTGATAAAACAGGAGGCCTGGCCTTGAGAAGACTGTTTGCAGTTATCTTGCCCAGTCTCCGGTCAGCGGGAGTGAGTGGATTCTTTTGATTTGTTGCCATCCTGTTGAGGCCCTGTATTCCTCCAGGTGGCTCATATACGAGAAATGCTTGATCTATCGTGAAATGTAGTTAATTAGTTGTCTAAGCCCTAACCAACATAAATCGTCCCTATTAGCATATCCTGCCTTCCTATTAACATACCCTGCCTTTCAGTTCTATATATTGTCACGGGTGTATTCAATAAATGTTCCAACTTTTTGCCCCCAAGATGGGACTGCGTAGTTTTTGACCGTTGCAGGTTAGGAATTGAAAAGTACGATGCAGTCTGCAGACAAGGCAGGTAATGTGGGACTTACAAGCATGGCTACTCCCTGAAGTAATAATATTACATGGTTTTGCATAATTGTATCTTGTTGCCTAGTTTTCTCATCAATGATCTAAGACAAAATTCTCCATATTGCATCAGCTCAAGATTGCATCCACCTCAGCACCCAGCCTCCACCTGTGGCCAGCAGCAGCTCTCTAGGGAATATCCCCTCTTGCTAAACATCCAGGCAACCTGCCCTTCAGGGGATTCCTGAGCTAGATGTTGACAGTGGAGCATTGTACCCAATGGCCACTGGTGCACCAAGCCTCGGAGGATTTGCCAGTCCCTTTAGAGCCTGCTCAATCTGCTGCTCTCTAGGGCATCCTGAGGCAGTGACTTACGCTGCTTAATTATGCCTCATGGAGAGAAAGGCTTGTGATGGTTAGTTCGAAAGCAGCTGCTTCGTATCTTCACTGGGCGCGGATACTTTTAAAGTTATAAAAAACCCAAAAATGATCGTATGTCCCTTTTCACCTTCTCAGTGCTACTGATAAAGACTATATGTAATTTAATGGGGAAAGAATGTAATTTAGGGAAGTCTTAATTTTACTAGTGACAGTCTCTCACATTAAATATACTGTTAGAGAAATATGTAAAAATACAGTCAACATGTAAAAATAGTTAACAGTATTAATTAATTTTGCTTTCTCCCACATGTGTTTTCCTCCTTCACATGCTGCTAAGGCTCCCCCCTGCTCCATGTTTCCCATGGGGAGCTCTTCAGGGAATTCTGGCCTTCGACTGCTGATTAACTGTTGTTTTTCATATGATACCATCTATACGTGATAGATTAATACAGCTGTTACATGGGTGATATAGGTTTCATAACCCATTTTTTGCAGGAGAAGAATGTAGAGGTCTGGAAGTTTATTGTACCTTAATTACCCCAGAGTCAAATCTCGATAACTCACATTAATGGTGTTCCACTAGCATTAGAGGGTTAGCTACTGTGCGAGAGGACAGTCAGGACATCTATTTAGAGAACAGCAATCATTCATAAATACTGGAATGGCATGTGTGCTGTAACACTAACACTGTGACTAAGCAAAAAAAACCCCAAATGAACTGAGTTACAGCATTTGTTTGAAGTGAAAGGGCAGCTACGAGCTACTAAAAGTACAGCCAAATTTTCATGATAAAACTGTAAGTGACTGAGTAAGAGCTGGACATGTGAGATCCAAAAGAGGCATGTGTTTACAGTGTATAGAGATCATGGATGTGTGGAGGTAAAATTTGACTTTCAAGTGAAAAACCAGCATGGATTACCTATAAAGAAACATGAAACAACAGGAAATCAAGCTAAAGAAATTTAAATTCTAAAATTTAATGTTAATATTAAGGTAAAGAGGAATAGTCTTATGTATAAAGAATTATTTCCAGAGCCACATGACAAAGAAAGTGGAAATGTGCTTAAGTAGCTCTGGTGGAGAAAAGGTTCTACAAGCATTGCTGTTAATTTTCTTTTCCAGGAACTATGAAAACTCCCAATTTTTCTCTCATTTATTTCACTACTGTTCTTTAAAGTTGCTATGGAGTGTCTAAGCTCCCTGTGTGCTATAATTTGTAGTACATCAGTGGGAAAAGCCAAAATCCCAAAACAAAAATTTGGGGGTTTGAGCCTTATGACTTTGCTATGGAATTCTTGGGTAGGCTTTTGTTCATTTGTTTGATTTCATTTTAGGGATTGCAAACAAATAACATTAACAAAGTTATTTAGAAAATGGGAAAACAGCTTATATATGAGGACTAAATTTTAAGACAGAAGTGTGGTAGACTAACGTGCATTTAGTCTACTTTTTACACATGCTCCTGAGGAAACAGTGAATTTTGAATTGCTAATATATTTAGCTAAAGCTCTCTAAGGAATAATCCTAATAATGTCATAAAAAGAAAACCAGAAGAATGCAAGGGATACAAGGATCAGTCAGGCACTTTTATTCAAAAAGGAAAAAAATGTATAAAATCTCCTGTGATAAGATAAGAATGTATTGGTATTTTACACGTTTATCATAAAGTAATCTTTCTAAAGCAACCTTACATGCTACTTCTTTTCACTCTGAAGGAGGAAATATTTTTCTTGTCCTATCTCACCTTTGCCTTGCATAGAACTTTGAAATGATGTCTCTACTTTGCTCCCCCTGCTGATGACTTTAAATATGTCTTTTACCAATGTGGGAATAGTCTAAAGAACTTATAATGCCAATGCAATGTTTAAAAGTGATACTACTCCAACCTCTAAGAAGAACAAAAAAAATCCAGAAGGATTGCTCTGCTAAGTCAATACGTACGTTTTCTAAGCTGAAAGAAAAAGCCCTCCAAGGCTTAATGCCATTCAGTGTAAGTTAAAAGAGGCTTGGTACTCAGCTACAGCGGCACACCCCGCCCACACTCGCAGTGAAAACGGCTTTAAAAAGAGTGGACTTAGTCACACTGCGAGACACAAAGATAAAGGCTTATGTAACTCTTATTTAAAGAAACAGGATCCTTACACTCAGCCTTTTCATCTCGTGAGCGAGCGCTTTCATTCGAGATCCCATTCATACAGGCTGAGCGCCCGCAACTTGCCCCTGCCATCTCCTACACTCGCTGTGCTACAGGTACGTGTTGGGCGTGTGTTGATTTTGTTTTGGATAAGCTCTCACCGCTTTTTCTTCTGAGAAAGACAAGTGCTGAGGTCTGACTCAGCATGTTTGGGGGACTTTCATTTTCTCTGCCTGCTTTTCTAAAAGGTGCAAGCTCATTTAAATGAAGTACGGGGCTACTTTCCTTTCTGGTTTTATTTTTTTTAGATGGTGATTCAGAAACCTTTTTATTTCCCCTCTAGAGGCGGGGAAGACCTCTCAGCAGGAAGACTAAGGAGAGTGTGTTGAAAATGAAAGTGTCGCACAGCAATCTCTTTTTCTTTTTCTGGTTGTAGATTCAAGTTTCTGAAAATTAGTTACTGTTTGGTCTTCAAATAAACGCTCAAATGCTGGCAGGTGGAAATGGTGGCACACCTAGGCTGTGGGTTTGCAGATCTTACTCGAAGAATAGCTTTGATGAATGTAAGAGAAGGGGGTTAATTTTTAAGTAATGTTTCAGTAGAATCTTAGAAATGGAAAAATCCACTGATTGTATGTAATGCATCCCAGCAAATGCAGAAACACTGAAATGTCGTGACTGTGCTACAAAGTTTGCAAGGCTGTATGGCTTATAAACCACACAAGCTGACACTACCCCTCACAGACTTATGTCTAGAGCTCTTCCGCTCACCTGACATATCTACATCTTTATGTATTTCATATTGTATGTGTTGCTTTGCATTTTATGAGATTATATGAAATCTTTGCAGTTAAAGCCTTTAAGGATGTACTGATGACTGATAAGGGCATTGCATCAATGATTGTGGCGTTCTGAAATCTATATTTCTTTAATATTCAATTCCTGGTTTTGTTATATTTTCTGTTTTCAGTCTAATCAAAACGAAATAGTTTGTGAATAGAAAGTTATCACCTCTTTCCTATTATATATTTGCAATGTATTTTGCCTTATATGGTCCTTTATTAATTTATATCTTCCTGGTAGACTTCTTTTAAATTAGAAGTAAGTCCTATGTGTGAGAACACAACATACAGGGAAAAAAGACACTTACGGGTGGGTCTGCATTATTAAAAAAAGAAAGTAGCAGCTTAGTGTGGATGTGTGCCCAGAGCTAACACAGCTTTCAAATAATGATACAGCTTGTATGGCATAGATCTGTGGAAATGAAATCTCACAGGATCTGCAATCTAGCTCTGGTAATACTGTTTGGGATATTCTCAATTGGTCCCTGGAAATCTGTGCAATTCTCTTGTCTGGCAGATTGTTTGCTTGTTTGTTTTCCTAAAGCTGTCCCTTTAGTGCCACAACTATTTATTTTCCACTCATCCAGGAACAGTTCAGTAATCTGGTTTTTTCCTGTTTCTCTCTCTAAGAACATTTTGCACAGTCAGGTTTGAGTATCCTTGTTTTTGTACTAGCAAATATTTCTTCGGTAGTACACACAATTTATCTGTAGAGAGTTTAGGTAAAGCTTTTTCTAAATTCTCTCCACGTTCTTTAATCATTTGGAGATCCTCTGTGTGCATTCAATGAAGTTATTCAGGTCAGTTCACTCACTTGGTTAACCTAAGGTTGATGGCATAAAATCATTAACTTGAGTCCAAAGAGCTACATACATATGTATTAGATTCTGCTGGCACTTTTTGACCTTTGGGAATTGTTTATTTTCATTTAAGCAATAGTTTGAAAAAAATTAACCATATTCTACTGTTACCTTCTTGATAAAAGATTTGGCTCAACTAAGGATTTTTTTACCTATCTTAGAGTTTGAACATGTGCTTTATTTAATGCTAAATAAATACTCTGACTATTGCTAGTATATTTTTCTTGGCACCTTTTCTAAGTATCCTTCTTCAGAATGCTGCAAGGTCTGAGGCTAAAGCTATTTAGAAAAAGGATTTATTGACATTGAAAAAGTCAGCTATGGAATGTTTTGACTCTCTGGAGGAAAATATAATGTTTAATTTGAGTGTAATTTAATCTTTCTACACAGTAGGTTTGTTTTTTTTTTTTTTCCCTTCAAAATACTAAGTCTTATATTAAGCCTTTACAGTGTATGTTAAAGATCGTTATACATTTCTGATAGGAAATACACATGATGAAGAGTGAAAGAACTGTAAAAGGAACTTTTATCAGTATGTAAATAATTTGTGATGGTTGTCTAGCTGCTTGCTGATGACTTTACTTTTATTGCATTACTTACAGCAGGGCATGTAAGTCTTAGTTATGTACCGGGCCCCTGCTGAAGAGTTCATAAGTGACTGTAACAAGACTCTTATTTATAAAAACCCCATGGGCTTATTGACTAATGCTGTGTTTTAGATCAAACAATAATGAGCATGTCTACAATATTATTGTAATTATTAAAACCGGCACAGTCTATGATAATGCTGTCTTTTGAACATTTTCAGTATGGTATGCTTTGGTATTCACAACTGAATATTTTCTGTTCTTTAGTACCATACATGGCTAACGAGTCCAGGCCCTGCCCATGTGATATTGGAGACAGGTTTGACTATGGAGGCCGTGGGCAGGAGGTGCAAGTTGAGCACATCAAGGCGTACGTTTGCAAACCACCTGCGAGCACAGACAAAGCCGTGATTGTGATTCATGATATATTTGGATGGCAACTCCCAAACACCAGATACATAGCTGATATGCTAACAACTAATGGATACATGTAAGAAATACTACTGTTTTCAAGGTATCTTTTTAATGAGAAAGTTTGTTGAGCCAACTATTTCCCGTTTTCATATAAGCCATACAAACACAAATAATTTCACAGGCTTTCCTTACACCTTTCTCTGGCAAGTTTTTCATTAAAACAGTGAAAGTATTCTAAAATAGTTCAGTAATCCTACCATAATGATTTATTAGGTAAGCACAGAAGAAGAGAGGGGAAACAGAGAAAATTGTTATTCTACATCTTCTATCTTCCATGAACCTGAACTAGTCTGCTTCCTCTCTCTTGATGTAGCCTCGGTGCAGCTTTTCTGTTATGGTAAAAATTCCAAGGAAGCTGGAGGTCTTTCAGTGCAGGTAAAGTGTACCAGTTTGTGGCAAAGAATGAAAGAAGTTCCCTAGTATTTGAAAAGCATATTGGGTCTCCTCTTTCCTGTATTATTGGGTTAGTGTTTCTTCTTGTCCAGATGTATGTACCATGTAAATTTTAGTTTATTTTGTTTTGGTTTTTTTTGTTTTGTTAGGGGTTTTTTTTTTTTTTTTTTTTTTGTTTTTTTTTTTTTTTTTTTTTAATNTTTTGTTTGTTTTTTTTTTGTTGTTGTTTTTTTGTTTTGTTTTTTTTAAAGTTTGGTAGGAAACCACCTAGGATTTTCCGTTACAGTTAACTATTTATCAAATTAATTGTTGATTTTTAACAGGGCAAAATGTATCTGCAAATTATACTAAGTCTTCTTACTAGCTGTAGAAAAATATTGAGAGTTGCTGGTATAATGCTTTAATGTAGATTAAGTTCTATGTGTATGCAAAATGAATCTGTTGTATTGTACACATGGACTTCCCTTTAATATTTTCTCAGTATTATTTCATGGGCATAAAATATTTTCATTTTTCTTGCAGAGCCATCTGCCCAGATTTTTTTGTGGGACAAGAAGCTTGGAAACCTTCTAATGACTGGGGAATTTTCGATGACTGGCTGAAAACCCGAAATGCCAGCAAAATAGACAAGTACAACCATTGTTCCTTGTCCAGTGAATGGACATCCTTAGGGATTTTTGCCTCAGTAAAGATGTAGCATTAGATTCTAAATTTTCAGTGGGTCAAATATAGTTGGTTGTCCACAAATAGAAATTTCATGCAGCTCATGGGACAAGCTCGTGGTTATGTGAGGGGTGAATTTGGAGAAAAGTAGAAGTTTGAACAAGAATAATAGTGCCCACTGTTTGCTTGTGCAGAGAGTAGAAGTGAAATGAATTACTCAAAAGAAAAGAACCAGCAAAGGCTAGAAAATGCAGCTCACTTCTTCCACTTCAGTTTGATTCAGTTCCTGCAGGTAGGCACAACTTCCATGGATATTAGATAGGGCACAAATGCAGGCACCAAACACTGTGTGACTAGGGAACATTGGTCCTGCTTCTCATCAGATCACAGATGGTTCAAAGCATACTACTTTACCATTCTTCTATATTTTCCCCCTTTTTATCTGACACTTATCTTGAATGCATGATGTTACTGCTGATCTAGAAAAAAACACTTTTAAATTTGCTTCAACAATTTTATAAACTATTTTTCTTCCTGGTGAGAGATAGTTTAACTGTAAGTCACATTTGTGCTAAAGGGATGCTCTTGACTGGCTGTGTGTCTCAAACTTTTATTTGTGTTAGCTTATACAACTATTGCCGTTTGTGAAATTAATTGGACTGCTGTTCATAAAATCACTTTATGTCCTAGTAACAGTGATCCAGAAAGACTCATCTTCTCCTTTGTCTTCTCCCCTGGAGTTTCTCCTGTATTTTAGAAATGAGTAATAGTAGTGTTGTGGGTTGGCCCCAGCCAGCAGCCAAGCACCTGTAACACTACTCACTTGTTCCCCCAAGAGGAACAGAGGAGAGGATAGGGGAAATAAAGCAAGAAAACTCATGAGTTGAGATAAAGACAAATTGATAAGTAAGGGAAAGACAAAAAAGCAGGAGTGATGCAAAGACAGACACTGCCTCCCAGAAGCAGACTGATGCCCAGCCAGTCTCTTAGCAGCAGCCACTGGGGAGGCCAGGGGAACAGAGACAGAGCCTTAACTCACTTTTATTTGCATGTCTCAGAGAAGTTGATGTCGTCCTCAACTATCTAAAGGACCAATGTGGTGCAAAGAAGATTGGTGTCATTGGGTTTTGCTGGGGTGGAGCAGCTGTGCAACATCTGATGCTGAAAAATCCTCATTTAAAGACAGGGGTGTCCCTCTATGGTAAGCCTGAAACTCTGAGCAGATATGACTGGTGCAGGAACTAATTCTGTAGGGCTATTTCTCTAACCAAATTCAGTGTGACATCTATTGGAAGATGGTAATTTTGTTACACAAAACCTTTAAGCAATTTGATTCTGCACTGTAACATTTTTGAACTTCATCATAACCAGCAAGATCTATACATATGAGTGGCATGACTGGGTTCACTTCTGTGCAACAGGGCATACAAGGGACAGTAAATGCCAAGGCCTCACTGTGGCTGCGGTTCCTCTTGACTGACAATGACAAAAGGGTTTCTGGGTGCATCTTTTATGTCTTTTAGACAGTGGTCCCCTGTTACTAATAGGAACCATTTTTAACTCTCTGTTTTAACCCTTGCACTCTCATATGTTAGTGGTCAATACAGTTATGCTACCTTTCATATTTCTGTTATAAACCTCTGTACTTCTGCACAAGTCAGAGCAATTCATATGAATTAGAGGTGAAAAGAAGCTGAAGGTATTTTTCCAGAAAGCTTATGAGGACTATTTTGCTGCACTGACTTGATGATCAGTTGAGTTAATTCAACAATGCTACTTGCTAATGTTTTACATTTCTGTTGTAATAATCTCAGGAATGAAAAGAGTAGACAGGGTGGTAGCTGCCTAGTTTTACTTTACTTAAATTCAAATATATTTGAATAGTCAAAACTACAGTGTCAATTTGTTATGAATTCATGTCAGTATAAATGGATGTATACTGAAATCCTAACCATATATCTGGAATGCTGAATATTTACAATTATCTTAAAAATGGCCCTCCCAGGCTAGAGAAAAGCAGCTCCAAAGTGTCCATCTCTCACAAAACCGTGTCTCTGAGAGTGGTCAGAAGCAGTTGCCCAAAGAAAACCACAAAAATGGGGCAAGAGTAACAATTAGTCCCTGATTTTTTCACACAGAACTGGTCTTTTCATCTTTAATGACATCCCAAACATTCCACAACAAAAGGGACTTTTAAGCAAAGTGTGTTTAATTCTGTTACAAACTGAGCAGCTCTAACTGATCAAAATGTCTTGTAATTTGACTGTACAGATTTGGTAGTCTTGTAGCCACTTTAATTAGGATGACTTGTTGTATATGCCTCTCCTTCTTCCCCAGGAGTGATCAGGTATTTTGATGACAGATCCAATTTGCTGCATCCTACCTTCTTCATTTTTGGTGAAAAGGATGACATCATCCCACTGGAGCAGGTGAGTTTCTCATCATAGATATTTGTCTTTTAAATGCTTTTCATGTTTGTTTTGTAACTTGGTATTTAATGAAGAGAAAGTAGAAAACTAATTTGCACTTTTCCCTCCCTTTCACAAACTCTTACAGTACATCTACACAAATTTAAATTATTTATCCCCAACTCAAAAAGTTTTACAATGACACTAAAAATGTTTTCTGTTTGAAAATATGGATATTTGTCATCAGTTCTTATGAAATGAGCAAGATTTCAGAGAAAAACTTGGATTCTCAAACTGTCAAGTTTAAGATGGGAGGCATTCTTTAGTGATACTGATGGTCTGTAAAATCAGCAGAAAGTTCCCACCTGTACCAGTGGACTCACCAGCTGCAGGAGAATTAAAAAATCCCGTGACTACCCTTTTCCTTTCCCCACTGTTCTGCAGAGCTTCTCCTTTCTGATACTCTGTCAACAGTCTTTCTCTGGAGCATGGGTGGAGAATGACTGAAGAAAGATGATTATCTACCAAGGAGATCAAAGAGGAACACATGCTTTTATTGAGTGGTGTTGGCTTTAATTTTCCTACCAAAAATGCCAGTCTCTTTGAACTGCTGATTTTGTATCTATGCCTCTCCTCCCTCAATTTCAAATTAACTCCAACTCTTACCCCATTTTTTTTAATGTGAAGCCTATCAGCATTAACTCGTACCATGATCCCTACACACCAAGCTTCTCATGAGCTAAGCAATAGGTGTTTTTACCAAGTATTATTACAGCCACCCATATACTGTTTTGACATTTTATACAGACATATGCTGTTATTTTACCGGAGAAAAAAGCCTAGTTAAAAAAAGCAAGTGTAGTAACAGAAATGCATTTAGGTGTAAAATTAGTAGAAGAGGAAATAGTGGCAAGGACATACTGTTTACTTCCAGAAAAATAAAAAAGCCCCAAAAAAACCAGGGCAATTTGAGGACTGTAAGAATAGAACATGTTAACTTCATACTCAGTCAACAAGGGACATTCTGTGTTACAGGTCACCTTACTGGAGCAGAAGCTTAAACAAACCTGTGAAGTTGATTATGAAGTTAAAATTTACCCTGGACAGACGCATGGGTTTGTGCATCGCAAAAGAGAAGATATCAATCCTCAAGATAAACCTTATATTGAAGAAGGAAGAAAGGATATGATCAACTGGCTGAATAAGTATCTTTAGCTTAAATTAATGCCCATAAACAAAATCAATTTTTGTAAGAAATCAGAGAAATTATACAGACTATATTGCTTAAAATGTGCTTAAAAACATAAAAATATTTTGTTACGTTACCCTGCAATAACACTACTTATTTGCACTTACCTTCTAAGTAAAGGCTTAGAAATGGCTTTTCAAATGCTGAAAGCTATAAATGTAAAAGAGATTTTTAAAATTGATCTTGTGTATCTTAAAATTATTAGAATGTCATGTGATGTATTTTATGGCATCTGAAAGTTTCATTTTTTTTATATCAATGTGAACTTAATTAAAAATCATTGAAAATACCCATGCTTGAGCAATTCTATCCTTAAAGCTGTGTTTAGTGTTGTTCAGCTGTGACATTTTCAGCTCCAAGATTTTCAGCTTTTAGGTAAATATTGTCTGTGTTGGAAGGCTGGGACATTTTCTTGGAAACAGAACATCCTAATCGCAATTCACAAGAAGCAAGCTAAAAAATAGAAGGGGAAAGACAATGGGAAAAAATGTATTTGAACTGAAAGGGAGCTGCAAAAAGTTGGAAGCCATGACTGAAGTGAAGAACTAGAAGAATATGTAGGACCAGAGAAAAAGGAGAACAGGACACACAGAGACTGTGAAGAGCAGGAAAACTCAGAAGAGAAAGAAGAACAAAGAAGAAATAGGAGACTACTGTCACACATACACAGAGCAGAGGAAGAAAACATGAGTGAAAACTTCCAATCCCTCCTTTCCTTCCATTTCCAGACTGGTCTAGTAGGGGGAGAGTTCAGAACTCCCCAGAACCTTCCTTCTCCATGGGCAGGGAATTTCTTTTTGGCTGCCACCTTGTTATTATCTACTCCATGTCTATCAAGTGACTCGTGAATAATCTCTTTGCATATCTTTCAGGAATTATAGGTAGTCTAAAAGCACTACAGGTCTGCAGGGCGTTTTGCCTTGAGTCATGCTGGTAGAAATAGTCCTTCCACACTGGGGGTGAGAAGTTCCACAATGCCCTCCCTGATCCTGCCCTTGCACTGGATCTGTGCAGATTCCCAGGGACCTACAGACAGAGAGAAGGAACAGACGGTGACTTCCAGGCTTCCTGCCAGTCCTGCCATGGTTCTGTACTGAGCCTGTAGAAGACAAACAGTTTCACATGGGAGAACTGCAGATACCTCCATTCAGTGGTGCAGGCACATCTGATGTGTGCAGTTCTGGGGGAATGGAAAGACAACAAGGCACAAATCTTCCCAGAAGAAAGCACCACATGTGTGTGCTTCAGATAATCTGGAAAGTGTCAATCCAATTCCCAGCTGTGGATTCATGCCAGATTTATCAGGGTTGCTATGAGAATTGAGAAAGATGATGAAATTGCACTCTCTACAATTATTGTCTCATCTGGATTTAAAATAAAAGAGCCCTGGTTTTTCAGAAGGTAATATCTTGGCTGGCAAACCTTTCCAGCTTGTTTGTTTATGTGAACAAACAGATGTATCAGGGAACAGGACTAAGCTTTGCCAAATTTCTACTGAGACAGGGGAAGACTGTGAAACTGAGGAGTATTTTGTCAAAATTAATTTCCTTGGAGAATTCAGAATCACTTTCTGTATGACAAGTATTGCATTTCATTATATATTTGTTTTTGTAGGAAAAAAATAATTGTGGAGCATTAGGAAGAGCACTGCCAGCAGGATGAGGGATGTCATCCTGCCCCTCTACACATCCCTAGTGAGACCAAATCTACAGTGTTGTGTCCAGTTCTGGATTCCTCAGCACACGAGAATCATGGAGGTCCTGAAGCAGGTCCAGCAGAGGGCAATAAAGCTGAGTAGGGAATGGAAGCATCTCTGTTATGAGGAGTGGCTGAGGGAGCTGGGCTTGTTCAGGCTTGAGAAAGGATGACTGAAAGGGCACCTCACCAATGTCTGTAGGTATCTGAAGGGAAGTTGTCAAGAGGATGGATCCAGGTTCTTCTCAGTGGTGCCAAACAATACGACAAAAGGCAATGGGTAGAAAATGATGCACAGGAAGATCCACCTGAATATGAGGAGGAACTTCCTTACTGTGTGAATGACTGTGCACTGGTACAGATTGCCCAGGGAAATTGTGGAGTCTCCCTGGTTGGAGATATTCCAGAACCATCTGGACATGATCCTGTGCTGTGTGCTTTAGAATGACCCTGGATGAGCAGGGAGTTTGGACCAGGTGACCCACTGTGGTCCATTCCAACCTTATGCAGTCTGTGATTCTGTGATTTTGTGATTCTGTGAATATGGTATCTAAGATAGAAAACTCAGAATTTTGCAAGTGCTAACATTTAATTTACTGAAAAACCACACACATTCTCAAAACTTGCATTTGAGAATATCCTTTGTGTCTAGAGGGCACTGACATAGAGATGTGTAGGCTAGACACACCAAACTCAGGTTCATAACGTTGGGTTATACTCAGCCTGGCAGCCTTCATATGAGGTAAATCAGCTGCAGGGAAGCACCAGGGGAGACATCATAGACATACATAAGGCTTGAACAGGGAACTTCACACAAATGCTTTTGTTCCCCTGGGTGTTGTGCTATCTTGTCAGTTCCTTTTTATTAACTTTAAAAGCCCTTTGATCAATTCCAAACTAATTTGACAAAACAGTGAAGTTCTCAGTGCTGTTTAGTTCTACATTTTAAGAAAATCTGGTCACCACAGAGAAGACAGCCTCACTGCACTGGGCAAAATATTGTGATGAGGATTAATCAGTTCCTTGTATTATTTAGGTTGCTGACTGGCTGGTCAGCACACAGAAAACCTGCATTGCTTGCATGAGGGTTGTCAGAGGATGCAGAAGGGATGTGGGCTAAGGAAATGTAGGGGCAGCCAAGATACAGGGGAGTAGGAGAGCATGGACTGAGGGTAACTCTGGGGATATGGGGAACTGAGACCTTATTTGGGGCAATCACATGGTATGTGAATGAAATGAAAGGGAGAACCTGGAAGAGCCCTTATGTCACCTTTTGTAGACTGAGTAGGATTCTGGTCACTGAGAGTGTTATACTAGGAAGGCTTGTGGCCTACAGGCAAGGAATCCTTGATGCCTGAGTGACTGAATGAAGAAAGTTATATGGACTAAAGTGAAAGAGATGTCCCAGAAGAAAATCTCGGGGACTAGAAATAGGACAATAGAGCATGGTGGAGATCAGAGTTTTGAAAAACATGAGCATGTGACTAAGGAGAGAGTGAGCAATGGTGACAAGTTCCGCCCGGCACAGTAGGTGAGTCTCTTCTGTGACTGCCCCACCCCCTCAGGTGCATCAGTTTCTGCCCATTGCCTCTTGGCACTGGGTTTTGGTTTCTGCTCACTGGCACGAGCATTTTGGTAGCATCTGATATCTTTAATCAATTTATTATTACACAGACTTAACTTCTAGTTCTGAATTTTCTTACCTTTTTTTTTTTTCTTTACATGCTGAATGACAGCTCTTTTATGGGTTAAAGTTTAATCTGTATATCAATTTTTAATCCATAAAATGACTCTTTTTTTTTCCATTCCCCTCCGTCAAGTTAGCATTTATTGTTGGCTTTTTTTTTTTTTAACTGTGTTTTCTTAACCAGATAATCACTGTTTTAGCTTAATAATTTTTCTCAGCTTTTTTGACTCCTAAACTCTAAAAAGGAATGGTCTTTCAGTGTACAGACCATAGTGAGTGAGGACAAAGGAAAGCACTCCTCCACCACCCACCCATCCACACAACACATGCATGCACAGCAGTGCCAATATTCCCGTAAAATATTGTGCACTCAGTCAGTACAAAAAAATGCCTACTGTCTTTTGGCCTGCAGGCAGGAGGGCATCTACACTTTATGGTAGATTAAAGGCTGTGCACTTGCTTTAAAATTATGTCCCTCCACACAGCACCTGCTGTACCAGTGTGGGGAGCAGTTCTCCGTCCTCAGCTGCAACCTCTGACTTCAAGAAACTCTGCTGCTAGGTCTTTGAGGGGTCTTTTTGTATTTTTAATTTTTTTCCTCAGAGTGGGTCCTGGGGAATGAGCTGAATGATTGCTGTGCTGGATTAGTGAGACTTCAGGGCTAGAAGCTTGACCAAAAGTTGAACTTGATGGAATTTGGGGAATTGATTGAAGATGTCATAGAGATGACTACACCCATAAATTCAGCTCCAGCTTATCTGAATGCCTTGTTGTAACTTATTTTTGCCACATTCACAGGCAGACTAAGTTTGTTATCTAGAACTGTAGTTGCCTCCCTATATTGGTTTTAATCAAATCGTGCTCCACACCTTTAACTAATGACATTTCAATGTATTTCACTGCAGGCAATGAGTGACAACTTAGGCCCTAGAAAGGTATACTGAGCAGACTATATTTCAGGTAGGGTTTTTTGTCACAGGGACACAAAACAATCAGTTTCATTTAATTTAGGAACAGAAAAAATGAAGGTAGACCCACAAAGAGCACTTTGATGCAGAGCTCCCATGGGAGGAGTGATGGGTGTTTGGTGCCTGCTTCCTCTTTATGCCTTAAGGGGCCTTCAGCACATTTTACTTGTTTTCTGGTTTCTTATGTTTGGCACTGAATTATATGAAAGCCCAGTGAGTAAAAGAATGCTGAATTTCAGAAAGCAGAATGTGGAATGGGCTAATAAAACTCCAGAACAAAGTTTCCCTTTCAGACCATGGAGCAGATGGTGGCACCTGTGGCAATACATTTCTTTTCCTTCCCTTCCCGCCACTATTATCTGAAGAGCTGGTGAGGAAATTTGGCATCTGGGATGGTAGTTTGCCAAGAACTTCAGCAAAGCTATGATAACGTTATTTGTTAAGGGGATTGCAAATTATTCCAACTGCACTAATAAACTGTTCTTCAGTTTTACTTGCAGGTGTTGAGCTTACAGACTGTTGAAGATTTCTTCAAAGTTCTTTCTTTTTTTTTTCCAGAATCCTTAGAAAATTAAGAAAGTTGCAAAAATACTTGATGGGTGGCTAACTGCAAGTAAAAGCCTCATGTCCATCAGTAAAGAGATGAATTATTGCTTCCTCTGACTCCTCTGAGCAAAAAGTTGAAGGTAATTTTTAGGCATGGGTTTTTGCAAGGAGAAAGAGATGCAGGCAGGAGGGATAGTTTGCCTGTTGTTGAATACATGTGCAAAGACTGTAGTTTGTAGTGCTCTGTGATGTTGCTTTGGAGAGCAGTGAGCGGTGAAAGCTCTCCCTGTCAGTAGACAGCAGCCAGCAGCTCAGGGTAGGTTAGCAGTGCAAGGTAAATGGTTTGAACAGAATGAGAGCTTGTTATTGCATACAGGATGTATATCACACCTGTATTTTCAGATGTGATAACCAGAAGAATGTTCTCTCTTTGTAGTGGACTATTACAAATAGTGTAAGAAAAAATTTAATACAGAAAATGGTGGAACCTTCTTTGCTAATGTAACTGTAAAATCGCATCATTAAAATCCCTCTAAACCAGAAAAATGAAAGTAACAGCTCTCTGCAGCAACATTATTCGTTGCTGCTCATTTTCAGCCCATCCTGCTGATGTCCTTCGCTGTATAACACCAAGACAGAGGGTAACACTGTTGTGTTTGGCTGTGTCAGGGTTGTAGCAAGCAACCGTGAACTTGTTCTGCTCACAGCCTGAGCCAGGCTAAAGCTGCACAGCCTTGTCAGCAGGGTGCTTTGCTAAAACAATTGTAGCAGGTTATGTCAGCTGGAAATAATTATTCATAGCCAAAGGGCTTCCAGTGGGACTGGGCTTGTACAGCAGTGACTGGCAACAGGGCTGGAGTGCACATAGTCCTGTCTTTTTTTGCCGCTGCAAAGTACTGCTGAGACACAGACCTAATTAGTTATCTGTCTGCACAACAACCCACTCTCACACATTTCTCACTTTTTGCAGATTGAATGTCTGTAAGCAGCTACCTATGGCAAGTGACTACAGGCAGAGCAGCAGAGACCACAGAATAGGAAGGGATGGCACAGTTTTAGGGCCTTTCTGGTAGGACAGGGAAGAAGGAAGAAGAAGGAGTGTGATAAAACTGGAACAGATGAAGAGTGAAGAGTTACCTGCTGGAATGAAGAGGGAGCACAGAGTTGGCTATGAAAGGGAAAAGTTTGGGAGACAGGCACTGAAGAAAGCAGAGAGTGGTGTTGACTGCTGAAAATAAGTGAGTTGTGGGAAAAGTAGAACATTCAAGAACCTCAACGAGGAGGAAAAGTGACACTGTGAACAAGAGAAAAAGAGACCTGGGACTGACCTTTGAAGACCACCTTCACTAGTCCGTGTTCATCCTACCTGTGCAGATTTTCTTTGCTTGCCAAGGATCTGTTGAATAAGTCTAGCCTTTCTGTGAGGACAGTGAGCTGAAAAAACACACAGGCATTGAAAAGTGAGAAAGAAAAGGAAATAGAAAAGTAAAAGGGAGGCATGGTATGCAGACATGGGGTGTTCAGGTGGGAAAAGACACTGGCAGTGATAGTATTTCCTGAAAGTCACAGGTATCCCATGCCTCTGCTCCATCTCCCTGGCTTAAAGGACCAGGAATCAGTCCTGGCTAAATACTAGATAAGGTTAGCAGAGGTATTTCGGTTGGAGAGGACCAAAAAGTCAGCAGTACTAAGTGGAGGTAGAGCCCCTCTGTAGAGAGACATAAAAGGAGGTCTGCTTCAAAGGAGAGGCAGTGAGTCGGCACTGGAGAGGCAAGGCAGGGGACATTTCTATTTCCAGGTGCCCGAGAGATTTGAGGAGATAAACATTTCTTGCTGTCACTAAGCCTTTCGCCATCACACTGTGAGCAATGGCACTGTAGGAGACAGGTGGCCTTGTGTTGATTCGTGGCTGCTGCTGGGTGCTTTGTAGATCATATGCCAAAATACAACATTATATTCCCAGGAATTGCTCAACCCAAGATAACAGCAGGAAGTAGTCAGCAGAGTTGGTGAGATGATGGAAGTTAAACCTCAGACAAAAGTTCTTGGGGAAAAATGGCCATTGGATTTTTCTCACCCATCCCCTTCTCTTGCTGAGCCCTAGTTTCACTGCCTCCCCAAATGTTCTTATTCTGCTGGGCCAGTGCCAAGGGGTACCTACAAAGGGGGCTGAGAACAAACATGTCAGGGTATTTCAGTAGAAAGTCAAGAAGTGGGAAAGCAATTCCATGCAGAAAGATGTAACCCAGAAATTAATAAATTATTTCTTTCCTCCATGCACATTGGGAAATGGTGTGTCTGAAGGCAGGAAAAGATATGTAAGAGAAAGGGAAAGAAAGATGTCTGTACTGGTTCATGCTATACCAGTAGGAGGGCAATGAGGAGGCCTCAGCAGACCCTTGGAAACCGATGGGTTGAAGAGGGTATCACCTCAAGACTTATTGCTTTCCAGCTGGCTCAGATTACTGGTGTTCGCTATTCCCAAGATATCTCTGATCACATCTGTCTGATGTACTAATGACAAGCTGGGTCATTCACCACTCAAGAGAGGGACTAGAGCTCAAATCGACATTCCAGCTTGTCACTCACCAAAGAATTAAAATCTTCTTTGAATGTGAGATTTACTGACCCCATGGGAGAGCCTAAGACTAAGGAAATGATGCTTTAAACATGAGATCACTGAAATAAAATAATGCATTAGCTGGAGAGCATTCAGCTTTCCAAGCTGTGGTGGACAGCCACCAAACAACATTACACAGGCACCTCACTCATGCTCCAGCCAGACAATCACGAACACCCCAGCCATTTCCTATTCTGAATGAATAGCACAGTATAGTGCAGGAACCCCAAGAAACAGAGAGTTTTTAAAGAGTTTATGTGACCATTATGGAAGAGGCTTTGATCTGTATCTTTCCTAGTGGAGGAAATAATTCATTTAATGTCCTGGTTTATCACTGACAGCTGGCCATGGTCACAAGTCTGGGTCAGGGGCTGTGCAGAAAAACACTTTGAATGTCATCTGAACAGAAGACTAATGCTGACAGTGATGCTTTAAGTGAACTTGCATAGATGTGCACACATGGGATGATAAGCTTCCTGTAGTGCAAGCCTGTGATCTCTGCCAGCTCATTTGTGCTGTGAAGTTTTTCAGCAGAAGTGAGCTGGTAATGAACTAAATGTGCACAGTGGTAGAGAGCAGCAATATCTCAGGAAACTAGGTGGTTGGGCAATGATACACAGTCACTTTGGGTGCTCTGTGTTTCTCCAGAAATTATTGGCATCTGTGGTGTTAGGAGGTCTGAGGACACTGCGCAGCTCACCTCCTTGCCCCGCCACTTCAGATTCTGAAAAAAGTATCTTTAGAATTGTCCAGGAAATAAAATCCTTTAAAAAATGAACAGTGGGTTTGAGGTCTTATTAATTGGTCGTGGTTTTCTTGCCTGATTGTGTTTTGGTTTTTTCGTTTTTTGTTTTGGTTTTTTTTTTTGTTTTTATTCTTGGTCAAGCTTCTTTTCATACTACACATGATTTTGTTGGAATAATTCTGAACTTAACTCCTTTGGAATATTAGTACAATTTGAGGCAAAATATGGTTCAAGTTGAAGCAATTCTTTTGTGGTTAGTGGAGTTACTATGGATTGATGGAGTTACAAAATAACAAGATATGATCAAGGTCAAAACCTCTTTTTTTGGACAAGCTCCTATCATCTCTGGTAGGGTCCTTGCTAACATCTCCACATATTACATCTCCACAGTGGCTCTCTCCAGCATTCTGATGAGGGAGGACTCTCAGTTTCCCACGAGTGAAGCCTGTTTTCATGTGATCACTGAGGCTCATGAAATCTCTTTGGAAGGCTTAAACTGTGTTTGAGCTCCCCTAGGGATGAAGTACATCTGGGCATCCTATAGCTTATGTCATGCATGCAGATCATCCCTCAGAGAGCAGTTTCCCGGATGGGCTGGGCAAACTGAAAAATCTCACAGCACTAGACAGATCCCACAGCTCTTACAGGGCAGGATAGTAAGAAGGTGAGCTCAGGCTAGCAGGGACAAGGGTCTTCTTCAAGTCAGTCACAGCTGTCATACTTCCTTTTTTTCTGTGGAAAAGAATCATGGTTGCAGGGATGTTGAAGCTGAAATCCCTACCCCCACCACATATGTCCATCCAATAGCAAGGTTATTTTTCTGCCTCTTTTGATTCTGCCTGCATATCTGCATGTCTGCCTGGTATTCTTTTTTGTCCTTAGTCCCCAGCCACCCATGTTTCTTGGTATTCTCTTAGTGTCATCTCATACCAGAGGTTGATCACTGGGCCACAGTGGCAAGGAAAGATGAAGTTCAGACACTGGATGGTTCCCAGTTCAGAAAAATGATGTCTTGAAGGTCTTAGGTGTAACAGATCACTTATATGGAACTGGATTTCAAAGCAGCTAAATGAATCTATACAATTAATGAATTTTTCCTTAGTTTAATGTCACCCCCTAGTGTCATTTGCATCCAGTTTCCATGTATTGTATTTTTCCAGACCAGTCTTGATTTCTTACCTCTTCCCCTAAATAGTATCACCTTGCAGATGTAGCAACAGACACACCAGCAGCCATGCTCCCAGGAAAGTGACAGAAAAATTCAGCTCGAGATGGGAATTTGCCAAGATGTCAGACTTTAAATGTCCATCCCGGGAAGTAAGAAGCTTTAAAGCACCTTTCTTTCATGTCTGTCTGGGACAAGTACAAACTGTTACATACAGACAGGGATACAGTTGCTTATTCTACCTTCCAGCAGAGGAGTGCAGTGTTTGGTGGGATTTTCACTTCTGATGCCGTATATGCAGTAGGTTGGTCAGTGGCAACAGCTTAGCTGGAAGTAAGACCAGGCAGATACTTTGAATGTTAATATGTCACTAGGACTGCATGACATTTGCCTTAAAGTCCTGAAGGAATTCAAATGTGAAACTGTGAACTGCTGGCCAGGCTGTATAACCTGTCTGTCATTTATGTCTCAGTGCCTGAGCACTGATGGATTGCTGGCGTAACCCCCACACTATGAAAAATGACTGGTGAGTTTGACTTCCATCTGTAGTAATAGAGAGGTGTCTATTATAAAAAGTAAGACTGATGAGTATGTGAATAACAGTCTGGTGAGAAAGAGTCATGTGGCTTTTATAAAGGGAAGTCCTGCATCACTGCCATGCTGGTTTCTGTGAGGGTCTCAATAAGCACAGGAAAGGGAATCGTGGAATCACAGAATGGGTAAAGTTGGAAGAGACCACAGTGGGCCATCTGGTCCAACCTCCCTGCTCATGCAGGGTCATGCTAGAGCACAGTGTACAGAATTGCATCCAGAGGGTACTAGAATATCTCCAGTGAGGGAGACTCCATGAGGATGCAGGAGACATAATGTGTTTGGACTTTCAAAAAGCCATTGACAGATTCTTCATCATAAGTTCTAAAGGAACTAAGTTACTAAAGGGTTAGAGGAAAGATTCTTTTACGAAATGAAAGCTGAGTAAAGGGCAAGAAGCAAAAGGTATGGAACACAGCATGCTTCTCAGGGTGGAGAAGAATTAGCAAGGAAGGGAGGAGAGGAGAGGAGGGGAGAAGAGAGGAGAGGAGAGGAGAGGNAAGGGTTAGAGGAAAGATTCTTTTACGAAATGAAAGCTGAGTAAAGGGCAAGAAGCAAAAGGTATGGAACACAGCATGCTTCTCAGGGTGGAGAAGAATTAGCAAGGAAGGGAGGAGAGGAGAGGAGAGGAGAGGAGAGGAAATAATTACAGTTTGAAGAGACCTACAGGACCATCCAATCCAGCTGCCCAACCGCTTCAGGGCCGACCAAAGGTTAAAGCATGTTGTTAAGGGCACTGTCCAAATGCCTCAAAACACTGACAGGCTTGGGGCATTGACCACCTCTCTAGGAGCCTGTTCCAGTGGCTGACCACCCTTTAGATAAAGAAATGCTTCTTAATGCCCAATGTGAACCTCCCCTGGTGCAGCTTTGAACTGTTCCCAGGTGTCCTGTCATTGGATCCCAGGGAGAAGGAATCATCCCCTCCCTCTCCCCTTCCTCAAGGAGCTGGAGATAGCAGTGAGGTTTCTCTCAAAACATAACCCATGGATTGCTTCTGGGACTAATTTTATTTAGCATCTTCATGGATGACCTAGAGAAGTGACTGAACTGTGAAATCTCTGAGTCTGAGGATGAGACTGACTTTCCTTGGATGGTCAAATACAGTTTGGATAGCAAGAAACTTCAGAAGGATCCCCTGAAACTTAGCAGTTGGGCAGAAAGGTGTCATATGGGTCTCAACATAGATACATACAAGGTAATGTATTTTGGGAAAATAATGAAGTGCACTCCTACATGATGCTGAACTCAGCAGTTGCAGATCAGGAAGAAGGTCCTGGACTTGTAATTTATTACCCTGTTAATGGCCTTATGCAGCAGCCAAACTAAATGTTGGGCATCACTGGCAAAAGCATTTAGAGTTAGACAGAAGATACCATTCTAGCACTACATAAAACCTCCATGCACCCTGATCTTGAGCAGTGTGGGTTGTTCTGATCTCTATATTTCAAGAAAGACATGGTGGAGTTAGAGTAAGTGCAGAGAAGAGTAACTACAGCAGTCAAAGGGATGGAATAGTTGTTTTATGAGGAACTACAGGAAAGGTTCTTCAATTTTAAGACAGGAAGGCTGAGAGTTTATAAAATCTTGCAGGTGGTTGGATAAGATGAATGCAGTTCTGTCTATCACCAAATTCTGCAACATGATGCTGAGAGCTTCCCTCAGTTACCAAAGAATTGTTTTCTAAAAGCTGACTCACTGCCCACTCCTCTGATCCCATCCCACAGACAGAGGACTGCATAGGTGGCCCTTTTAGAGAAAGGACAAATAACCTAGGATGCTACTGCTTAGGGCTGATATCCACTCCTTCTCTGGAAATCCTCTGTGAGGTCTCTGTTCCATCCACAACGCAAATTCCCTCCCATCTTACCTGCTTGACCCATCTGAAAGGCAGGGAGAGACTGGAAAGGTGACAAGCTAGCCAGGTCAGGCCATCACTCACCAGGTATTTAAATAGCAGCTTTGGGGTTGTCCTGAGAGAAGTGGTTGCAGAGCAGGGCCATGGAACTTAGTGCCTTACTTGCTTTACCTAAGGAGTGTTGCAACACACTTGTGTCATCACAGCATTTCATTAGTGGATTGAATAAAAACATCTGAAACAGAACAGAAAAAAACCACTCTTTGATGCTATATCCTGGCTGTGATATGGTCCAGTGGCAATTTCCTTGTGGAAGATATAAGAGCAAGGAAGAATGTAGTAATGAAGCCATTCTGGGTGAGGAAGCCTTCTGTTTGTTCTGGACATGCTTATAGTCTTTTGTCTTACCTTTTGAAGAGACAGTGAGCAGTAATTTATTTTCAACTTGTTTAATCCCCTCAAGGTTTTATCATATCTGTTTTAGCTATTACAACTTCTCTCCTCTGTCAACTTTTCTTTAGAGAAGAAGGCAGTGTTGCACGCAGCCAGAAGCCCATGTCACTGGATGTCTTTCACATAAAATCAGACAAAACATTTTACTTGGCTGAGGCAGCCCTGGGGACACCCTGGGGACATCCCCCTCCCAATTTTGTGGCGATTCCCAGAAGAGACCCATGCAATGCCTTAACATAGACAAGAGAACGACGCTGGGGACAGTGTCCCAGCAGCAGTTGTCTGTAGGAGTTGGTTGGTGGAAGATGTTTTGCAGGTTGCTTGTCTGCTGGCCTGTGAAGATGAAGCGTAGAACTGAGGTGAGGTAGCACAGGAGGGATCAGCTTTCCTCAGGAAAGCTGGAGCATCCTTTGACTTCCAGAGCATTGCTAGAGCAGACAAGAAGCTGCTGAGAAATTGAAAGGTAGGCAGGAGCAATCGGTTTGCCTTGCCCTAAGGGCACTGATAAGTCTTGATGGCCCTGGCCAGCC
Organism: Grallaria varia; assembly: GCA_013396735.1. Lineage (NCBI taxonomy): Eukaryota > Metazoa > Chordata > Aves > Passeriformes > Formicariidae > Grallaria > Grallaria varia. Next base: position 284,011 of record VWZG01006031.1, on the reverse strand, counting down.
TGTCCTGGGCCTCTATGTACAACATTTGCCCGTGGCAGCCTTGGGCTTTTAGTCCCTACCTGAGCTGTATTGTGGTCTGTCTCTACACCTTTCACAGCTATGCCTAGCCATAGACCCTGTTTGTCTGGACCCAGGCATGTGGAGAGACTTCCTAGCTTGACCTCATACCTGCCTGGCAATCACTGGACTGTGACTGACCCTGACCTGCAAACCAGCTTCTCAGCTGGACCTTGAATCTGCTTTGCTACCACAAGCTCACCTGATGATATGGACTCTCAGTTGAACCTGAGTCCATCCCTGGGCCTACGTGCTCTCACCTTGTGGGAAACTATGGAACAAGATGGCTGGAGAGACATTTTCCTCCCAGCCTTGTTAACTCCCTTGTCTCCCGGATCACTGTTGCTTAGGAGCAGCTGGCCTATCTCTCTGCCCTGACAGAAGAAAACTTTCCCAGCAAAACATTTTTTTCCTGCCCCACCATCCAAGTTCTGCTCTTTTTCTGCAAGTCCAGCCTTTTTTCCTACCAGAACTCACCACAACTCTTCCTTTCCCTGTATCTGTCTCCAAGCCATCCAGAGCCCTAGCCAGCTCAGTCTCCTGCAATGTCACCATCCCACCAGGCTAGAGTGTTGCCTCCTGAACAGTCCCTTGCTGTACCTGTGGTGACAAATAAGTCACTAAGTTTCAGGGATAACACTGATGTGCACCCTCGTTACTGGATATTGGATATTTTTTTAAGCCTTGGAGGACAAGCTGGGAAAGATCACAATAAAAAAGGATAAGAAAACCAGCTATTGTGAATCTCTGTCCCTGTTCTGAGGTGGAAGGACACTGCCCCAGCATTGCTCTGAGGCACTGGGATCAGTGCTCATGGATTCCATTGCATTAGCACTGCCTCTTGCAATCATTCTGCACCCAATGCACCCAACAGCAATGTGAAGGGAGCAGGTTGAAGTGGGACTGAGAAGAGTGTTTTGAAGCAGGTATTTGGTCGGTGGGTGACCAGAGGTTTCAGGTGTGAGGGACTTTGCCAAACATGGGGAAATCCCCAAAGAGTGGGAAGCACTTTCTGGGGAGTAGTGCCTGGGCTCAGCAAGACTGTTTTGTTAGCTGGAAAGTGAGGTGGGACACTGTATGGCACTGTCAGGAAGGCAGCCAGCAGATTCCTCAGTGATGGGGTAGCGCTGAATGACCTCAGAGCACAAATGGACTGTGCAGCTGGTGGACTCCTCTGAGCACTCTGCCTGTGCTGAGCAGAGCCCAGGGCCCTAGCTCTCTCCCCAGGAGGCAGCCCACACCTTGTAGTACCCTGCAGATTGTCTTACCTGCCTTCTTGCTGAGGCTAGGGGGGAGGAAAGTGTTGGCAGCTCATAGAATTATTAACAGAAGAAGTAGGAAGGCAATGGGGAAAGTCAAAGAGTGATTCCATCCCAGCATCAGGCACAAAACTGGTTCTGAAAAAGGCTGAGCAAAATTTAGTGCTGGAAATGAAGGGATCATGACTGCTCTGAAAAGCTGCTATAAGTGATGTGCTGGGTAAATGCTTATGGTAAGTTTGAAAACATATAGACAAACTGAGTATTGCCATAGACTAAATATTAAAAGAGCAGTGCCATTTTAAGTCTTGGTTAAGGACCTTGATGTTCATATTTCAACAGCTTTCTCTCACACATACCCCTGCTGTTAAGTCTCTGTTGGGTTCAAATGGCATTAAATCTTCTGTCTTCTAACTCCTATCACCCTAGATGCTGTTGGTACCTCTGATAGTACAGGATGGGAACTAAAGAGCCACGTGGGTCTGAGTAACTCTGAAACAGGAGTACAGACCTCCTCACCTAACTCCTGTGGAAATCACCAGCGTCATTGGGCAGGGATATTGTGAAAAAGAGTTCACTCCAAGGCCAACACTTGAGAAACTGCGTGTTCTGCTGAAAGTGTGATGGAACATCCAGTTCTGTCAGGGGTTCTTATGGTACTTGCTGGAGTCTGGTGGATTTCTCTTTGAAGGGGCAGTGTTCCATTTGCAACCATACATCTGTCATCATCTGACTTTGGCACACTCATTAACAGGGGATCAACCTTGATACTTCAGAACTGTGTATGGTGTGTACTTTAAGAACTACTGTTATTCTGATGGGAGTGAAATGGGCTGCTGTATGTGTGCCAAGGAAGAGGCATAAGGAAAACAGAAGGAAGGACTAAAGGGAGAGTCCTTCTTGACAAGGTCCCTTCACTACTTTAGTCCAGGTGTTTCTCATGCAGCTGTTATTGCTATGACTTTGTGACACTGCATGTCATGTCTAGCTCTTGAAAATGTTCTCATTTTATTATTTTTCTGTGTGCTGCCTGTTCTGGGCCAAACTTGCAAGAGACAGGATATTCATAATGCTAAACCAACAATAATTCAAAGGAGAAAAAGGATGCATTTTCACATGGTATTTGTTGTGACATATCATAGGCCATCCCCAATGCTTGTGTGTGTCATGAAGCATAAACATGCATCTGCAACAAGTCTTTGCAGCAGACAAAAGTGAACAGAAGTGCGGTTAATACCCACTTGTAATTCCTCTGCTCTTCCACTTTTCTGTTCACCTCCAGGGGTTGGCTACAGAGACTGCAGAAAGGGTGTGTACAGATCCTCAATTGACCTTGTCTTACTGCAAGATTCGTTGCAGGTCTGCTTATGCCACTAAGGGCAAATTGATCTGTGTGGCTGGAGACAGTGCGTCATCATGTCCACAGCCTGGGACCAACCTCCCAAGAGAATAAGGCAATTTTGTTTACAACATATTTTCATATTCTGCCAGTGTTGGCTTTGACCAACATCTTGGTTGCCAGCAGGACAAAATGTGTGGAGCATGGGTGAAATAAGTGTAGGTGTTCAATTACAGAGGCCCAGAAATGCACTGATGCAGAGTTCATTAGCAGTGCAGCAGGCCCTGGGACCTTCAGCAGCTGCCCTGTGCCCAGCGCTCAGGGAATAGAGAGCAGGGATTCTCACACACATGTGATACACAGTACGTGACATATTCCCGGTTCATGAGGAATGCAGGACAAGCCCTGCAGATGTACTGTCAGATGAATGGCAGATCGAGGACAAGCCCTCAGTGAAATTGCTACTTGTTGATGCACTGCAGGTAAGGCCATGGAAGAGATCCCAATCTCAATAGGAATGGTAAAAATAGGAAATCTGTCTCTTAAAAATTTAACTGGAAAATCAGGAAGACTACTGTATTTTGTTCCTAGATCTGGACACAGGTTTAAGGTAACGATTGGAAAGAAGGAGAGAGGGATTGGGAGTGTCAGGGAACCTGGGCTCCCTTCCCAGAATAGGTTTTTTACTGTAACTTAAAGCAAGTCCCCAGGGACACCTCTGAGTTCAACTTCTGACTTGTGTTTCAAGTAGAGGCAACAGTCTCAACTTTCTGTCCACCAGAAGACTAGATAATACAGGGTCTGTGTCCCAGGAGAGCAGTGATTGCACTATATCATTTATCCCAGGGCTGAATTATTGGATATTGGATAGGTTTCTTCTATACACTCACACCACCCCCAGCTGTAACGTTCCTTCCCTGTAGGGACTTTGCACATTGAAGGCCTTTCCCAGTCTCTGGAGCATCCTTCAAGAACGGGTATGAAGGGGCAGCCTTCAATGGCACAAGACCTTTAGGTCACCAGCCACAAAATCTCCCTCCCCACCTCTTACGCAGAAGCACAGGGACAGCTGGGAGCCTGACTGTGCTACTCCTCCTGCATTCTGATTTGCACCATCTCTGAGTGGCAACAGACTGGCTTTTCACAGGTCTGTGCTGTCAGTCCAGTTCATCACACCTTATTGCCACTATGTGGGGCAGAGCATTGAGTGACAAGCCCTTGGGATAATTACCCTCCCTTCAGAGATCAGGTGAGAAGGTTCAGTCACAGAATACTTATGTTGCTTATGGGTGCTGCTCTGCTCTCTTCTATTGGACTGTCTCTCACTTCTCCCACCCTCCCTCACAATTCTGTGTGCCCAGAGGGAGCACGAAGGCTTACTGCTGCAGGACCTTCTCCTTGGCCTTAGGGAACAGTGCTGTGACACACCTATGTCACTGCTGCATACATCACTGCTTCAGGTACACAAACTGATCCATTTCCTTGAGAGAGAAAAAGCAATGCATAAGAGCTAAGACCTAGAACCTTCACGGTATCTATGCACCCAGAGGCTGCTTTCAACTCCGTGCTCAAATGGAAGAAATAGGACCTTGGCACAGTCTGAGGGCAGACACTGAGAATAGGTGAAAACCTCACAAGTCATTATAGTTACCATTAATAAGTTCAGCTTCACTGCAGTGCTCTGTAGTACTGGGTGTGTGTGAGGACCCTGACCCACTGGGGCCCATGAAGAGTCCTTGAACCAGTCACAGCTCGTGCCTGCTCTCCGATGCTCACTGACAGGAGCGCCTTTGGTAGCCAAGGGCAAGCACTGGCAGCCCGCAGTCATTCTGAGCCCTGCCATCAGGCACCGTCCCAGCGCAAGGACCAGGCACCAGCCCGCGGAGCTGCTTTGCTCCCTCAAGTGTAACAAGAGCCCAAGCTGGAGCGAAGGGCTGAACAGAGTGGACCTGCCAAGGGGTCCCTGGGGGCTTACGATGGCATGGCTGGAGCAGAAACAACTCCACCCCAACCTCTGAAGCACATCCACCTCCATAGAGAGGGCAGATGGATAGCCCCCTTCCTGCTCCCCTTCCTCCTCTGTTCTCCCCTCCGGGAGGTCACCTTCAGCAGGGAGGCAGCGTGCCCCCAGGCCCAGGGCCATGGGGAAGGGGCGGGGCGTCACGCCGAGCCCGGGAGTGCCTGGCAGCCCCTCCGGCTGCTGGGCGCGCTGCGAGCGCGGCGCGGAGGCGGCAGCCGGGGGAGCGGGGCACTGCGCGGCCGGCTGGCTGTCCTGCGCCGCTGGAGAAGGTGAGAGGCTCAGTGCGGGCGGGAAAGGAGTAGGGGAAGAGAAGTTACAGCTGTGGCAGGATGAAGGAGGCTAGAAAAGCGTGTAAAAGGGCACCCACCTCTCACAAACTGGTTTTGGAGGCTTGGGCGTAGCGTGCCGGCACAATGCGGAGTGCCCCCATTTCCCGCCTCGGGTTGATGCGGAGCTCGTTGGTGCCTTTGCCCTGAAAGATGGCTTTGGGTCTTCTTGTGTCCCGTGGGATGGTGCAGCAGCGCTGGCTGGTTGGTTGGGAGGAGGGTGTGATGTGGCTTGGCCCCAGGGAGATAGATCTCTGGCGATTTGTGTCCGAGGAGGCGGCTGTGCGGAGATTGCGGTGCGCTGCGTGCTGGGCAGAGCGTGGCGGGGCTCCCTGGGGAGGCTGCTGGGGGGTTCTGCCCCAGAAGAGCAAAGCGCAGTTCTCCTACGGGGACTGTCATGCAGTGAGATTAAGCGCTAGCCTGCTGACCAGTTTTAGAAAGAAGCTCATAAATCTACCAGCAACAAGGCCAGAGGCAAATATTGAAATATTCTTTTCTAATTCCTTGCTGTGTTAAACGTGGTTTACACTAGAGCGGACTTTTTAGGGGAAAAAGTGTTCCATTCTATAGTTAAAAGATCCAGAGATGGAAAGATATTCCTCTATACTGTTTGATGACATTATTAGGGGTAAATATCCTTCACAAAGTCTGCACTGCAACTGAAGTCTGAAATGGCCTCACGTCAGCTTCATTTGGTTTATTATAATGCTTTTATCTAATTGGGAGAGCCCTTTTTAGTGACATTCTAATACTCAGAAAGAGATGTACAGTTGACAAAGTAACTTCTCTATCTGTTCAATAAGCTATAAAGATTACTCCCCTGGAAGTTTCCCAGTTATTTTCAGCCTTGTTGTCATTCTCATGGTTCTTCTCTGGTCCTTTTTCTGTCGAATGTGGGACACCAGCGCTAGCTTGCTGAACTGTGAGCTCGCTGATATCATTAAAACATAGAAAACATCCAGTGGCTAGTTCTGTTGACCTACCAGCTGGCCTCCAGAAGAGTTCAGGAAATTTACCCTGGCTTTCTTCGCATTGGTATATTTTTAACAATTCAAGAAGTGTCATAAAAAATTAGATTAAGAAGAGTACAAAGCAGAGCAAATGGAGAAAATAGATTTATAATAAAAGTACAAATTCCACTGGTGTGTGATATTCTCAATTGTAGTGCAGAAACTGTTAGCAGGTGGCCAGCTCTTCAGAAATACAACTTTTCTAACTCAGCTGATTATCAGAGATTAAATTTCAGATTGTGTCATGGCATCTGTATGCAGGAACCTCTGCAGAAACTGGAGTTCGGTGTAAGAGGCACATCTTCTTGGAACAGATCTCTTCTTTTGTTACAATCTGTCTTAGTTTACACAGAGTTTAACAGCTGTATCTGTTTTTTTGGTTTGTTTTGTTTGTTTACAGTGAAGAATACTTTCTTGATATAGCATCTGGGAAACGCTACTTTGCCTTTCACTGCAGGTGTTTCCTGCATCTGATGCTTTTTGGGCATTCTTTTCAGCAAAGTTAATGCAAAAGTAGAATCTACAACATCAGTAACCCTTGTGCTGTTATCCTCTCTCATTAAGATGTTTACCTTATCACTGTAGACTATTTCTAGTGCAGTTCTGTATTGTGTGATCTCTTAAGGCCTGGAAAGGAAGTGAGACTATACCAGATCAACATTTCTGGATTTACATAGCACTCACTAAGCAGCATGAAGAACCTAGATGTGTCTGATTAATGTGACTTTTCTTTTTTTTTTTCCTTCTTTTTTTTTTTTTTTTTTTTTTCTTTTCCTCCTGTCACCCACCCAATGCCAGACCAAAATTCTTACTTCTTTGGTCATTTGAAACACTTTTGTGTGTGTATATGTACATGCTTGGGTTTCATCAATCAATGCATTGTCTACCCAAACCCTTTTTGTGCCCTTTGCAAACATTTTCTGGATGATTTCAGTGCTTTCTTCTAGATCATTGACAAAGGTAAAAGCATTATAACAGAGTCAGGATTTAACAAAATTATTTGTGTAAGGAGAGAACACCAATAAAATATGATATCCACTATACAGTCTTTATTTTTAAATTAATTAAAACCATGTGGCTCATTGATTTCGGTCAATGCCAGGATGAATTTGTACAGATAACTTTCAGGAAATAGCCAGTGAATGGGATGTTTCTGGTAGGTGCTGTATGAACCCATACCAGGATGAGAACTGCTTCGAACTCCCACCAATTTAGAGGCTGGTGGGAAATGCCTGCAGTTGGGGTCTTTACCAGCCCTATGCAGAAATGAACATGGTTTCATACCAACTGAGACACTAAGTGATCTGAATTACTTGGTACACTAAGTCCATTTGAGAAAAATGTGCTTTATTAAAGGTGGTGCAGAAGTATTCAGGTAGAAACAAGGTAGGCAACAACTATAAAGGGACATGAAGAGGAAGTGGATTTTTCTCCCAATGCCCCCCAGTAATTTGGAAAAACTCTGGAGGCATAATGAATGTATAAGGTAGTAGAGACTGTGTGGCGTTCCTGCGGAAAGAGATCCTGAGGTCACAGCGTGAGGCAGAGAGTAATTCTAGCTGAATGTGTGACAGGAGGCATTCCCCCAAGACAGTCTGTGTTTTAACTTGGGGGAGTGGAGGGCAGAAAAAATAGTGAGGCTTTAGAAAAAGCCATAAAGCAGATTTAAGAGCTGGACAATTCTGCTGAACAATCCGAGACTTTGATTTGACAATTAGACAGAAGGTTATTTGAAGGCATTGAACCAATAAGAAGACGTAGAGGTGTCTTGATCATAGAGCAGAGATGTTTATTCTCAGTTCAAAATGTGACCCCATTTTCTGGAGCCTAGTATTTGTTTTTAAACTAACTGATAGGGGCCCTAAAGAAACACTGTGAGCCAGATGGTTTGTGAAGCTTAAGTAAAGTGTTGGTTAAATACATAACCCAAATTCCAGTCTGTACCCTGATAGTTTTACTGAATGTAATTAATTGAAAATATGTTCTCATAGGTGGTCATACCTCTGATCACAGTGCGTATAGACTCTGCAAGAATCCGGAGAAATTAGCAGGTATTTAAAATCTTTTTTTTTTTCAATCTGAGAAACTTCAGTAGTGGGTTAGATAAACTCAGATTAGGGTATCATATAAATACGTTACAGCAAGAATTTTCACACTAGCATTTGTAATTGATGGATTGTCTTTGCATCAAGCCTGAATGAATTTTTGTAAGAGATGCCCCAAATGCTGTTTTTTGTTTGGGTTGGGTAGAAAGGTAGAAGGTCACACAAGAAAGTGGACACTACATGCCACATGCTCAAGGCCATTTTTAATAGACCGTGTTTGATATGAGAGGCTAAAACAGCTGAAACTCTTCAGCTTGAAAAAGAGAATACTCAGAGGGGATCTCATTAGTGTATATAAATACCTGTTGAAAGGGAATGAAGAAAAGGGAGCCAGACTCTTCCTAGCAGTGATCAGTGACAGGAGTCCCCATCTGTGAAGATACTGAAAACCTGGCTGAACACCTTGCTAGGCAACCTGCTTCACCTGCTGATGTTTGAGCAGGGACATTGGATTAGAATATCTCAAGAGGCCCCCTCCAGGGACCTGTGATTCTGTCATCATACCACTGTCTCTGTCATACAGAGTTTACACTGGTTTTGGCTCTGTGACATGTATGCAGTGTTTTTCTGCACTAAGTGTGTTAATAGTTTTGGTTGAAGAACTGGAAACATTACCTAGACTAAGACATTGTATCTCCATAGGCTAGCTTCTCCTCAGCTTCTCCGGTGCTTCAGAAACATCCCATCACTGTGTAAAGGGTATGAGTTTTTTGCTGCTGTAATTAGAGATTCTTTTGAGGAATTAGGGTTTCTCATGGTCAACAACCTGGAAACAGGATCTCCAGCCCAGAAAGGATAGGGGAGGAACGAACAGTTTTGACTAGGGCTCTGCCTGCTGTCTTCAGTACAGCAGAGCCAAATGGTGAAGGCATCCTGGCCAGGGCCCTGGTGAACCTCCTCCTCAGTGCTTGTCACTCTGCAAAGGGCAAATGACACTTTAGAAGGTATCAGAGGTAGGTGCAGGGCACCCAGGCACATTCTTCTCAGCAGTGGCCCAGATTTGGCCCTCACTTAGCTTCCTGGCTAATGGCAGTGGCATCTGAGAGAAAGACTTGGCTATTTTCTGAACTTTGGCTATTTTCTGAAGTATGGACTGTGTCTTGTAATTAATGTCTTCAAGGGCAGCCAGAACCAAAGTCTGTAAACTGTTCTGGAGTGACTGCAGCTGGAGCTTCGTTCATATGGAGCCCTGATCAGACATGCTGGTCATGTGCCCTCAAGAAACTCTACCCATATCCTCTGGCTGATCTGGTTTTCCAAACTGGCTGTTATACTTTAATGCTCTACTCTGTATCCAGACCATTTGCCCTCCCATGCCATAGGGGCCAGGAATGGAAGTATGGATCTGTGTCACCTATATTGCAGTTTTGCAGTTGACATATACTCCCATTCCAGAAGCAAGTTTTCGTACAGTAATTAGGAGAGAAATAATGAATCATATGACATTGATGAATCATGTTATAAGTAATTCAGTGTAAATAAAATAATATTAATTAATAGATATTTGAAAAGTATATAACTATTGAATAATACTTGAAGTAGATGAGGTAGAATCTTTGCACTAGAAGATTCTAACCTTTGGCTGGACAACAGTAACAGGTGGCCAGCATGCAAGGAAGAAATTTTATCTAACCCAAGTTTGAGAAGTTATCTGAGAAGATCATGAACCATTTGCTGACCATGAATTTGATATAGGAGGAACACTGTCTCACAGAAAATATATTTTGATATTTTTTCACAATTATAAATATAATGTGTTCTGCGCATGACAAAGCAGAACAACTCCTGTTGTTCCACCCCTTTTTTAATGTGGCTTAAATGTCAAAGGAAGGTCTATGCCTTTCCCAGGTCTGTTACATTTGAAGTTTTTTCTCTGTATTCCACCTAAATTTTTCTCTGTGTAACACCTAAATGTGGAAATGCCGGTTTGGAAATGTTGTTAGGAGAGTGGGTCCATTTGCAAGTTCTGTCATGCCCTTGCTGTGTGGAATTTCACAAGCCCTGTTGGCTGGGAAGCAAACAGGAGGACATCAAAGCAAAATCTCTAAAATATTTTCCAGATAGTCTTCCAGACTGTGAGTTCTGTCCAGCCTTCATCCCCTCCCATGCAAACACTTGTTCATTGTTGTACTCCCTAACATTGTTGGACTGCACTAACTTGGACTGCTGTTGGCTCTCACACCAAGCCAAAGCCTTTGCAGAAAAGTAGGACTGATTACTTGGTACTTCTGAATTGGATAAGACTTAATAACGCAGTCCAGGAGAGAAGCGAAGGGAAAAGAAGGGAAACTTTCCCACAAATATTCCCAGTCTCCTGTACAAATCCAGCCCTTTACTAGCTTTTCTAGGTTTAAATAATTCTTTTTCTAAATTTCTTTATTCTGAAGGATGACTGGATTTAGCAGCAATGGGGCTCCTCAGCAGAAGAGATGTGGACATATTGGAACAAATCCTGTCTGTGAAGACAGCTGAGATATTGGAGCATCTCTCATAGGAGGAGAGGCTAAGAGAGAATATCTGAGGGGATCGTCATGTCGATGTGTGTGAATACCTGCAAAAATACACAGCCAGGTGTATCACAGTGACAAGACAAGATGCAGTGGGCCTGCAACAGACTTTCTATTTAAGCATATCTATTTTGCCAGAAAGGTGATAGAGCACTGGAACTCCACACAGCAGTTGTGGAGTCTCCATCCTTGTAGATATTTAAAACTTGAATGGACGCAGTCCTGGGCAGCCTGCTCTAGTGTATCATCCTCTGAGCAGGAGTTTGCACTAGATGATCTCCAGAAGTACCTTCTCACCATTTCTTCTTCACCATTCTCTGACTCTGGCTCTGTGACCTTGCTTGAAAGCCAAGATGGATTCCCAGGCCCAAGGTGTCTGTGTTCAGAGCTCAGGGAGGTAGACAGGGAGAGAGCACTGCCACAGGGTTGTTAAAATGCTTCCTCCTAGCTGGCTGGGGGGACTGAAAAAGCATTTCTCTGAAATGGGTCTGAAGCAGCTGGCTGTAGCTCAAAATGCCATGGGGTGTCCAAACTTACTTCCTGCATGAGTTTCTTGGCTACACAGAAGAATGACTTTTGGTCAGAAATGTCAGCAGGCATGTGATGTACTGAGCTCCCTCTGACTTCCTCAGAGTACTCTGCCTCTGCCTAGTAATCTTTTTGTTGTCACGTGCTAGCTGTGCCTCTGCCTAAGAGGCAGGTCTGTCTCTGCTGCTGCCTCAATGACTTTCTTCACTAAACAGTAGGGGTGAGTTTCTGAGTAGAGAGACAAGGTGTTGCTGCAGTAAGCTAAGTCGAGTGAGAGGTGTGACTGGGTCACACATGATAATCTGGGACTCTGTTTTGCCTTTTGCCTAACATTAGACAAAAGGATTAGAGGGCTGAAAGAGCTTCCCTTCAATATGGGGACCTTTTATATGATGAGGGTCTTTGCTCAGAGGTGTGCTCTATAAAAGTGCAAGTTCAACTCTAGCACAGCTGCAAGAACGCTCAGGCTCCAGGTGTCAGAAGTATCTCCTGCCATGGCACGGTTTGTGTCGCATGTCCAATCTGGCTTTGTTTGTGCATGTTGTGATGTTCCTGACTCTTGCTGTGGTGTTTCTGCAGCGCTCAGCAATGGCCGAGAGCTCAGCTGCGACTGCAGCAGTGTCAGGGACAGCGGCACCAACCATGCTACATGAGCTCCTGGAGATCACCGCTCAGAGCCTGGTGCGCACCGAGGTGGCTGAGCACTATGAGGTTATTCGGGAGCTGGGCAGGGGCAAGTATGGCCACGTGATGCTAGTGACCCACAGGCAGAGAGGTAAGGAACTGACTGGACCCTGTGAACTACTGTGCCTTGTCTCCTCTCTGCTCACGAGGGCACTGGCTAGGCTGGTGGCTCCTTGGGGCCAGGCTGCAGGCATGGCAGGGGCGATCCCCAGGGAGACCAGCAGGACAGGGACGTCCCCAGCCAGGAACGATCTCCCAGAGAGGGAACAGATGATACCAGGGGGCAGCCCAGAACATCAGGCAAGGTTATAATGATGAGGCAGGTCCAAAGTCAAGCTGGGAAGTTAATGCACAAGTCAGTGTCGATACAGTTCACAGCTAGACACTAGCACGGTGTGATATAGCTGGAAACCAGCAGTCCCTCCAAAGAGCTCAGGCAGGGAGTGAAGCCCCAAGCCTGGGCTGAAGTGATGCCCTAAGGCCCATGGAAGGTGGGTGTTAATGAAGTTCCTGAGTGTCCACAGGGCCTTAACACTGCTCTTCCCCAGTAGTCCCAGCTCAGACTGATGGGCCCACATATCCTAGATGTCCCTTGCTCTGCCCAGTGCTCCTGTGCATGCCCTGACTGGCTCAAAACCATACCAGTGGCAGTGCCTGCTCCCAGACATGGTGTCCACAGAGTATGTTCACACAGAGCTGTGGACCAGAGACCTCCCTGTGCCTGGGAGTGCTTGGACCCAGGATTGCTCAGTGGCCGCCCTGTTTTGTCTTGGTGTGAGTGATTTTCAGAGGAGTCTAACCCACTTTCCCAATCCCCAGGGACTCTTATGGCTCTCAAGCTGCTACCCAAAGCCAGTACCAAGCTGCACACCTTCCTGTATGAGTATTGTGTGGCCCTCTCCCTTGCCACCCACCCTGCCATCATCGGCATGTTTGGAATTGCCATTGAGTCCAGCCAGTACTATGGCTTCCTCTATGAACCAGCACTGCACAAAGACCTCATCTCTATCATCAAGCCCCGCGTGAGTGTTGCTACGAGGCTGTAGGGTCTGGGGCTGTAGCATTTTGGCCACTCTTCAGGCTGGCTGGGTCAGAGGGAGGGAAATAAAGGCAGTGGGCTGTGGGTCTCTCTGGGGACTGCAGCACTGAAGCAGCCTTGGTCTTGCAAGACGAGAAGTGTAAAGGTCTTTCCCAATGCCAAGCATGCTGGTGAGTGCCCGGCTGGCAGGGCTGCCGAGGTGCCCGGCACATGCCACACCGCCTGTGTCTCTCCCTGTGCAGGACGGGATCCCCGAGCCGGCGGCAAAGCAGTGTGCCAAGCAGCTCGTGAGTGCGCTGGAGTTCATCCACAGCCGGGGGCTTGTGTACCGTGACATCAAGCCTGAAAACGTGCTGCTTTTCGACCCTGACTGTCGGCTCGTCAAACTGACTGACTTTGGCCTCACGCGTCCCAAGGGTACCAAGCTCAAGCTGGTGGCAGGGGTAATCCCTTACACTGCCCCCGAGCTGAGCAACACCGTCGATGCCCAGGGAGTGCCCATTGACGCCAGCATGGATGCCTGGGCCTTCGGTGTGCTGCTTTTCTGCCTGCTGACTGGCTACTTCCCCTGGGAGCAGAGCCTGCCGGACGACCCTTTCTTTGAGGACTTCATGCTGTGGCAGGAGACAGGCCTGGAGAAGGACGTGCCCCGCCACTGGAAGCGCCTGACAGCCGAGGCTGCCCTGATGCTGCGGAGCCTGCTGGCGCTAGATCCTGCCAAGCGTGGCGCTGTCAGCGGCGTGCTGCGCTACGTTGACTGCCCTTGGAGGCTGGAGGATGGGCACAGTGGGGAGGCTGCCATAAAGTCCTAGAGCCTCCTCCCCGTGGCAGAAGGGAAGGAGGGTCTCACCCTGCAAAGGGCTTTGGGGTTTGGGGCACCATGGTGGCTTGCTTGTGTGTGAGAGGTCATGGTGACCCAAAGAGCAGCTTCTCTGCAGCACTGTCTCTGCTGCTGCAGAGTCAAGCTCCTTCCCCAGCTGATGGCCCTCACCCAATGACTCAGTGCTGCCCAGTGCCACCTTCTTGTGCTTCCTTGGGGCGCGAAAACGTCTCCTTTCTCTTGGAAAGGACTGTCCATGTGTGAAGCATCCACTCATTTCATAATCACAGGAGCTCCAGGGAGTTTTCTAGGCTGCAACACCTGCCTTGTTTCAAAATAGAGGAAAGTATTTACTTTTGTGTTTCTGTATGTGGCTCTTTTTCCCTCATAATAAATGCCTGTTGGGACCCACTTGCTATTGGGGAGCAGGGAGCATGACACAGCTTGCAGCTATTTCAGGACAAAATGTCCAAGGCAGGGGCCATCCCTGAATGCTGCCTGGGCCTCCACCAGGACTCTTGAAAGGAGGCTTCAGGCTGGTGGGGTGGAGGTGCTGGGAGTCCCCAGCATGTGGCTGTGCGTGGTAGCTGGGGAACAGTTACGGCGTTCAGGTTATCTAATGTCAGCCTAAGTACATCTTCTGCCCTTTACTGCGTTCAGATCCTAAGACAATGTCCCTCCTGCTCTTTAAGATGCTTGGTTACCCCTTTAGGATACCTTCCTTCTCCCATTTCCTATCACTACTATAACCTTTCTTCAGACACACCTCTCCCAATGCCCCAGGTGCACATTTTAATCCTGGAAAGGGATAGCAAGGAGAGAATTAGGGGTTAGTAGCCCTTCTTACTATTCTACCTCTCTCCAGTCCCCAGGATTATGCTGTTGGTAATCCCTTCCAGCACTTAACCTGGTCCTTTTGCTGGCAACATCCCCAGCTCAGTTTCTACTCTCAAGGGCTTTATAAATTCCAAAAATGCAGTGTTCCAGCACTATACTTCCTAGCATCCCAGCTTTACTTTCATCTCCGGCCCTTTCCTGCACACACTTTTTCTTTTGTACTTTGCAAACCTCCAGCTTCCTCTCACCCGCTGGCATTTTATCATTACTTAACTTCTCTACTAACATTCCCTTTCTACTACCCATCACCTGAAACACCTTCTCCTCATTCCTTTCTCAGCAACATCATCTCCGTACTACTATTCCTGCTCCCTACATCACTTATGCCTTGTGCCTTCCTTACAGCTCCCCAGTCTACCTTACCAACCAGCATCATGCTCACCCTGTTCAAGGTACACAGTTTTCTGCTTACTTCCATCTCTTAGAATCTTTCATTACCCCAAATCATAATAAATACTGTTCAACTCTAGCCTGATTTGGCTTTAATTACCCTTTGATTACTGTAGGAATAGCAGAGGAATGTTAAGGTGCCAATACAGGAACTGTTCTGAAGTGGAGAAGCCCTAAGTCCTATGACTCTATAGGCCAGGTAGTTGGCAACTATCTAGTGAAAAATAATGAAAATTCTGATACCGATGCTTGCTAATAGAGAATTATAGAACAGAAATGGGGCTTTTTGGAATGCAACACTCAGGATTCAATTTTGTATTAAAGTTGTATTTGATAAAATCAAAGGGGTATGGTACACAGTTTTTGTAAGGCATGACCTATTGATATAAAGAAAATTGTTATGCTGTATTGATTCAGAAGATGCACTATGCAAGGTTCATAAAACACAGATTGAGTGGATTGAGAACTGTCAGTGGACAGAAGAAATAATTGTCAGTTTGGAATGCTCTTTGGTAATTTTGGTTGTTTTCTGCAGGGATCAGTTCTTGAATCAAAACCAGTTAACATTTCCAACCATGGTTTTGAGAAAAATACAAGCCACTGCAGGTAAAACCCTGCAGATGGCACAAAAATTAATATAGTGGTTAACAGCATGAGGAACAGGCCATTCAAAGAGATCTGGATAACTTGGTGAGTTGGGTATATTCAAACACATTTTGTTACAGGCAGGAGAAACGCATTCAGGTAGAGACACATAGGAATAAAAGCCATCTTTACAGAAAGGACCCTGAAAGCATGGCAAGTCACAGAGGGTATACAAGATTTCATGAGTTTTCATTGTGTTGTCCTGTCAAAAAGGGCTAATGGGCTCGTTGCACAGCTAAAGAGGGGCAGTCAGTGTGGTCAAACCTTTTGCAAAGGCAGCTAACATGAGTCCTGCTGGCCTAAATATGAGTGTGGGAAGTAGGAGTGAGTGATCAGTATTTGATGTCTCATGGGGAAATCCTGGGGCAAGCTGGAAAAATGGAGACAGCTCAGAAAGGAACACTGGTGGGACTGTGGTTTAAAGCTGTAAGAAAGCCTTAAAGAAAGTAATGAGCTAAACTACCAAACATAGGAAGACTGGATGGTGGTTTGGTTATGGTATAGAATATTGTTAAGAAAATACCACCTACTAATGACCTACTTTAATTTGAGAAAGGTCAAAAACCCACCATGAGAGGGTGAAGCCAAACACATTCAAGGAAGTCTCAACACTGCAGCTCTGAGGGTTCTTGCCTACTAAAAGAAACCATCGTGTGAGGAGAGACTAAGAGAATGGGGAGTGTTCAGCCTGGAGAGTAGAAGGGTGAAGGTGGATCTTGTGCTTCTTTATACCTCCATGCACTAGTATAAATTGAGAGAGCTGGGCACAAGACAATAAACTGGCTTGACAAGGAAGGATTACCAAGATTTTAGGGTTTATTCCAAATGAAAGTGAACCTGAACTGGTGAAACACTGGCATCTTTGGGGAAACAGATCAAACTGCACAGTGTCATCTGGACCATGGCTGTTTTTTGGCAGGAGCCAATTCTGTCAATGAGGTTCAGGGATTCAGTGCTGCCTGACAAAGACGATGTGGCAGAGGCTAATGGCAGTGAGGAGTGGCAATGACCAGGATTGTTTCTCTGTCTCTTTTGTCAGAGAGCCTTGAGACTTTGTGTGATGCATAGCGAAGTGATGAAATTACCACCGTGACAGCATCATAGATGTGATGGCAGTGTTAAAAGGGCTACAATGAAGCAAGCACTGATCTGAGCACAGTGGCAAAAAGCCCTGCCCTGAGCCAGGTCCCTGTCCTGGGCTCCTTTTCTCAGTAGCCTGATCATAATTGCAGCTGGATTTCTTAAATTAATGAATAAGAGGACTTGGCAAAGACTATCCTCAAGGGTCTGAAAAAGGATCTTCTTGTCCCCATCACCCCCGGAACAGCTGTTGGGAGAGGATGAATGGAACTGAGCTGCGTGCAAACATGCCAGCCCTTTGCACGAGCAGCCCCTGGCTGCAGGAGGGCTGGCCAGGTGCCCAGCACCATAAAGGGCAACATGTCAGCTAATGTAGGCGCAAGGTATGGGGTGGATCTGGTGTCATCCCCAAAGAGGCATCAGGTGGCTCCAAAGGGGAGGGAAAAGATGCGATGCATCACTCCTCCCTGGGATGGAATGAAGAGGTAAACTGGGTAATAACAGAGCTCACTGCACTGTGTGAGTTCTGGCTGCAGCATCTCCAAGAAGTGTGAATCCAGGCCCTAGTGCCCTGGTGCTTGCAGTGCACTGCACGCGCAAGCTGGGAGCACAGACCCCATAGCTTTGGGTGGGATGTGTGGCCTGTATTTCTGTATCCCTTTGTGCACCTCACTTCAGATTCTGATCCCTCTTCCACACTGTGCAGTCCACACAGCTCCTCAGTCGTTACAGTCAGCAGTGGCCTGGGGACTGTGGTGCAGACTGGGGACAGAGTGTAGGGAAGGTATGCACCAGCACGTTGGTATTGCGAGGAGGGGGGCAATGGGTTGAGCCTGGATCTGTTAACTGGACAGACACATTGATTGTCCCTCTTCTCCCAATTAGGAAGTGTTAGTAGGAAGAAGTGAAAGTTGAAGCTGTTTCCTAGACAGAGATGTGAAAATTCAGGCAAATTTGAAAGTGATGCCCCAGGTTGTGATAATGGTTAAACTGTGCCCCAGCTGAGTCATCTCAGAAGTAAAATATTGATTGTTAAAGACAGCCTGTAGGCAGATTACTTGGGCTAAACACAGGTCAGCAGTGCCCCCAACATATAGACTGTGTGGTGATGCTGGCTGGGCTCAGGACATAAAAGGCAGGATAAAACCAGGCTGGATAATGGGGTCGATGTCATCTCCTCTTTCTATGGGGAGAATAATGGAAGTCACTCCACTGGATGCTGACCCATGACCAAAGGCAGGGCAGAGTCCCAGCCTTCAGGACTTCACGAGTTAGGCTTCTGTGTAATTTCTAGAAGCTTGCACTATAAAATTTTCCTTCTGCCTTGTCAGCTCTACGTTTCTTCCATCCCTCTCTCTTAAGCCCCCTTTAAGTACCATCAATAGGTTGTGACTGAAGTTTTTTAGGAAGAGTAGTATTCCACAGTATTCCCTGGTAGCCTTGTCTCCTGAATGAGACCACATGCTGATCATTCTATGTGACCCTGCCCACTTTGCACACAGATACCAGGTCCTGAGACTGCAAAAGGACTGAGCACCGCTTACCAAGAACGAGTGGGGGAAAGCACCTCATGCCAGGAAATATGATAGGGCAGATGCAGCACTGCATGGTGTCTGTGCCTGCCTCTTCCCACACTGCTTATTCCTGAGTTTTGACTTTCACTTCAAAGACAATGCAGGCCAGAGCTTTGATAAAAAACATAAAATATGATCTTGTTCTGAGCAACATTCCTTCTGAGCACAGGGATGGAAAGAGAAAATAGCTGGGGAATAAAGATAGTGGGAATTTGTTACCGTTCATTCTTACTCATGTAGGTGCATAGCAGCAACAATTGCTACCCAGCTGATGTCTTCTAGAGCTGCCTGTTGCTGAGAATCCATGAGAAGGCATAAAATGCCATTGTTGTGCCAAAGAGTTACAGGACTGAAAGTGACTGGATCAGAAGATACTTGGTCCCTGACTGGGAAACATGCAATGGCTCACAGAGTTTCAGCTATTAGCCTTTTTTTTTTGCCTCTATCCAGCATCCTTCAGTGGATCCCTCTGACAAACCAGAGGAAATGCCTCAGACAGAGAAATGAAAGGAACTGCTTTGGTGTTTTCCACATTCTGAAGCTTGGGTTCCACAGTACTTTCCTACCCATACTATAATTTTAGTTCCCCTTATGCTGTGCTGGGCTATCTGTGTCAGTGATGAGCACAAGAAGAGAACTGACCACTGCTAAATCTCCTAGTATCAGTCAGTATCCTAGACTTCTTCCTTAGGATCCACCAAGGTCTGACAGCCAGACGCACCAGCCAATAGTCTGGACTTGCCCATATACAGGTCTGTTGCTGTGGGTGCATTTGTTTTTTTTCCCCTGGGCTGACAGGCAGCTGGGCATGTTTATGCCCTGGGCCTTGGCTCAGCTTTGTGCAAGAGAGGGAGGAAGGAGGATTTGGCCTGGCCCAGGGTGGTGACAGAAGGTGGTCACAGTTGTCACACAGACTAATTGCACTTCTAACCTCTGTGCTGTTCACAAGCTGCCCCCCACCAAGGACTCATGTCTCTGACTGCCTCAGGGTGGAATCACACAAGGCTCCAGCTCCCACTTTTGGCCCTGGTAATCACATTCTGTGTGCTGAGTGCAGCTTCCATCTGAGCTTTGCAGACGTATTTCTTAGGGGGTAGTGAGAAAAATGACCTGTGACTATACAAATTTATTTAGGTGAGGTACTTAGAAGAAAATTTACCTTAGAGTGATAAAACAGTCGTTTTTTCAGTTTGTATCTGACATCTAGCTAGATAGAGCTAGCTTCAGGCAAAGCAGTCATGTTACCATGATTAGAGGTTGTATAGATGTCTGTGAAACACCACTAGAACAGTCACCTGTCCTTGTGCTGCCCTGTGCCTGGCTTGGCTGGCTACCTTCTTTTCCACTGGTGGAGTAGGAGATGGAAGCAGAGCAAGCACAGAAATGTGCAGATGTTGGTTGTCATCTGCTGAATCTGCTCTCTCCAAAGCCAGGTAGGGAAAAAGTGACAGCTTTCACATCCCCTTGTTCTGCCATTAACAGTTGTTGCAGCTGACACTTTCCCTTGAGATATGATTTCATTTTCCTCTTCAGGATAGTAAATCTTGCAGAGATTGCCAAATGCAAAGCTAACTCATAATTGCCTTCCCCAGGGGCATTCTGGGCAGGCTTAACTCTTGAAATTCCTTCAGCAGGGTCTCTCTCTGCTTTACCCTGCACCCCTCTCTGCAGCTGCTGCATAAATTCTGACTGCTCAGCCCTCTTGGAAAGAACCAAAACACATTTAATTGCTTGTACCTTTACGATATTATAAGCCTTTTGTCACCTGCAGGTCAGTTCCCTGACCAGTGGATGTGCTTGCTGCTCAAAACCCCCGGAACAGAGCAAGATAAGCAGATTGTAGACCTCCCTACCTTCGAACTGATCAGTACACATTGAGTGCAGGAATTTCACAATACACCATATTTATATGACGGAACTGACTACAGCCAGATGCAAGCCTGTTCAGGACTCATAGCATTGTTGCACACAGCCATATATGTATCACTGAGGCATGACAGTAATAGTTGTGCTGTGCTCCAAGGTACAGATTACTCCAGATGGGTGGTGAGAGCTGCTCCATGTATATGAGGCTCTGGTAACATTACAGTGTTCTTGCTGCTGTGGACTAACATCCCTCATGCTGAAGAGAGGAACCTACCAGAGACTTCTTTCCTCCTTCAGTTCTGATGAGCCTTCAGGGATTTTCCTTCTGTGGTACTGTTTCTTTTCTCTCCCTTTCTTCCTCTTTGCTCAGTCTTTCTCACTCCTTCAGCCCTGTTTTTACATCACGTTCCTATCTGCTATCTCACCTTGATGAGGTTATCCTACTGCAAAAGAAGTAACCCTTGATACAAAACTCTAAGAATTTTTGCTCTCAAGAAGCAATAGAAGGTGCTCAGTGTACACTTCAATGGCTCCTTTCTCCCGTCTGGGAAAGGAGCTACTCATTTGGATCAGTTCATTTACTCGCACCACTGCTCTGGGGAGCTGTAGCAAGAAGAACTTGTGTCCTCAGGTTCCCCTCTACATACCCATTCTGCTCCTACTGCTTCGGAGAAGACTGCAGTGCCTTTATCCCACCAGGTCTGTTTATCTCTCAGCTGGAAACAGAAGAGAACATTTGCACAAAGAGCAGCTGCTGTTCAGGTAGAAGGGGTGTTCAGCAGGCAGGGTAGGCAGCTTCTATTCCCAGTGCTGGAGGAGATTCAGGCTGGAAGCTGGAGCTCCTGATGATTCTCTGCATGTCTCTGAAGGCAGCCATTGCCAGTCTCTGTTTGAGTTTACTGTTGCTGGGTTGCCCCAGGAACTGTTGAACTGATTGGTCTCTTCTGACCTGCTCCCTAATGGAAATCTGGGGATGAAGTGGGAGCCATGATAGGCAGCAATTCTGCCCCTCCCACTGGTTCCTGGCTGCACAAGGGCATGTCAGGAATTGGATAAGGCTGGCGGAGTCCTGGCTGTAACAGGATGCCCCTGTCCTTTCCTTTCTTTCCATGACAGAAGATGAGTTGAGTTCATGGCACGTGGTATGTGGGGGCTGCCAAGTGGCACTGGCCAAAGGAATGATGGGACCTCAAGAGGGGAACTTGCTAGGCACCACCACAAATCGGTTTAGTTTGATGAGTTCAAACCTCACTGATGAGAAGTTTGGACCCAAAGCAAAGTCCTGAGTTGTAACTCAGGTCCCCCAGCAGGCTGGGGCTGCGAACGGTATGCAGTAATCCTGACTTCAGGTCTCCTTAACCAGTAGACATATCACTATGTTCCCAGAGTCAGACAAAGAACTGCAAGTCCTGACCCTGTCTTCTCATTTTGCTTTCCACTCCTTCCCTTCTTACCTCATGTTAGGAAAAGCAGGGGCAATAATGCCTGTATGGATCTGCATGCTGTTTCCTGTGTTCCTGGTTTTTGACATGGCTGCTCATTCTGTCACGCTCTGATACAGATTATGTTGTTCTTCAGTGGCTCATGGGACTGTTTTCATCTTGCTAGCAGAGGATAGCTGAGTAGCACCCATGTGTCAGAATTATTCAGGGCAGAGTAGCAGGTCAGGACCTATGCTCAGGTTGGATTAGGCTGGATTTCACATCTCTGCTGCTGAACATTCACTGTTCTTAAGGTTCGAGGAAAATGGCATGGGGAACTGCTATTTTCCCATTGGTAATCCTAATTAGATGCTGGTAAAGGAAAAGAAAGAGAAATGGGAAACTCTTTGACAGAGGTGAGGAACCTTTCCCTAACAAGAGAAAACCCAGACCATTTGCAATGCAGGGTCACTTAGGATGGAAAGTGTTCAGCTCATTTTTCTGGCTCTTCTCTTTATTCTGGGATCTCACAGGGTGTTGGAAGAAATTTCCATGCTGTTCACAAAGCTGTTGCTTTGCAAATCTCCCTCATTAGCCTAGCTTCATTGTATTTGTGATTCTAATATGTATTTATTTACT
The DNA here is from genome assembly GCA_013396735.1 of Grallaria varia. NCBI lineage: Eukaryota > Metazoa > Chordata > Aves > Passeriformes > Formicariidae > Grallaria > Grallaria varia. The sequence goes on along the minus strand of VWZG01006031.1, from coordinate 261,805 downwards.
TCAGAGATAAATCTGCTCACCATTTCATTGATCGATCATTTTGTTGCAATTACAAACCAAGGGTTACTACCTGTCAGCCTGCAGACAAGGAAAGAGCTCATGTAGACACATATTGCGTAGATTAGAGGACTAAAACTCACCCTTCTGTGTAGCTTGTCAGGCAAGCACTAGCACACCAGTCATATCTCTGCAGTCACTAAAGCAGATAATTTCTTGCATGTGTCCTGGGGCTGAAAAGAAGTATTTAAGAACAGAAAATCAGCTAATATATGTCTTCAGACAGACTTCACAGCCTCAGAGATGAGGAATTTATTGATTGTCTTCATATCCCCACATTTTCTTTCCTTATAATGCTGTCACTAGGCTAATGATTAGGGAATAGCTGAGAATAGTTCCTGAGAAAGGGCTTTATAACTTTATAAAACCATCTCACTTTTTCAGGCCAATAGCTTCACCCTGAGATTTAGTTGTTAGTATGCAAGAAGGATAAATTTACACTAGATAAATTTAACATGCTTAGATTAGGGACTGGTAAACTGGTAGTATGAAAACTGGCATATGTGTAAATGATTTCACAGGCTTCACAGGTTTCACAGAAAATTCTGAGTTATTTCCAGCACACTCTTTCTTGTATTTCTCCTCCATGATGGAGCACAGCCCGTGCGTGCACTGTTACCAGTTACTCAGGTCCTGACTTTCACAGAAATCCTGGTACATAGAGCAGAAGCCAACAGGACTGCGTCTCTGTTGTGGACAATCAGGACACCAGAGCCACTGAATTACCTTCTCTGTATGCTCAATGAGACCTCTGCTATCTCATCTGTGTCACTGCTTAAACTCTCATAACAGCTAGCCCATCTTCCTTTAGTGACCTGGAGCAGAGCCTACAGCTCAGGTTTAGAGGTAAGGATTGTAATCCCGCACTCACTACTGCTGCTATGTAGTCCTGTTCCCCATTCTGCCTTATCTGCAGAGTGATTTCTTGAAACAAAGTGGGATCTGGTTTCTGCATTACCTTAAAGGCACTGTTTCACTACAGGGATTCTCACTGCTGCATCTTAGTCCCTTGGATACTCACACTGCTGTGTTGCAGTAGCTGAAGCTTCCAGGGCTGGGAGCGTGCCAAGGATTCAAACACCCATACCCACTATAATCCTTGCCTCAGGAATCCAGATTTGCCTGGGACTCAGTAACATGACCTGTTTTCCACCACCTCTAAACTGCTCCCTCCAGAACTGAGTTTCATCTTCTCCCACGGTTAGTTTTAGCCAAGGAATGAAATGACTTCTGAACAGCCACTGGCCCTATTAGCTTCTGCACTTCTACTAAAAAGCATTAATATTCAGTGCTCAGTTTTGGAATAGATAAATTTTCTGTTCTCTGCTCTTCCTAAACAATCAGGAGCTGGTGGTTACATACTTTTATGTTAGCAAAAGAGAAGAAATTACTGCAGACTTCTTTTGTCAAGAAAGAGAAGGTGAGGTTGTGCTGATCTGTCTGTCTCCTGGCCATTTGCATGATCCCAGCAGGAAACAGCAACAGAGAGCTTGACCCAAGTCCTGAGGAGTCAGAAAAGGAGTTCCCATGGGATTTGTAGCAATAGCTTTTCTTAGGGAGTGAGTCAACATAGCTGAAAAGCAAGGCAACATAGAAAGTATTAAGATGATGGGCCACTGCAACGTTGTGCCAAAGTTACTCAGCTAAGGATGTTTCCTAAGTGGATTTTCAGTCATTTCTGTGACTCCTTCCCCAGTGCTCACCATACATTACCTTCTGTCCCTCTGGGCTTATTCGCAGCCAGTAGCACTTGCACTCAAACTTAACTATTAGTACTGTCCTTAAATCAAAGGCAGTGCTGGAAACTTGCCTTTCCCAGCCTTTGGCCTTTTTCCAAGTACAACAGACGTGTTAATGAGAAGACCTCATATCTAAGTGTCTAGTCAGGGCACTTGCAAAATGCCAGCCAGCACAGTAGCTGGATATGAAAAGAAGAAACCCACTAACGTCAGCTCAGAGCAAGACCCAAATTGCAACAGAGAGCAGGGAGAGGTGATTCAAGGCTCCTTGGAGAAGTTATGTTCACTGGAAAACCCATCTGGGTGTGGGGACTATCAGCTCCTGCCAGTGGGTAGTGGGTACACACACCTGGCAGCAGGCAGCTGAGGAGTCAGTGGTGTACACGTGGGAGAAAAGGTCAGGAGATTGCAGAGGACTTTTCACTTGTGAACTGGATGATGAGAACGGGCAGTGAGTGATGAATATGAGCAGCTGGTAGAGAATTTCATCACAAGACAGTTCAGTTAGAGAGCGGGAACTCAGCAATTTTAATGTTGGGCAGTTTTTTTTCATGATACTCTGAGAACTAGGTGCCATAAGGCACATAAATCAAAGCAGCTTCTTGAAACTGAGATAGTCTGAGGCCCTGATACCCTGAGATCAGAGCAGCTGAGGTGACACTAGATAGTCCCCTGTGTACATGGGCTCTCTCTGTGCCAGCAGGGAAACCACTCCTTCCTGATCTGGAGTGAAAAAATAAATAACATTTTTTAAGAATCAGCTTGGTTACTTAGGAGTTTTAGAGAAACAAGTTTCTTCACATGGTTTAAAAAGGCACTACACTTTATCAGAAATCACAAAATCTTCAAAATGATTTTTTAATATTTGGGTTATATTTATTTTTGTTTTAAAAAACATAATTTCAAATTAAATGTGAATTCAAGGAAATCTTTTCAAGACTGTTCATTTAATATCCAACTAATAAAAAGATTTAAAGAGGGAAAGTGATTCTGCTTCAGTGGCATCTCTGTAAACTGCAATGAGCTAAAGTTTTTTGCTTATTCGACTGGCACAATATTCACCCAAATATAAAACAATTTTATTTGCTTTCTGCCAGAGATTAGGGTATGGGAAGAATGTACTCTTCCTGTACTTTGGATTAGGTTCCATGAAAAGAGGCATGTTTAAAGGCCTCTTTTAAAGTCTTAGACAGCTACATAATTTTGACAATTGCCTTATGAGAATCAGAATGAATCTGCCAGTTCACCAGTGTTAGCCAGTTACTTCTTGTTCTTTATATCAGCTAGTTTTATCTATGGCACAAAGTTTGAAGAGCTTGCCTCAACATAGTTATACTTCCACATTAGACCAAAGGTCTAATCTAAAACAATTTCATGCAGAGAAGGAAGAAAGAAATCTCCCTTCATTTGGATGGAGGCAGAGAAGTGAAGCACCAGCTAAACAGAATGGGAATCGCTAAGGCACGACCACAGTACAAATGGGTATGTGGGCAATAAGGAGTTAAAGCATTGCTATACCTCAAACACTGATGACCATTCAAGTTAGAACAGGATATGCCTGGAAGTACAGAGGTAGGACAGCACCCTTCTGGGGCCAACTTCTCTGTTCTGGTCCATGGAGATCCCACAACACAGAACAGCGTAAGAGCAGAAGTGGGGTCACGGAGTGGGCAAGACCAGTAGAGGGAGCTCAAAAGCCCCAAAAGCTCTCAAAGATCTCCAGCCTATTTCCAGAAAGGTCCAGAAGAATGGACACTCGAGTGAAAAACTGAATCCCAGGGTGGGAAAAACTTACCTATAAGAAGGCCCCCCCCACAGACCTTGGGTGGTGCTGCCAAGACCCTGGACTCTCCGTTGGCTGGATTGACTGGTGATCTTTCCTCACTTTTCTGATCTCTTTCTCTCTCCCCTTCTTCCCTCTTTCCTTTTATTCATTTATTTCTCCTACTATTAGAATGTAGAGGCAAAACATTTATCAATTTCCATGCCAACTGTGTTTTGCTAATAAAACTTCGTGACTTTCTTTTCTGGACTCTCTTGGCTTTTGCCTTTCCTTTTTCACCATGGACATCTACGAATCTTGGGTGCTCCTTCCATGTAGGAGTGGGATGCAACAGTAACCAAGTCTAGTATTTTTGTTCACTCCTAGCATTTTGAAGTTCCTCATTGCTGCCACCTCTTCAGCACTGCATTGGGACACTTTTGAAGACGAAGCTGAAGCAGCCGTGATAATTTTTTTTTTTTTGGCAAAAAACACCATATCCCATTATGGGCCCTACTGCAAACAGAAAAAGAGAATACACATCAAGCATTTATAATCCTGTGTTAATCAGCTCCCCAACTTTTCTGAGAGAGAAAGAGAGCTTATGGTAGTACTTCATCCCACAGAGCTGGTGTCTTCAACAATCCATGATAGGATTACTCACACTGAAATCTATTTTCCTAATTCTGATATTTTATTCTTCTTTACCTGATTAAAGTTCCAAGTGCCCACAATTCACCATAATCAAGTGCTCAGATTGTCCTGATTTCCTTGAGATTCCCCAGCTCTCCTCTGCTCACTCCACCTCTGCTTGCACACTGCAGAAGAGCTGTCCATGTCAAAGACTAAGGACTCCTTCAATGGCCTCCTGGGATTCCCTTTCCAGACAAATTCTGGCCACTGTTCTCTTCCAGAGCTCCTTGAAAACAATGTACCCAAGGAAGAAAAGCAGAGCAGGTCCAGCCACATAGACCAGAGACAGAGAAAAGTCAAGATCACTGGGCAAGTCTGACTTGACAAAGCAAGGCTAAGGACAAGCCAGGAAGTCAATCCAGCATCAGTATCAGCAAGGCACAGGCATAGCTGAGACAGTTCAGGCAAGGAGCAAGGGCATGGGCTGAGCATAAATGCAACTCTGGAGCAGAAGTGGGAGAGCTTCTCCCCCATTCTCTTTCACTCCCAGGATTTTCCCCAGCAGTCTGATTAAGGGGACAAGAAGCCAATGCCCTGGTGGGGGGAGCCAGGGGAGCACACTTGTGCCCTGAGAGCAGTGTCCCACATTCAGTGAGCACCCAGGCACCAGAGAGTGCACGGAGACCTGTTTCTCTCAGTGCCTGTGCTGCTGCTGCTGCTGTTCAGCACTGCGAGGTAGGAGCCTCAGCACAACACAACACAACCACCGGTCTCAAATAGCTCAGGGAAGAATCTCACAAGGATGTGGATTCAAGTGCTCATACACCAGGCAGGTATCACAACATCTGCGTCTTACAGGGAATGTACTAAAGGTTTACTCCATAGTCATTTGAGTTTAGCAAACTGTCTCTCTTGTATCACAGAGATGAGTTGTTTACAAACCAAACACTGTCAGTCTATTTAATTGGCTTTTTAACATGGTGAGAAATGTTCCTTGGCAGAGAGTTCCTGGGAAACCTTCCAAGATGTGAAACGGAGAGGTCCTTCTATGCAGGCAGGACAAACAAGGCCAGTCTCCTAGACCCAAACCTCACAATTGGAACCATTCCTCTTTGGATGACAGTGAACCAAGACCAGAGGGTGTAATAACCATGCCCATGACCAATGTAACAGTAATTTTTAGCAGTGCAAGGAACAGTCACACCATCCTGCCACAGAAGAGAGAAGTTCCCACAGTGCCCTCTCTTCTGTACAGACTTAGCATAAAGACATACAGCCGAGGCAGATTCTGGAGCCACTCAGCTTAGTTTGGGTAGGTCTGGGTCTAGTTATCCTAATATTCAGGTGTCTTGATATTAGGGAGAGAGATAGCAGAGTTAGCAATACTGCTTGACTTGCTCCATTAAAGACCCCATCTATAAGCTTGACAGATTGGATCATTCAGACAGGAACTGCTCACATTATGAGGCATCTTTCCTCAAGCAGTATGCAGAAATAATCAAACTGCAGGGTTTTTTTGCAAAACAAGGGAAAAATGTGTTTTTATTAAGAAGTGTCTGTAAAGAAACAAGAATGTTTCACAGATCTGCTTAACCCTATTCCTGAAAAAAATAACCCGCTCAGACCTGATTTCTCTGAATCACTGTGGTGCACTCAAAGTCAGAAGCTCAGCCCTAAGCTCCAAAGCTTAGCCCTAAATTCAGCAGCACGGTACCAAACAGCTGCTGCAGGCTGGGTGTGACTGGGAGGGATGGAGAGGGATCTACAGGCTGTGCTGTGCACTGTGCTCCTGGCAGCCCTGCCCTTGTGCCTGCAAAGACAAGCACTGTGTGAGCACAGAGGTGTGACAGATCAGAGGAGGAAAGGAGCCCAGGCTTGGGAACAAAACAAGAGAATAAGAAATGAGACTGGGAAAATCCAGCTGGTAATGGGGGAAGTAGCAGGACATGGAGGCAGGGCTGGCTAAGGGTCCTAGGAAGATGTGAAAATTTGGATATGACAGAGGACACAGGGCCAATCATGAAACTAGCTCATCACTGAGCCCTTGAGTGGAATTCAGATTCAGGTCTTGCTGATGACGCAGGTATGCCATGTCAGTGATGTTGGGAAAGATCTTGCTGGCTGCCTTAGCTCGCTTTTAAAAAACCTGGATACAGTTTGCTATAGCAGTGATAGGCACATGTTGCCCTCCTGTGGTGAACCTCGCATTTTCCCTGGAGTACTTGAAGGGAGTGTGGGGCTCACAGCTCCAAACACACGACTAGACAAGGCTTTTATTTCCCATTATTAATTTAAACATCAGTGTTTGTCTCCCATAACCTTTTTTTCATTCAGATACATTTACTGTTTTGTTTGACCAGAGTCAGACTTGTGCACAAAATCCCAGTATGGGCATTCCCACTGTTCTGTCAAGGCACAAATTTAATTATTCCTGCCATGAAAATGGTTTGAGTTGCACTGGTTTCATTAATTTGGTTTAATACTTTCAGTTGCATGTTGCATTCTGTGATGAAAGCCATTTGTCCTCCATCTGCCTCCATGCAGCAATGACTGACACTGCTAATGCTATATATTTGTAATGTTAAGGACAAATCTCTGAAAAATTAACCACTTCCATTTTTTCCCGTTTTGTCAAAGTTCCATTACCAAGATTCAGACTTCCCACAACAAGATCTAGTTGAACATTAAAAAATATTTATATACAGAGCACAAAATGTTTATTTCTGTAAGTCAGACCAGCAAAGCCACAATTTCAGTTTTCAAAATACGTTGTCCTGTGTTCCTAGAGGCTTCTGAATTAAGCAGTGGTTACAGTGAAAACTTGCCCTGGGAAGCAAAAAACCCAGCCCAAACCAACACACCACCACTGAATTCTGGCCAGGTCTCAGCTCACAAATCCTTAGAAATTACCGGCACATTCTGCTTGAAGATCTATCCAAAGTTACTGTCGGCTCCAAGTTGCTGCAAGCCAACCCTCATACCATCTGTAGAGGTTTCGCCCTGGCCAGTTGCAGCATCACCTGCATGGACCGCCTCTGCATCTTCCAGTCAGGACATCCAAAAATAGTGTGCAGTACAGCCCACTTCTTCCTGGCACTCATGTTTCTGAGGAATCAGTATCTAAACTACACCAAAGGAAAAGTAATTAAACAAGAGCTGATAGGTGAACTTTGAAATAATTTAGTAATGGAATTCACCAATGCGGACAGGCAGGTATGCTGGCTCTGGGTGGGATGAAGTTAATCTTCTTCAGAGTAGCTGTTACGAAACTGTGTTTAAATTTGTGACTGCTGAAAACAAACCACTGTTTTCTCTATTGATGAATAGTGCTTGCGCAGCATCAAGGCGGCCTCTGCTTCTCGCACTGTCCCTGCCCTGCAGAACGTAGACAGCTTGAGAGTGTCCAAGAGGTTGGGGAGCGGGGGGGGGGGAATGTCACAACCAGGCAGATGACATGACAGCCCCAGGGCTAGCCCATGACAAAGCTTCCCAAGTCGCCGTTATCTGTGATGGAGCCCTGCTTTCCTGGAGAAGAATGAACACCTGTCTAACCCTGAGAACTGATGAACAAACTCCTTGTTTTGCTTTGCTTGTACCTAGCTTTGCTTTCCTTATTAAACTGTTATCTCAATCCATGAGTTTTCTCACTTTTACACTAAGTGTACACTAGTACAACCAGATAACTCCCTTTTAAGTTCTATCTACAGCTGTTTTCTTCTTGTGTTGGTGAACAAAGTAAGAGATGGCTCTTTGTGAGCCCCGGTACTGATGGGATTTCAGATTCACTTATAACCATGAACAAATTCAGAATGCCAGAGTTCAGCAGCACTAGAACTGTTTAACTATTGTTGTCTGTCCATTGAACTACATGTAAACCAAGCTAGAGAGTAACAATGAAACACACACTACTTATTTTCTAACAATGACAATAAAGGTTTGAATGATTTTTCCTCAGTTCTAGAAATATAACCAGTCCCACAACAAGTAAACTTTTTGTTTCTATCCTTCTTCCTCTATCAACACTCACTGAAGGATTTTGCTTGGCTCAAGTGAGGTATAGTCACAGCAAAAAAACAATCAGAACAAGACCTGCTAGCAAACAGTGGCCAGTAAAGTTTCCTCTGTCCTACACTATGCTGAAAATTTAAAACTATGCCCGTGAAATATAACATAAGTAATGCTGGATTGATAGTTACAATACTTCCCTCACTTTTGAAATCTGAAAAAAAATGTACATTAGGTTATGATCTACCACTTATTTCTTGCTGATAGTTTCACAAGCAAGGCCTCTTACTAAAATTTTACGTTACCATTCTAAGATCATACTGGGGAACTTTGAAGTAAATGCTGTCAATTGTGGTACTATAGACATAGCTCTGGGAAAAAAACCCACTTGGCTGAAAAAAGTCCTCCTCATACAGAAATTTGGAACAGGGTACCAACAAGTGAAAAAAGTGGAAGCAACTGGTATCATGAAATATAGTTCCTTTAAATCTCCAGATTGAAGCTTCATACTTGATATATTTAACATATGAGAATTACCAGAGGTTAATGAACATTTATTTTAATCATGTCTGCCTGCTTCACTGAGGAACGACAGACCTCTTAAAATGAGAATATGTGGGCTTTGCTCATAAACAGCTAACAGTTAGCTGCTAGAGCACTGGAATTTTATTGCTACATTATTTATGTTTTTCCCTATACACTCAGTACGTGTTTTCTGTGAATATTCATACCTGTCTAAGAAAAGACGCAACAATACTTCTGAAGCAAGTCTTGAAATCACCAGTGCTAAATTGTGTTTTATTTCCAACAATTAGCCATTACAGTATGTGAAACAAAAAGCGTCCCAAATAAATAGCTGAAGATGAAGCATCAGTATACTACCGTCTTCGCTACCGTTGTGGCCCCTTAATGTTTCTTGCTTTTCAACCTTTACTCTTCAGATTCTCCAGGCCTACGGATATCATCAATCTTCAGGATCATTCTAACAACCTGAGTTGCCAGAGAGATTTGCTGTTTCTTACCAATCAGGGTTTCTATAACATGCTGCTGCTTCATATCTGCCAAAAGGAAGCAGAAGAATTAGACACCCTCCTCAAATACAGAGATTATATTTAGCCTGAAATAGCAATTCTCATGAAATTTTAAAGAATATTTTGAAATTATTACTCTTGGCCACTAATTTACAAACACTATTTGTACAAACTAGTTTTATGTCTGGGTTCTTACCAAGGATCCTGGGACATTATGATCCAACTCTGTTCCCAACTAGGTCTTCCCCAGTTGTAGCTTTTCACCACTGTGCATAACTTTTTGAAAAGCACAGTTTCCATTCAGATATATTAAAAGCACCCTAAGGTTTGAGCAACCACTACAGAAGTGCAAGTTCAAATGCCATAAAATGGAAACAATCAAAGAAAGGTTATGAATTTACAAATTCTGCAATTTACCATGTTTTTTTGAAAAGTGTACATCCAGATGAAATTAAGTTTTTATACACTGGCTCCTTAGTCTTCACATGCTTGTTACAGGTCTATGTATGCAGACTTACTGGTGAGAACAACACTGTACAAGTTGTTTCTCAAAGTAACTGTTTGCAGGGCTGCAGCATAAACTGAATCACTAAAACTGAAGTCTTTAAACCACAGCCTGCTCTTTTGTCATTGTAAGAGCTTTTCTTCCTGTCTCACAATGTTAGCCAACATCTTCAACAAATCTTGCCACTAAGTAAAGCTTTTCAAGCAATTATGTAGTTTCTTCCTAGTGGACATGCATGTAGCTCTTCACCGACATTCCCATTTATTACGACAAGGTGCAAGAGTTTGAATAACTGCAGTCATGCACAGGTTTTAAAAAAAAACACAGTAAGCCTTTTCACCCTAGAAAGAAAAGCCTTTCATGCTCCTCCTTCTCTGCAGTTCTTACCGTTTGTTCCTTTCTGCAAACAATCAATGCCGAGGGCTGGATTATTTTCTTTCACTTGCCTAGCCCGCACTTCTGTCATAGTCTGTATTGGATTCATTCCACTGTTCTCTGAGAGTGCCATGGGAATTACCTCCAGGGCATCTGCAAAAGCTCTCACAGCATACTGCTCCAAAGATGGGCACTAGAGGAAAAGAAATTTAAATTCATAAGCTATGTTAGTAAAAGCAAATTTTCATACTAGCTATAAAATATAAACACGATATACTGATTTTAATGGGCATATGTAACAACTGAATGAATACCTCCGGATGATAACTACTTGCAAATTAAAGAAAAACTTAAAACTGCTCTTATCATAAAAGGAAAAACAGTACCAGTAATGACTTTTTACAGAAAAGGGAAGGACAAATCTTAATGCTGCTTATCAGTGAATGTCAGAAAGTTCCACAATATCCACATTTTGGAAGATTTTTGATGTTCTTCTGGAATCTCTAAAGCCAGACTTAATCCTTCATAAATTAAAGACAGCTTTAACTGTTCCTTTCTCACCTTATCCGCTGCTTCACTGACTGCCAAGGCACAAGAAATTTCAGCTGCACCACCACCATACACAATACGATTATCACGAACGAGATTCCGGATTACACACAATGCATCATGAAGAGATCGCTTTGCTTCTTCAATAATCTGGAATTATAGAAGAGCATGTATTTTACAATATACACATCTGAAGGCTATGAAGATGTATTTCCTAATATAGAAATGAAAACTGCCAATGAACTGTAAAATCTTCTTGTGGCTCTAACACAGCTCTACTGCTACCATGTTGTATTACTTCAAAATATAGAATGTTAGACATCTAGTGATAAAGAAAGAATAAAAATATAATTTTAATGCTCTTTGTTGAATCTGTAATTGGAAAAGACAGACTTACATAGCAAAGTTTTCCATCTTGCATATTTACAAGGCAAAAATCACTCAAATTTAAAAGTCAACATTACTTTCAGACTGCAATTGCTGTCAACTCCCAACTTCAATATATGTAGGAGGAAAGGTTATGCTAGCCTTTAGAACAGTATTTTTGCTTCCTTAAAGAACTTTTCAGGATACATTCTTTTTTCCTAAGGTTTTTTACTCACAGTGAAAAAGGATTTGACCTGTAGTAAATATAATTTACCACTAACACTACAACCAAGACCCAGCATAAGCATTTAAAATGGTCTCGTTCTGGGAGGGTGGGGAGCATGAAGGGTGTGTGTTGGGTTGGTTTTTTTTTTTGTTGTTTTTTTTTTTTTAACTGGACTAAATCAGAAGTCTCACAACTAGCTCTACAATAAAACTCAATCTTTCAAAGATGCTAGTGTTTACTCATAAAAGTGACCCATGAGAAAAAACCCAAGAACATCTACACGTAAAATTATTTCTATACTTATGAACTATATAGCCTTATAGTGAAAAAACCAAAGTTTTCATTTAAAACAAAGGCTATGAATCTAACAAGTGACTTCTGACACAGTCATGACTGTCTACAACCGTTTCTCCCTTCTACTTGTCCACCCTGCTAGGAAAATGTACACAAAATCAACAAGGGTTTATTAATATGCTTTAGAAAGAAACTACACATTCTGCAACTTATGTATTGAACATTTGTAATGAACCAAGCGTCTCACCATTTTATTTCCTCCTCTAATGAAAATGGTGACAGCTCTGGAATTCTGACACTGTTCAATGAGCAGCATTCTGTCCTTCGTTGTTCCAAAGGAGATCTCTCGGACAACACCTGCAAACCCCAGTTTCTCCGCAGTGAGTTCACAGAAGCGAGGAACAATGCGCCCTCCAGTCGCAATGGCGATTAACTGAAAATAAACAGCCACCAATTATTTTAATATTTTTCCATTGCATTTTTCGTAATACAAAACTAGTGCAAAACTGTCAAATGCCGCCTTCTCTAAAAGGTACTCTTCCCATCACTTGGACATAACTTCAGGTGATGCTTTGTTTCTGCAAACTGCAAGACTAAAGCAGAAATGTTTCTAGACACTAAACAATCCAATTATAAACCATAATCCCCTTCACTGTACATTCCTCCACAGATCCCCAATAATTTCTCTCCAATACCCACCCATGCACATGATTATGCGGTTCTGCCCAGAAAGCCTGAACTTTTAGCTGGTACAGCCAATTAGATAACAAATGTTCCACAACTGGTACAAAGCCCAATTTTACTTACTTCTATTTCAGGTCCACCAACCCAACGAACAGCAGGCAGCTCATTCTGGAGCAGCAAGTGATTTGCCTCATCATCAAAACCCCACTGGCAAATAGCAAGGTTTGCACCAGTGTCTTTTATCTGAAGGAAACACAAATCAATATTCTGATCAGAACTAACATAGGAATGAAAAACAATCTCTTCATGGTTTTAATTCTCTCAGTTTTCTCAAAATAGACTACTGAGGAAGAACCCTCTGGCATACACAGAGATCAAAATATATTTTAAACCAATGTGGTATCTCTTTTTTACATAGACTTTTATTCACAGCATTACAATTGCTTGTACATCACCTCCTATAATGATTATTAGGTCATTTCCAGGAATAAATTAATGTACTATGCTATTTTGTGTAAGGCTATGAAAGATGAAGAAAACAGAAATAAACCTAAAGACTACCTGCTTCACCATCTCTTCAAACTTCTCTTTTTCATATTTCTGCAGCGCCTTGTAATCATCCACAGATGTGACATCAAGCTTATGTTTGGTTTTAGGCTTAGGTGGTTCAAATGGACAAGTAAGGATTGCAATTTTAACATCTTTTAGCTCCTGTGAAATAAAAAAACCCAAAAAACCCCTCAAATCACAATTGAATTTTGACCTAATTAGCAACTCTTTCTTATATTTTCAAAACTTACAGACTTGTCTTTATAAACACAGGTATAGGAGGAAATGTGAAGTTCATAGAACTCTTTCTCAAGTGGAACTAACTATAATTCTGTCAAGAATCTCTCTAACCCAATTAGAACAAATTCCACAGCTTTTAAGATGCTGTTTAAGCCCTTAACAATCTTTAACGGTGATGCTTTTTTATAGTTCGATGTTTAAAAACCAGAAAAAAATTCAGTGAAACCATTATTCGCCCTGTCCACCATGACCACTGAGAATACTGATCATTTTTATAGCAACTTTTCAAGTACTACGTGACTGATATTTTTCACCAGCCTTCCTTTTCAGTGCCATGAGCTAGAAAATATTTAAGAATAGTAGAAATCTTAAATTGTCTCCATTTTTCTTGAGGGACACTGCCCAAAAACTTGGAGACCTTACCTACACTAAGTATAATACAAGGACAGCTCATGGGGTGTTCCAAATAGGACAACATGGAAACTCAAATGTTAAGACGCATTTGTTGATACTGACTTTCATTAAGCATATTAAGCCTATCACACACTATGGATAGTTTTTTCTGCTTTAACATAGAATTCTGCACATGTCATCATTTAGTAGGACAGCAGTTCCTCCCTCTCCCATAATCTCTCAATATTGTTGTAAATTCTAACTTGGTTTCTTCCAACACAAAGAATTTCATTCTCTTCTACCCTTCCTCTCTTCAAAGGTGGGTGACCAGCCAAGCCAAGTCACAAGATTGTTTACATATTTAACATATGCTAAGACAGCATTAGAAGACAAACTTATTTAAGCCATTACATGTGACAGACACACTTACTTTAGGCATCTGTGGATGACTGAAATCTTTATCCACAATCACTCCTTTAACCAACTGGGTATCTTCCAGTCTACCTCCCACTTTGCCTTGTACTTTGATCAGCTCAAAATCAACATCTTTACGTTCCATGTCTGCTACTGTCAGTACAGCATTCACAGCAATTTCTGCCATTTGTCTGTGACAACGGTTAACTCTGTGCTCCAAAAAAAATACAATTAATTGCATTGTATTTTCTCAATTTCGAAGCAAAAATTGATTCTATCAATTTTGAACAGCAGAAAGTATCACTACAGCTAACAAACTTTTGCACACTACATTAAAAGAGAGGGTCCTGTTTGTTTGTTCACAGAAATAAAAGGCGCTGGATATGGCAGAAGACAGAACATTCAAGATGGTTGGTGTAAGCAGCCTTTGTGGACATAGTCTCGGTACAGATTTGAAACAAGAGAGGAGAACTAACTACTAATAAACATTCAAGTGACAGAAACCACTGTTAAGACAGCTCTGCAGAGGAAGCCCTTCCAATGTCTGAAACCATACTGGAAAATGAACTTATGGAACTATCCCAAGTTAAAATTTTTTTAGGAGATAAAACCCCACAACAAACAAAACCTCTGAAATATAACGCATACAAAAGATTCACAATTTCTTATCCTGAAACATGAGTCCACTAAGAAAGTAGCTAAAGCGAAACATGAGAGCGTTCAGCAGCAATCCAACAATGCAAACAATTTAATAATCCATTAAAACACCAGGATTTCTCCTTTCCACCCAAAGGGTTTTCAAGGGAAGCTTACATATTCTGAAGTTTTTGTGACTTACACTTTAGAACCCAGCGTTGTCTTTGCTGTTTGGATCAGAGGCTCAATGTTCTGTGGATCAACTGGAAAGCTGTCACTGATTTTGTCTAGATGCTCAATAGCAATGCGGGCTGCCTGCTCATAACCATCTGCTATTCTGATGGGATGAATACCTCGATCTAGTAATTGTTCAGCCTGTTCCAGCAGTGCTCCAGCCAGAACTAAACAAACAAAAAATTAAAATAAGTTTTACTCTTGACTGGAGCATCATTTAAAATGCATTATTAGCAGATTAAAAAGCATGCTTTCTGATTTTTTCTGCAATATTGTAAATAACTCTAAACAACACTCTACTTGCAAAGCTCAGAATCGTTATGTTAAGACCAAAACAAAGCACAGACACCAAAGCAGGACAGGTAGAAGATTCTGGAAAGAAATTATGCAGAAAAATGTTTAAAGTACAAAGAAAGCTCTCAGCACTACCTTAAAATGTAACTATACTTAGAAAAGGTACAAAAGCGTCTTTCTGATTACAAGACTTCTAATACAAGAACACTGCAGCAATAAATACTCTGAATAAGTGCTACAGAAAAGACACTGTTACTTCACACAAAATTTCTCAAATTAGCAGAAGAAGCTTGATTTTAACACTGGAAAATCTTCAGTTAAATTTAAAATACTTTCTTACCAACAACTCCAGTAGTTCCATCCCCAATCTCATCATCTTGAGATTTAGCCAACTCCACCATAAGTTTGGCTATCTGGTGATCCACATCCATCATATTCAGGATGGTAGCGCCATCATTTGTCACAGTCACCTCACCATCCTTGTCCACCATCATTTTATCCAAGCCTAAAAATACACATTCAAAGCATGAAGGAAAATCTAGAAAACCCTCAAAAACAATTACTAAGAGAGAACCATTAAAAGTGTTTCATTATTACCATTGGGCCCAAGGGATGTTCTCAGAGTACTCGCTACAGCCTTTGCTGCCATTATGTGAGACTAAAAAACAAAGAGAACATAAATCATTACCATGCACTCCAAAATCATAATGATAAGCTAAGAAAAATACAGTAATGCAAATACTGTAATTTAACTGACAACAACCGATTATGACTGAAAAAAAATAAATCAGCGTGTATGTATTATCTTTATGCCAGAAACATTTCCTATGGCTTTTCTTGCGTTGTTTGTGGTGGCTCCGCTAAAACATGCAAAAGTAGAGCAGCCACAGCGACAGCCCCGAGGTTCAAAGCAGGGGCACAACAGGAGCAGGCAACGCTACAAAGAGAAGCCAGTGCAATTTTACTTGGGTTGGAAGGGACCTTTAAGATCACGCAGGTCCAACCCCTGCCACGGACAGGGCCGCTTTTCACTGGACCAGATTGCTCAGAGCTCCATCCAGCCTGGCCTTGGACACTGCCAGGGATGTGGTATCCACAGCCTCCCGGGGCAACCTGTGCCATACCTTACAAACACCGATGGAGGAGTGGAGTATCACCCGCAATCGCACACGGGGCCGACTCGCCCAGCCCCGGCCCTCCCGCAGCGGCCGCTCCGGGGTGGGCGGCGGTAGCAGGGAGAGGCTGCGGGAGCTGCTCGGGAGCGGCGCGCTGCATCGGCGGGGGACGACCCCAAAGCCCCCCCACAAGCGGGGCGGATTCACAGAACGGAGAGCTCACGGGCCCAGCGTCGCGGATCCACAGCCCCACGGGCGATGCCTTCCCACTCCCTCCATCCCTCCCACGCTCGCGGGCCTAGACCGGGCTCCATCCGCTCTGCGCCTCGGGCGGGGCTGGCGAGGAGCGCGGCACCACCCGCTCCCCGCGGGCTCCATCCCAGCAGCAGCACGGCACAGCATGGCACAGAATGGCGTGGCGTGGCGTGGCGTGGCGCGGCCCACCCAGCGCGGGCCCGCGGGGGGACCAACGGCCGCCCCGCCCCGCTCACCTTGAGCGCCTCGAGCCCCATGAGGCGCGTCTTGCGCTCCTGATCCTTGAGGATGAGGAAGGGGCGCCCATACTCGTCAAACGCCAGAGTGCCCATAGCCGACATGACTCCCCCTCCTGCCGCTGCCACCGCCGCCGCCGCCGCGCGCACGCACCGCCCGGAAGCCGCCGTGACACCACGTGCCGCTCCGCGCCTGCGCAGCCGGCACCCGCGGGACGTATTTGGCGGGCGGGACCTTTGTGGCGCCCCCAGCGGGCCCTTCTGGAAGCGTCCGGCGCGGGGGAGGCGGCATCCGCTACCTCGGGGGCGGGGAGGGAGGGAGGCAGGACCTGCTCCATGGGGTGGGATACGGCCGCTGAACGCTGAACAGCTGAACAGCGGCGGGCGGCAGCGAGCGGCCTGAGCGTGGCAGAGTGAACGCAGACACACGGCGGAAGAGTGCGCGGCGCTCCTCTCCGGAGCGCCTTCAGAAAGGTTTCGGTCCCCTACCCCCCTCCCGCATGGCGACGTGGTACTGCCCTGCCCTGCCCTATAAATGCCGCTGGCCGAGGATGACCGTGGTTGGTTTGGGCGAGTTTGTAGTTGTGTGGAGTGTCCGGGTGGGCTCTGGCGGATGCCCTTGTCTCCTCCCTCCCCCCCGGAGAACAATTCCTCCTGGGAGGAAGCGCGTGGATTTCCCCGGGACGTTTCCCTGGGTGTGGGCTGACGGGACGTCCCGGCTTGTGCCGCCCTTGAGCTGGTGCCCGCCCTGGCGGGCAGGGCTGTGCGCTCCTGTGGAGCGGCCTTGCTGCCCTGAAACAATAACCTCGAGCCTCGGCAACTGTAGCGCGTCCCCGGGGCCGGGGGATCGGCTGAGGCACTATGGGGGGTGTTGTGTTTAGTTTGTGCTTTGTTCCTGATGTCCTCGCTCTTTGATGGGGCCTCTCACAAAGCTGTCAGTGAGGATGCTCTGTGCCCGCCCGCAGGTGCGATGTCCGCGCTGGGAGCGGGGCACGGCCCGCCGCGGGTAGCCGAGGGCGGCCCCGGGAGGAGCGGCTGGGGGCTGCTGGTCCCCGCCGCTGTCGGCGGGACGCTGGTGGCCCTCTATGCTGTGGCCGTCCCCTTCGTGGCCCCGGCCCTGAGGAAGGTGTGTCTGCCCTTCGTTCCTGCCACTGCCGCCCAGGTCCAGAACGTGCTGAAAATGTTAGAGAGCAGAAGTGGCCCCCTGGTTGACATTGGTAGTGGGGACGGCCGCATTGTAAGTTGTGGATGTTGCCTTGCTTTTATACCAAGTCACAAATGCTGCAGCTGTGGCTGCTGTTTTCTCATGAATGTCTTGTCTTTGGCACCCAGTGGTTTTGTTTGAGTCTTATGCAAAGGATCAAAGTTGAGAAAGGTTTACATTAAGTTCAGGAAAGTAAGAAATACTTTTTGCTCCAGTCTTACTTGCAGCTAAACTAAGACAGCGTACAAAATGATAGCTGACTGGAAGGAATTGTGCTGCATTCACATGAATAGATGCAGTCAAAATTCCACACAGGTGTACAGCTGCACCGAGTGAGGCTGTGAGATTAAACAGCGCCATGCTCTTGGAGCTATGCTTAACGTGTAAAGGTGACAGAAGAGCAAAAATGAATGCAAAATGACTGATGGATTATGAGAATAAAAATCCTGATATTGTTAGAACTGTAGTCTTCGCACCTTTGTACAGTGCTGGCTTCCCCACTTTAAAGTCCGTGTGGTAAAGCTAGAATAATCACCAAGAGAAATGGTGAGAATCACAAAAGTCAAAGTAATACTGTTCTTCAAGGACATTGTTTGTGCCCCAGTGGTGGTGAGGATGCAGTGGAGAGTGGTGTGGTTGGGTTTTTTTGTTTTGTTTTGTACTTTTCTTTTTTTGGTAGTTGTGATGTTTTGTGTACCTTTTCATAACCACTTGCTTCCAGTCAGCTTTAGGAACAGGACAGTGCACTAAGTGTGTTTTTGATCGAATTGAATAAGTTCTTGAACGCTGCCCTTGTCCATATTTCCTGTGAATGTGTCAACCATTTGTCCACACAAAAAAATTTGGTTTGGAAACCCAAATCTGTGAAGGTGGTGTGAATTGTGCCCAAGTAGGAAACAGAAAAAAATCTGTGGGTACAGGAAAACTGCAGTTTGTGATGCTCTCTCTGTTCTTCATTCTGGCTGTTGACTCTCATCTGAGATATCTAATTTGACTAGGTACTGTGTTGAATTCTGATTATATAGGTGCCTGAACAGAGAATGAAGACTGTTGGGAAAGCCAGGTACCTAAAACTGGATGCTTGGTGCTTCCTTAGTACATCTGTCCTGAAAAAAGTTTGTTCAGATGCTTTTAAATATTTAACAGATAGTCAGATATAATCAGTGGATAGATATGATGATATGTTTGTTTCCAAGCATGGTAAAAATGTCACATTCTTTCAGTGAATTTTCAAGTGCTTTTTCTGTGATGGAAGATGCATTTAAACCTGAGTGACTTACACAAGTGCTTTCTTTTGATTTATATTTTAAATAAAACTATGTTCTCTTGTTTAGATTAACAGACTTTTATGTTTCTAAGTGAAGATTTATTTTCTTCCCTGTAGGTGATAGCAGCTGCAAAGAAGGGGTTCAAAGCTGTTGGTTATGAATTAAATCCCTGGCTAGTTTGGTACTCCAGATACCGAGCCTGGAGAGATGGAGTACATCAGAATACCAAATTTTATATTTCAGACTTATGGAAGGTAGGTAGTGAATTATTTAAGAAGGAATCTGGATGATTGAAATTTTCATAGTTCCGAAATACTTTCCTGAAAAAAACAGAATGCTGATTGGCCACAAAGTGCTCTACTGGGCTTTGAGCAAAGTACTTGTGCTGGGAGTCAAGTTTTATGGGCTTAATACACTATTCTACTGGGTCTGTGCCTTGTTGAAGTGCTATCCTTTATCAGTAAAGGCTCCTCAAGGATACATGGGGATGTTTTTTGTGGATTTGTTTATTTGTTTTTTCTTTTTTCCAGAGAGGAGCATAGGAAAACTCCATGGCACTGACTGGAAGAACCCAGGCATTAGAATGCCTGGGAAGTCTTCATAGCTAGCTAACGTTTAACAAAAACTTAAACCATATATGGTTTTAACATTGACAGAAGCTGTGAAAAAACCCCAAATTTAGATATGAATAAATTCATGTAGGCATTTTCTAAATTAATGCTTCCAGTGCTACTAGATTTGGTGCCATATTCTTGGCCAGACAGTAAAAGTTTTTTGCTGTTCAGCAATATAAAGTTTTCTTTATGTGGAAATTTGTGTGATGAAAAGTTGATAGGAGATCTCCTTTCATATTTTTGGTCTAAATCCCTGTTGAAAGAAAGGCAGTTAGAGGGATTTGGAGAAAAGAATGGTGATGACTTCTCCAAATATAAATGTCTTTTTCATTAAAGCTTCTTCTCAATTTTTATTTTAGGTTTCCTTTTCCCATTATAGAAATATTGTTGTTTTTGGTGTACCTCAAATGGTAAGTTTACTATTTTTGCACTGTTTAATTATTTTAATACTGAGGCATTCAGTGATAAAGCATTTAAATGCAAAATGAATGAACCTCCAGTAGGTCAAAGGTAGTCAGTAATAATCATAGAATGTTAAGGATTGGAAGCGACCTTAAAGATCATCTGGTCCCAGTGCCCCCGCCATGGGTAGGGACACCTTTCACTAGACCATGTTGCTCAAGGCTTTATCCAGCCTGGGCTTGAACACTGCCAGGGTTGGGTCATCCAGAGCCGTCCTAGGCAGCCTGTCTTCCTAATATCTAACCTAAATTTCCCCTCTTTCAATTTGCACTCAATACTTCTTGTCCTACCACAGTTCCTGATGCAGAGTCCCTGTCTGGCTTCCCTGTTGGCCCCCTTCACATACTGGAAGGTTGCTGTAAGGTCTCCATGCAACCTTCTCTTCTCCAGGCTGAACAGCCCCAACTTGCACAGCCTGTCTTTGTCGGGAAAGTGCTCCAGCTCTCTTATCAGCTTTTTTGCCCTCTTCTGGACTTGCTCCAACAGTTCCATGCCCCTTTTACGCTGGAGGCACCAGAACTGTACACAGTAGTTGAGGTGGAGCCTCACTAGTGCAGAGCGGAGGGGGAGAAACACTTCCTTCCACCTGTTCACCACGTTCCTTTTGATGCAGCCCAGGACTTGGTTGGCTCTCTGGGCTGGGAGGACACACTACACTGCTGGCTCTCGTTGAGTTTTTCATCAACTGTCACCCATAAGTATTACTCTACAGGGCTGCTCTCAACTACTTCTCCTTCCAAACTGTAGGTGTGTCTGTGTTTTCTGCATCCCAGTATAGGACCTTGCACTTTGCTTTTTGAACGTCATGAGGTCTGCATCAGCCCACCCCTCAAGCCTGTCAAGGTCCCTCTGGCTGACATCTTTTCCCTCCAGCATGTCAACTACCACACAGCTTGTGCTGTCTGCGCATTTTCTGAGGGTGCGCTTGATCCCAAATAATAATATTTTGGTATTTCATTGTTGCTTCTTAATGTCCATGATAAAGCCTGGTTAAATTTGTGACAGACTGGAGCTCTGAAAATATACATGCTTTTGAGAAGAATTTTCTGTCCATTAGTTTAGAATCAAATGAAAACTGCTATGCTCAAGTTGCTTGGAGGGAAGCTGATAGATTGGTCCTTGAAAATTTCAGTTTTTCATTTTTAAAAAAGGAGTTTGCAAGTAGAAGGTGGAGTAGGAAAATCACTACAGCTGATTTTTGGGAGCCTTATTAGAGGAGAGTCTTGAACTTCGCTTACGTTCTCCAAAAATCTCCTCAAGTAGGTCAGCAGCTGGTATATTGAAATAACCCCTTGTCCATGTGTGGACTGTGAGGGTCTTAGGAAGGTAGACAAATCCTTCACCTAGCTCTGTAGGCTATGTTCAATGTGTCTCTGAGGAAAATGCATTCTTTAAAACTGGATTAGAGCTTGAGTTGCGGACTGCTTTAGCGCTCTCCTACTTGAGTTCCGGCAGGGGGCAATACAAACGTTTGGATTTGCAGTCGGGAATTCTGCCATTGCACGGAGAGGAAAATTGCGGGTGATGAAAAAAGCTTCGGTAACCTCGAAATAAACAAATGCCCTGGGAAAACATGAGTAAACCCGGCAGAAATACTGACTTAACTTTAAATGTAATAAAGTGGGATAAATTAGTAGCAACTGTGATTGAAAGAGTAACTATAGGGCTCAGAGTAACTTCTCTAAATCCAGCAAAAACTAGGCTGAATTCTTTCAGTAGTAGTACTGTCATAAATGCAACAGATGTAAACCTACAAACCTCTGTGTTTCCTGAGCATTTGTTTGCTTATGATCCCCTTCAAATTCACTTTAGAAGTTGTGAATGCTTAGCTTCCTGAGTGACTGAATTCATTTTTTAGAAACCTTAATAAGTTTCTTCTTTTTTACTGAGAACAATAGATCTCTTTAGCTTTTTGTAATAATGCTGGTCTGATTTGGTGCTGCCATGCAGTTCTTTTTTATCATATCCAAGATTAGCTTACAGAACTTGGGTATATTGATCCTCAGGGAAGACTAAGACCTCTCTTGTTCTTGCAAGCATCTGAGGGAAGGTGTGTTTGTTTCTGAGTCATTGCAGAGAAACTTATTTTTTCAGAGTTGGATGATGGAATTCTTACCAGGTGTTCATGTTTGCAGCTTCTGTGTATTTAACTGATTATATACTGTGCGAAAGGTTTACTAAACTGTGTATCTATGTATAGATACCAGAAACCCCCCGACCTCTGCTTGGCATAAAGTATGATTGTAACATCCAAAGTAACTGATAGATTTAGCTTAAAAACTAGTTTGAGTGGTTCAAGGATGTAATTCTGTCTGAACTATTAATGATTTTTTTTTAAATTTAAGCAAAGAGACATGCAGTGTCATTAATTTTCATAATTACTCATTAAAAATTAAACTGTGTCTCTATTTGTAATTTCTGTAACAAACTAGATCTTCTGTTGTCTCAACTCAGTTTGAGATACCAAAGTGGGCTTATTTTTCTACGTCATTTAAGATGCAGTAGCAAAAATGTTTAAAGAGCATGGAACACTTAAAAATATGCAGAGGCAACTCTTTGATATATTAGGTCTATGACTATAATTTTCCTAAAATACTCCATTCTAAGCTTCAATGTAGCTGTAACAGGATATTACGTCAAAGGCATAGCCTGCATGTATGTGACAGTGAAAGCTATCTGCAGCATTTGGAAATGCATTTTCTTCAGTCAGTCTTGTTTTCTAATATTTTTTTACTGTGTTTTGTTGTTGTTGTTGTTTTTTGTTTGTTTGGTTGGTTTTGGTTTGGTTTTTTTGTGAAAATTTTATGTATTTTATGTCTCAAGTTATGTTTATAATTACTGTCCTTTTAACCTTTTAAGATCTAAATCTTGCATCTTTATATCAAAGTAAATAGAATTTTACTTGCAGTAGAAGTAGCCTGTAGAGTTTGCTGTTATAATTACTCATTCAGATATACAGAGTATATAAGAATAAAAGGAACTCCAAATGGATGTGCACCACTGATCTGCTGAAGCACACCAATGCCATCAAACTTTTCCAAAGGACAAAAATGGCTAAATCTGTTAAATTTTGGTTTGTAAGTTTTTTTTGTTTGTTTGGTTTTTCATCCAGAACATAATCACTATCTGGGATGGGAAAGAAATTTCTTTGAAGTCTAGATGCGTTAATTCATTTCTCACTTAGTCCATAACAGAATTTGCAAACAGAGTATCTGACTGGTCAGGGTGTTTCTAGAGTAGACTCTAGAAAAGTAGTGGTATTTTCCTTGACTGTCATATCCTCTCGGTTTTTGTGAATGGAGGAAAGCTGGACTGTAGGTGTTCAACCGAGGAGAGTTGCATTAGTGGCATGTGACACAGTCCCCCACAACATCCTGCTCTCTAGATTGGAGAGAGGTGGATTTGGTGGATGGACTATTCAGCAGATAAGGAATTGGCTGGATGGCTGTATCCAACAGGTAATGGTCAATGGTTCAATGTGCACATGGAGATCAATCAGAAGTGCTGTCCCTCAGTCCTGCATAATAACTTCATTAATGACATAAACAGTGGTATTGAGTACACCCTCAGAAAAATTTGCAGATAACACCAAGCTGAGTCACACAGTTGACGTGCCTGAAGGATGGGAGGCTGTCCAAAGGGGCATGGACAAGAAGTGGCTCCCCAGGAACCTCATGCAGTGCAACAAGACCAAGCTGCACCTGGGCCAGGGCAATCCCGGTATCAATAGACTGGGAGATGAACAGGTTGAGAGAGCCCTGCTGAGAAGGACTTGGCACTGCTGGTGGATAAAATGATGGATATGAGCTGGCAATATGCACTTGAAACCCAGAAAGCCAATTGTATCCTGGGCTGCATCAAAAGCAGCAGGGCCAGCAGGGTGAGAGATGGGATTCTGCCCCTCTACTCTGCTCTGGTGAGACCCCACCTGGAGTGCTGCATCCAGCTCGGGTCCTCAGCACAAGACAGATGTGGATCTTTTGGAGCAGGTGCAGAGGAGGACCACAGACATGGTCAATGGGCTGGAGCTCCTCTCCTCTGAAAACAGTCTGAGAGACTTGGGGTTGTTCAGCCTGGAGAAGACTTGATTCTGGTGAGGCTTTATTGCAGCCTTTCAGTATTTTAAGGGAGCGTATAAAAGAGTTGGGGACAGACTTATTAGTGCCTAGTGGTAGCAGCAAAAAGGGGTAATGGTTTGAAATTAAGAGGGTGGATTCAGACTAGATAAGTTTTTACGATGGTGGAACACTAGAACAGGTTGCCTAGAAAGGTGGTAGACACCCCATAAACTGTAAACACTCAGTCAGGCTGGATGGGACTCTGAGCAACCTGATCTAGTGGAAGATGTCCCAGCCCATGGCAGGGGGATTGAGCTAGATGACTTTTAAAGGTCCCTTCCAATCCAAACCATTCTCTGATTCTACATTCTGTTTCATGCAGTGCAGCTGCAGGGACTATTAACTGCGTGTTAACAGGCTGTGGATTCAACAAAGTTCAATTTCAATAGCATTTGACATACCAGTACTTCACCATACAGTGACATCAGAATGTTTGCTTTGGGTTGTTGTCTGTGTGATGTTTTGAGTGTCCCAGGATCTTTCTTGGGGTTAGACTGTAAATTATGAGCAGTGGTGACCTTTGAGTAGCACACAATAGCTCATAAACCAGGGGATGTCAGAAATAGGATAAATTCAGGGGGCTGAACTTTCAGTCTCTACAGAGAAGAATACCACTGAAGAGAATCATGAATTGGAACATGTAAAGTCTTTTCTTTGCATTTTTTTTTAATTTAAGGGATAAGTTTTAAATTTAATTTTTAGAACTTACTGTTAATGATTTCCTTGGTGTCATCAATTGGGGCACAATAGCCATTTTCTAATTTAAGATATTCTTTGTCAAGGCATCAAAGCCAAAATATATATCATGAATACTTTCACAAGATTTTTCAAAAACCTTGGACTTCTCTTGAACTCTTAAATTACATTCTAAAGAGAATACTTCTGTTTTTTTCCTGCTTCTGAAAGCTTTTTATTGTTACTCAACAGATGCCACAGTTGGAGAAGAAGCTGGAAGAAGAACTTGAATGTAATGCCAGAATCATTGCCTGTCGCTTTCCTTTCCCCTGCTGGATTCCAGATCATACTACTGGAGATGGAACAGACACTGTGTGGGCCTATGATTTGAAACATTCTAGAGGACGTAAAACAAAAAGCTTGGAAATTACACCAGAGACAGAATCCTAAGCATCTAATTTGTTTTTTATACTGATTTTTTTAGCTTTGACTTCACCTGTTGAAGATAAGATTAATGTGGATAGAGCCCTGGCATATGGAGATATATATATATATATGTTCACTTAAAGAACTGAAGTACACTGGTTATTGTAAAGCAAACAAAGGTTACTGAAGGATGTAGTTAAATGGCTTACTGTAGTGTCTTGGTTTAACCCCATCTCCCAATGAAGTACCACACAGATGTTTACTCACCCCAGTCCCTACACTCCCCCAGTGTGATGGGAAGGAAAATTGGAAAAAAAGTTATACCTGTGGGTTGAGATAAGAACAGTTTAATAATTGAAATAAATTTAATAATAATTGTAATGAAAAGAGAGACAACAAAAGGAGAGGAGTAAAACCCAAGAAAGATGTGTGATGCACAATGCCGTTGCTCTGACTGATGCTCAGCCCGCCCAGAGCAGTGATCAGTCCCTCCTTGCCAACTCGCCACAGTTTATATACCAGGCATGATGTTCTATGGCATGGAATATCCCTTTGGCCAGTTTGGATCAGCTGTGCACCCTCCTGGCTTCCTGAATGCCTCCTTGTTGCTGGAGCATGGAAAGCTGAAAAGTCCTTGGCTAAAACATCGGTGTGATATCAGCATTATTTTCATCCTAGATCCAAAACACAGCATTCTACCAGCTACTAGGAAGAAAATTAACTCTATCCCTGCTGAAACCATGACATGTAACTAGTAAACATTATGAGAAAGTTTTATAGAAGTGGAAAGCTTTAATATGGAAAATGGGATAAAAAACACACATCACTACTGTTAGGGGGAATATAGGTATAAGTTAAAATGCTCAAATTGGCTGACTTAATATATTCGTTCTTTCTGACCCTACAGAGAATTTGTTTTTGGTGTTGGAATTGGTGTGTAAGTGGCTTCTCAAATGAGCTATAGTTCCCAAATGTCTTCATTATATATAGCAAGTAGGCATAATGCTGTATACACAAAACTGATCCAGGCAGAGTATGATGGGACTGATTGTTCACACCTCAGCCTTGAATGTGTACTTTTAATGGTTGAGTATGACAAAAGAAGCAAATATTAATAAGTTGTTTGTTCATTAGCAAAAGTGCAGCCTCTGATTATATTAATGAATTTTTATTTGACTTCTTATGTGAAAATAAAAATGCGGAAGTGTGCTCTTACGGAACTCTTATTGGTATAAGCCTTTGCAGATGACCTTAATTTTTCCTAACCTCTCTGATTTAGGAAAGGTTTCAGGAGTCATTTACTTGTCAGTGAAGCGTCACCATTCCTCTGTGCTGAAACTTTGGATAGGTATGGGTGAGAGCTACTTACTTAAACACTTGCAGGCTGTCTCTGATTCCAGAGCTAGTTGTTCTGGCTAGCTTGGCTAAATGTGATTGAACTTCATTTAATATAGGAGATGAGAAGGAAAGTTTTCAATCAGACTTCTTTTCCCTTCTACTTTTCTATACCATCTGATGAGATCCCAGAAACTCATGGTATCACTGTGTGGCTTTACCTTTTAAGTGAAGCAAGTTCTGCCTGTCCTTTTGCAATAGTGGTTTGCAGTGGGATACTGTCACTGCATTAACGTTTTCATTTTCTACCATGGTTACAGCACTTTTCTGTTTTATAACAGTCTGCTTACTTGTTTTTTTTTCTGGTTCCCGGGTAAAGTTTTACTGTTTTCACCCAGTAACAATTAGTCAAAGTTCATAGTCAGCCTCCCCTGGCCCTAGTTAACATATAACCTGTTTGTTAAGCAGTGACTATGTAAGTTTGTCAGGCCTTTTTATATTTGATAACCATAGAATGAAGTTAAACAAGCTAGGCAATTGTCACCTGACTTCAAGACAGTCTATCACTACTAAAATTACTCAGGTCAAGAGAAGTACCATACAATTTTAGGTAAATACAAAGTCTGTGAGATTTTATTAGGTGTTTAGAAAGCAAGTTTGCTGGACTACAGTATCTGTCTTGAAGAGAAGTTGGGTGTTATTTGGTGTGTATGGTCTATAATGATGCCTATATCCTGCATTTTTGGTTTTGGTGTGAGAGGAGAGGAAGGAAAATTTAAAATACAAATCTACATTGTGGATTTGAAATGGGGTAGTGGCATGGTTTTGTCTGATAGTGTATACAAAACAGAAGAAAAAAGGGGCATATGTATCTGGAGTCTGCAAAGGAGAGGTGATTTCAGCCTTGCATCACAAGGCACAACTGTAAACACAGAACACTGGCTTCTGGTAAGCAGAGTTTTACAGCCTTTCATTGCAATGTTGCATAAAGCATTTTGTAAAACTACACAAAATTCTTTCTGTCATGATCTAAATGTTACGATTATTACACAATGACAGGACAGGGGTAGAGCGGCTTGTCTAAAATGGCTGAATTTAATATCCCAAGGCTATAAAACTGGAACCTTAGACAAAGGAAAGATGAAATTATTTCTATGGGAAAAAGACCATAAAAAGTATAAATTAGCTAATTAAGCAGAGTCCTTTCTCAAATTCTTATAAAGCAGAAAAGGAGGAAAATATTTTGATCAATTGAATTGTGACTCTTCTGCAGTACAGTGCTTTGACCCAAGTTTCTACAGCCTACTTTCGCTGAAGTTAGTTTGTAGGTAATGAAGCAGCTGTTTACTCTTTCTTCTGTGTTTGACTATATATTTTTCTATTGCATTAATGTTTGCCTGTTAAGAGGTAAAACTGAGTTCCTCATTTCTGCCTGTGGTAAGGGCTTTGGGATGTGCTCTTCTTAGTTAACATCTGCCCCTCCAGAAATACTTGTTGAGAAGGGTAAATAGAATTAATGATTTGACGGTCTGGAGCTTTAGAAGAACTAAGTTCTGTCTTCAAGACAAGGAGAGATTTATGAATGTTTTCAAATAAAGCAGAGAGCTGTTTCTTGCTCTGGCCATTTTGGGAGCCTACTTTGAAATAAGCAGTGGTCTGAAGGTTTGGAATTCCTTATGACACAAGAAAATGTGCTGTATTTCCTGTTTCCATGGCTTAAGTGTGAAATGGAAAGAAATTTGCTCTAATTTACACAAGAGGACTGGGAAATCATTTTCTTGTCATACTGGCTTCAGTATTTTTCTATCACTTACTCTCTTGATAGTTTGCAAGATTAAATACATAACTGTGACTTAAGTTATCACTGTATGGATTATTATGTTGATACACTTCCAATTGCTAAGGTAATATGATTTTGTTGATATGCTACTTCAGAGTACAAATTTGTTTCTTCTGAAAACTGGGAAAATTGTAGTGTAGGTCTGAAGCCAAAAGGAGAAAATCTAGCTACACATGCTATTCACTTCCAAAGTAATTCAGATATGCAGAAAAACCTATAGTTTATTCTTGTTTGTGTCTTCTAGTAGAATCACTTGCCTTTTGGGAGTTACTTGTTTTGTTCTTTTCTTGCCCTGCCAGATCTTAGCAAAAAAAGTTGTTACATTACTGAATGACTGATGCTTTTCTGAAATACTGTAGAATTTGATTTGTTTGTAAATAATACAGATCAGAGTTAGACTTTCAAATTTTTCCTTTGTTCTTCCCTCTCCCCTCTTTTTCTTTCTTTCTTTTTTTTTTCTATTGAGACACGTTATGTCCCCACAGGTTTTGTGTTGCAAGATAGGTTGTACCAATCTGNGCCACGGTGAACCCACCACAGTGCTGCATTTCTAATTTTCTGGTTTCCCATTTCTGTTTTGCATAATTTGGATTTTAGGGTAAAGGAGAGGGGCATGTCTAGAAGAGAGCCATCTGATAGATAGCTTGCCCCTCTTTTTGCACAGTCACTACAGCCACACAGTAATGTCAACCAAGCGTGTCCAGTTTTGTTTGGGAAATGTACACATATTATACGACTTTTAGGCATTTCTGTATTACGGGATGTATTCTTGGCTTATCCTCTGCTCTGATTATATTCTGCCACTTAATCTAATACTGCTCCAATCCTCTGTCTCAGAGCTGCTGTTTATTTCTGACTCATGAGTTGTAGCCAGGTAAAAAGATACAGAATTCACTTTCAATACAGCACCACATTTCACAAATCAGTTGAATGAGTATGGTCTGTGGAAAACAAATTCCAAAGCCCAGGCTTTGGGGAAGCCTTTTACCTTCCATGTAGGACACACACCTTTCAGAAGGAAACAGAGATCTCCTGAATGCTGTGTATCTTTTAAGCAATGATTTGAGCTTGGCTTTTCTAATGTGTGTGTTCTTCAAAACATTTTACCACCATAATGCCAATCTAAGATAGATAGGGGAAGTAAGCAGAGGCAGCATTATGGTTTTATTTTTATATTTTGAGCTGTTGGAGGAATGGAGGAAAGGGAAAACTGTCCAAGTATGACAGTTTCATCTGTTTCAAAAGCAGTTTGACAGACTTGCACATCATCTGTGTGTATTTCTCACTGAACAGGAGAACTCATACGAAGAGTGGGCTGTGATGAGCATTCTTTCACAAATGGGTTCATGTCTGATACCACTGCACTTGAACAAACACTTGGTATTGATAGATTGCCTCATACTTCCATAGTTCCACTTGCCATGGTTTACAAATACTGGAGCATTTTTTCAAGAAAGGACATGAATCCTTCAAATTCATGGTTCAAATTTGGGTTGTCCTGAATGGGGCCAGGAGTTGGACTCTAATGACCCTTGTGGGTTGCTTTCAACTCAGGTTGTTCTATGATTTTATGGTTGAAGACAGCAGGCTAACACCAGATTTAATGCCAGTAAATTCTGCTTTGAGTCAAATATTTTTCTTTTACAATGGACAAGATTGCAGTTCTCTAGTTTGAAAGTGTAGCCCCAACTTGTGTTCCAGAAGTAGTATCTGTTTCTTCTAGAGAATCTCTTGAATTTTTGATAGGGCATGGTGGTATCTGTGTTTAACTTAAAAATCACTCTTGAGTGAGATTACTGAAAATATTACTTCTGCAGCTTTTTTCTTTGCACTATAATCTTTCTATTCACCCTTGTATGATTTACTGAGGGAGTCTTATACATGAGTAGCCACCATTTTTCCCCATTTTGTTTCTGATTTCTCCCTCTTAAGTGTTTGCTTTTATTTTTCATATTATCTTTTTACAATTTGACTGTTAGAAGATCTGATGAATTTATGAAGTCAAATTTCCTTCAGTTTTTTTCCCTGTAAATTAGGGTGGTATTTTGGTTGTGTTTGGTTTTGGTGTTTGTTTGTTTTGTTTTGTTTTTGTTGGTTTTTCCCAGTGATTTTCAGGAAGACGAAATATGTAAAGAAATGTTCTTTTCCTCTCTAACATTTTTAATGTGCATTTAACTTACCTTCTTGGTTTATTTAGCAGTCTGTATGCTGACATAGCATGACTTATTTCCAGTAGATGAAAGAAAAACACATCTACCATGATGGTATTTAGATTGAAAAATACTTTGGTCTACAACAATTCGGACTATTTAGTAGTTTTAAGTACCTAATTTCACTTTTTTATTATATTTCGTCACTCGGAAAATGAATACAGGTCTTTTATCCCTTTAGTAGTTCTTTGGATTTGAGTTATTTGTTCAGGTGGAACTTTTGCTGACTTTTTTTTCTTAGTATAACATTGGGGTTTCTATTAGAGGCTTTGGCTGAAATGTCAGATGAATGTTTTTTCTGCAAGTTGGTGTGTAGACTTGGAACAATCCCTGTGATACAATACAGTGAACTGCTAGCATTGGTAAAAATTAAATAAAACCTGCTTACCAGTAAATGCACAGGGATATTTTTCAGCTTACTGTATATGTTGTGGGTTTTAAAAGTGAATTAGTGTTTTGAAGGCCATATAAAACTTGTGGCACAAAGAGGTCTTTGCAAGGTCAGAAGCAGTAATTTACTGGCTTTCAACCTGAGGTTTGTGGCTACCTTCTGAGGAACCCACAAAAAGTTATTTAAAAAGCAGTTCTACTATCAGTAAGTTTATATTTGCTGCCCATAGTTGTTTTCTGCCACTGGAAAATTTTAATGTCTCTGAAATGATCATTTGAGAATCCCTGAACTAAAAATATGGGTTTACGTAAGATATTAACTAAATGGAAATGAGTTTATCAAAGTAAGGCGTTTTTTTTTCCTTCTTTCGGTTATTCCTTGCCTGCATTGTTGAGCTTTGAACCTCTGCAGAGTACAAATGCATGAGCCTTCTGTGGCTCTTCTGGTAAGCAAGTAGCTTCCTGTTTTGCTATGTGAGAGCAGTTGCATGGTTTTGTGCATTCCCATTGCATTCTAATAATTTCTTTTAGGTAATCTATTATATATATCATAGGTAATTTATGATAAATACCCTGGTATAAGGGTCTAATTACTTTTATTTTTTTTTTTTTTAGGAACTGCTTAAACATTAAGTTTCTTTCTTCGACACACCTGATGAGCTGCTGCTGAAGCCTGCCTAAAATGCCAAGAGAGTCTGTGAAACTCCTTAATGCTGTAATGTCTGTAGCTGTCCGTGCCAGAGCCCTGGTTCCGAGAGGCATAATATCTCTCTTTTGCATATGCTCTCTTGATTCCTGATTTTTTTTTTTTTATTGAAAATGTCAGTGTGAAGAGGAGACACAAAATAAATTATAAAAACTTGAGGTTCAATGAAAGTTCTGGGAGACAAAAATGTGACTGGTGAAGGATATAGCCAAAATCTAAGGGACCTTCTCTGTCACTCACTCCAGCTTGTAAGGTTTGATGCTGTCTTATTTTTTTTTCCCCCCTAAGATTATGTACTTCTTCTTGAAAGTGTAGGGTTTTTTTCTGTCTTTCCCATTGTTTTTTCAGAGTGTACACATAATGAAATAATTTATACGTCCAGCTGGTTCATTCTCTAAATTGTCTACAGGGACCCTCATCATCTGTGTTCATGTGTATTTTATTGCTGCATTGTTCTTTTCAGCACACAGAAACCAGACTTATACTCTGAATACCTTTATGCTCAATACATAAATAGGCTTTGTGGGTGTGATCAATACCAATTAAGTTTATTTGCAAACACAGACCTTGCACTGAAGCAATTCTAAAAAGAGTTCGAGCAGCAATGGGAAAAAATAATGGTCATCACGGGAAAATACTTATGTTATTTAGAGACAGGGAAGCCAGAGCCTCCTGCCACTCTGAGGTACTTTTAATTTCAGTGGGCAGTCTGATGTGTCAAAGTCAGGGAATGCAGGACCAGTATGAAACAGTACTGTGTGTGATACTTTAAAAGAAATTAATTTTCTAACACTATCTTCAGAGGCTGCCTTCTGGTTTTATCTAAATTATTAAGTACAGTTATTGCTCTGATAAAGAGTATGTCAGCAGGAAAGTATTATTGGCTGAGCCAAGACAACTAGTGAGCCTCTTGAAGTGTTTATTCTATAGATAAATAATTCAGATAATTTCTTTACCCTTTCCTCCCCTCTATTAAAAAACCCCAACCCTTTACAGTGACAACATTGCAGAATTAAAACATTATATATCATAAATTACCTTTAGAAATTAAAGATTGGGAAAAAGCTTCTTTTAAGAAAAAAATTGCTTCATCAACTGGGTCTTATTCACCAGAGAGTATTAAGTATAATGTAGCTCAGACCCATACTGACCTAACAAATGGTTTAAGTTACTTAGACGAAGTTAGCGCTTCTTGAGAGTCTCCTGGACTTTTTTAGGTTGTTTGGTTGTTTGGTTGTTTGCTTAGTCTAATAAAAACACTGGTCAAATAGCACTCTTCTCAGGATTATTTGTCTACTGCATGAACATTCAGTAGCCTAAGCACTTTCCATACACAGGAAACCCAGATAATGGATCTGTCATGAGGTTTTGTCTATAGCTGTTTTCTTCATGCTTGTCTGTACTTTGAGGGATTGTGAACGTCAGATGACATTTTTCCACTTGGGTGATACTTGCATGTGTAAGGGCAAAGGACAATTTAGATGCTGAAGCATACCTTTGATCCTTTCCAGGATATCTGATCGATAGTCACCCTTTGTATAGTAATGGTTTAGTCTGGCTCTGATAAAATTTAAATTTCCACAGTCATAAAACTTGATGCTGCCTGTCATTCATTAGTCTTTCTATTCTCTTGTACATCTGAAGAATCTAGGCTGGCAGTGCAAGTCTGCTTGTTTCTGTGCAAAATACACAGGAGATGCTATATTGACCTTGAGAACCTCTATTGCGTGGTGAGACAGTGTTGCCTTCCTGGTGTTGGATATGCAGGTCTTTCACTGTCCAGTGCCAGTGCTGTGGATGATGCAGCTTCCTTGCTGGGCTGTCCAAGCAGCGCTGAGCACAGGATCCTGGAGCTCAAGCTCCACAGCAGATAACCCAGTCAAAAGTACCGAGCTTCACTCTGCATGTATCACCACACACCACCCCAACCCCTGCAAAACAAACAGCTCCAACCTCATCCTTCAGAATATATTCTTTGGTTTTCAGCTGCTGGTGCAAATGACCGCATTGCTTTCCAGCTTTGTCTAGGCCATGGGCCTGGTGAGGCCTGCTCACCTTATGTTCTGGCGTAAGGAGGCTCAGTTTTAGCTTCAACTGTCTCAGTCAAAGCCTAAGAAATCCTCACAGTGTCTGCAGGCACGGAAATGAGCGGGCTGTGGGTGCTGAAGGCTTCCTGAAGCTCGCTGTCTTAGCACGATGGGACACAGCATCAGTGCTTTTTGCAGGATTTTATACAAACTGCTTTACTGCTGCCGAACTTGATCCCTCCCCCAATTTAGGAACTGCAAAGCAAAGAATAAATTCACTCCAGTGAATCCACCTAATGGTAGTAGAACATTGTTCTCTAATTTTACGCTGCTGTTTGTTTCTGGCACAGCCCGTTCCCTTCACTGGAGGGAAATAACTAACACTGAGGTCCTTTCCCTCCAGCACAAATGTCAAAGCAAAGCTCTTGCACTGAGTGGTTTCCCTTCTGGAAAGCCTCTAACAACACAAAGATCCTGTACCAGAAGAAGTGGGAAGGCTTTCTCTGTGATTTCTACTGCTGATACAGATGACATTTGTCAGGACCGTGACTGGGAGTAAGAACATCTTGATTTTCCACCACCTGTGGCTTAAGGTTAGTACAAGGGATTTGCTGCTGGGTCTGGTATCAGGCAGGCCTTTCTCAGTCTGCTTGCCTCTTTGGGAAATGTCAAAAAAATCAAATTTTGGTTCTTACAGTAGCATAATTTCTTTTATATATCAGTAAAAATATCAGTGCATTGATATAATGAAAATATAAGAATAATCTTCTGATACTAATACTCTGGCAATAAACTAAGCTGAATGTTACTGAATGGAGATTTCTAGTTTGGAGAAGGAGACACAAGTCTGTTCTCCCTTCGGTAGGTATGTGCTGTGCCTATTAACTTTAGGGAATTTTTTTGCATGTGGTTAAAAACAAGTAAAACTACACATAGAGCATGGCAGTTGGAATGCTAGTTATTAGTTTGCATTCAGCCCCGCAGAAAAATGTAATGTTTATACAATGAGATTCATTTTCAAACCGCTATTGAATAGTAAATCTAGCAACACTTTTGTAGGGTTGGCTGGAGTTATCTTCACCCTTTACAACTGCAAAAACTGTAGCAAAGAGCTAATTTGTTCAAGGCCACAAAACAATCAGTGGTAATGCTGTGATTAAATTGAAGTCTGCAACTGCATGCCTGTGTCTACAGCTGGAAGAGTGTATTTTTTAAATGACTGCTCCTCAGGGCGGAGGTATCTGTGTGGTTTCACAGGTGATGGAGCCAAAGATGGAAAGGGCAGATGCTCACCTGTATCATGTATTGCTTTCTTGCTGCTTGTGACTGAAAGACACAGCACCTGCAGTGGTTGTCTCTGTCAGATTTATGATTTTGGTTTTGTTTCTTTGGTCTTACTGTTTTGTTAACTCTTCATATATTTGATGTCTCATGCTTACTGCTTTTAACTGCATTTGGATCCTTCTGTCATAGGTTCTACATGTTACTTAATAGTGAAAATTATTTCTATTGAAGTATACGACTTTACAGTGTGTACTACATCTGGGTCTGTCTTTGTGTGAGTCTGATTCACTGTTTTCATGCTTTCCATTTTTTTGTGACAGAGAAGTTCCACCTTCAAACAACTTAAATCTGTTTTTATAGGAGTATTAACTATAAATTGGCTTCAATCCAGCATAGGTGTTGTGACTTCATATCTCAGTGTTTTGCTTCCTTTGTAATTTTTTTTTGCTTTGTGCATGGACTGTCTTAATTCCCTGAGGACACTTCACTAAACATAAATGAAACCTGGTTTTTATGAAGTCATCAGACTGATCTGTCATGGCCTCTGTTAATAAGCCTACATGTTCCTATTTCTCATTTTTATTACTATATTTGTTCATGGGTGCCAATGAGATGATCTGAGAGAAGAACTATTTTCCTTAGGCCTGCCTTAATAACTTTATCCTTCATCAAAATGGCATGTAAAATTCAATGAGAAAGATTTCTGTTGGTGTGAGTCGTCAACAGCTCTTGCTGCTATAACTTTCTATCCTGACAATCCCAAACTCATTTTCCCCTGACATAAGCATCAGTTTTAAGTACAGTTGTTGTCTTGATCTTTTATTTCAGAACTGTTCAGCTCAAAAACAGCAACGATTGATGTTATATTAGTCTACTTGGAAAACAGGCTGCTGAAATCATGTGTAGGCTCTCACTAGATTATTTTGTTTGTCTGATTTTACTAAAATAAGAGCCAAAAACTTGACATAATTTCTAAATATGAACAAGCCCAAGACAAAATACTTTCTCTACAATGTGTAGGAAAATGCACAGTGAGTAATGTATGAACAAATATGCTACCTCCACCATGGCAATCAGATAGTTTATCTATGAGCTAAGTAAACACAGTCAAAGCTTGGTAGTGCAGAAACAATCAGGAAATCACTGAATCAGGAAAAGAGATCACAAAATCAGGCCATTTTCTACATAGTAACATGAATTATTAGGTTGGGGTTTTTTCCAATCCCCCTAGCTGAAAGATTAGTGACAGCCCTTTGCCAGACCCAAGGCTGAAAGACTTTCTTCTGTTTCACCTTATGAAGAATACTACTTTCTTTCAATATTTTAGTACATGTAATTAATACTACTAGAATTACATAAACTAGGAAAAGGTGCTAGGAGGAACAGTAGTTACTGTCAATTAGGTATTTTTATCCAACTGTGCTAACACTTGAATGTTCAACCTGCACTGCTTCTGTCATGCCACATTGGCACAGTGAGAGCCATAAGATCAAGTAAAAATCAATACACTTTTTAAGCTAAGGCAAAGAATGGAATGGGCATCGCAAAAAGGCCAGCTGAATTGAAAACCATTAAATCTTCTCTGAAGAGCAAGAAGCTTCTATGGTAGCTGCTTTCAAAATGTTTAATGACAAGTGATAGAGAAGAAATGTGTATTTCTTTATTTAAATTATTTTCCTTATTGCGGAGTTGTTACACCATCTGTTGTATCTGCATCAATTATGCTGATAAAAACTATTTGGAAAAAAAAAGTCCTACAGTTTGTACTAAAAAGAAAAATGCTAGACAACTGAAAGCCCCAGTTCAGCACAAGTTCAGCAAGTTAGGAGAACCTGGATGCTCACACAGGGGTTTTCACAGGGGCATCTGCCTCTTGTGGAAAGATCAAGTTCTTTTAATTGCTGTCTCCTGGCATTTTCTGAAACAACTGGGGAAGTGCCTGGCAGCAGGCCAAACCCAGACATAAGATGTAGTTACAAATACTGCTAGACGTGAGGAGAAGGTTTAGCTTTCTCTTAAGGGCATGCTGCGGAGGTGGTAGCTATGTCACAGCGAATTCAGAACCTTTATCTTACTTATCGGCAAGACAATAATAGTTGACAGTGTTCTTGTGACTTACAAAGTAGAATTAACTTTCTATCTCCTGAAATAAATGTAAATTGAGGGAGTCAAGATATTAATTAGCTTTTCCTTGCGATAAATTGGTCTAGCCCTACTCCTCTTTCCTATTTGCTGGCTTTTAGCTGATTGAACAGTTCCTCCCTTTGGCCCATGGAAATTGAAGCCCATCTCAAGACCCAGGCTGCACACAACTAGTTCCAGTGGGGATTGATGTGATCACATGCAGCTATGCTGAATCCTACTGAGCTACTATGAATTCCTCAAATCACTCTGACGGGATATAATGAAACTAACAAACTGTGAATCCCACATCTCAGTAACCTGTACTGAAGGATAGCTTTGGCAGTAAGATCCTAACCAATGATGAAGAAATTTCTATGCCACCAGAGTAGTTAACCAAGCAGCAACTCCTTTAAACTTCTCTCACCTCTTGTGTCCCCTATATTACCCATATTTTCAACAAATCAGGGCTTCCTCAGGGCATCATCGTGGTATAGAAGTGCTATGGCAACTTCTCTATCCCAAGGGAGACTTTGCTCCAGCATTTCCCTGCTAAGGAACTGCTGTTTACTCCATTGTCCTTCAGATTAAGGGAACTTCCCTGTGTGGTCACCCAGGAGCCACTCTGGAGGTCACACTCAGACCACCTGAGCTGGGACCGAGACCCCCTTGCAGCTACAGCCCCACGCTCACACGGTCAGACCAGGTTTCCTTACAGGCCCCACCTCAGGTTTCCCATAGCAGAGTCTCAGATGTCCAGATCCTTAAAATAATTTAATCACAGTGCAATAATGAAATAGCAGCTTGAGCTAGTGCATCCAAGGAGGGACCCCTGAACAAAGGACACCCTGGGCTTTTATACCCTCGCAGTCTAAGTGCAGGAAAGTCCAGAGGCTGTTGGCTCTCGCTGTGCCTCTGAGTGTCCCTGGGTGTCCCTGAGTGTCCCCAAGTGTCTGGCCCCTGCTGGGTCACAGGTCCCTTGTGCCTTTTGTTGTGTAAAGGGTGAGCAGGTCATGACTTCTTGCCTTGGGGTCCGACCCCACAGAGCTCAGCCTGCAGCTCCCACTGCACCTGCACACCCAGCTACCTGTGCTGCACATATTCCTCAATGCTTCACCCAAATGGTGTGTGAGGAGTGCAGGCACTGGTCACTGCCGACACTGGGGGTGGTTCTCCTTGTCCAGCCCAGCTCCTGAGTTTCAAAGATGTTGCTGGTAATGAGGACAAACCTCTTCATTTTCTGCCTTTAAACACTTCAGGCAACACTAAGGCCTTGTTATCTGTCATAGTAAATTTTTTTGTATTTAGGTGGACTTAAATGTCAAATGACAGAGACATGTTTTGCTGTCCAGTAAAGTGTTACTTATGGGTCATGCCCTAAATCAATACAGCTCTGACTAAAATTATGTGGTAATATGTAAATTGGAAAGTATACCTTGATTTCCTGATCTTATGGTGTGCAGAATTTAGTTGATATAAAAACTTAAATACGGAGCATAATTAGCAGTTTCTCAAACTGCAGTCCATTGTGATGTATTTCATAGTCTCTAATAATGCATAACTCATTAAAGTATTCTGTTGTGGTACAGTGAAAACATGCAATACCGTGTTCATACACTTATTGTAGTCCACTATATTTTAAATACATGGAATTTTTTTTTCCCTTTTGAAATATTTTTTTTTTTAATGTGCTTTGGGATGACATAAACTGAAACCTGACAAAACTTTAACTACTACAGTGTTAGAGCTGAAAACATAAAGTCTATTAATTAATCAAAAAGTCTTTGTTAGTTCACCTTCAAAATTATTTGAGATATTATCAAATATCTAACTAGTCTTTTTTAAGACAAAAGAGTGATATATTTTACTGGAGAATGCTTGGACAGTAGATGGAACTATGGTGCCTCTTTTGTTATTTACACAAGTTTGTATCTTACATTCACACCGAGAAGGTGAATAAGGTATTTCATATTTGATGTAATTTACTTGAAAACTTTCAACAGTCAGTCATCAATTCCTTTCCACAAATTGAATTCACAATCCATGACTGAATGACACTCAAAGCTATGTTACTTTTTGAAGATGCAGGTTATTTGAAAATTAATAAATCCAGATGCTAAAGAGAAGAGAGACTGAAGTAAAAATTGAAAGAATGGGAAGTGTGTTAAGATTTCAAATTGCAGTTATTAACAGCAATGAAGTGTCTTCGTAAATCAAACAGAATTTCAGAGTGCCGTTAATTTGCTAGTCACATCAAGCTACATGATAAGGAAACAAAAATGGAATAATACCGAGAATGTTACAATTCGAAAGAAAATCTTGCAACTCAGTTCCTGTGTGCTGTAGTGCTTGCATTTTCTTATTAAGTGTTCCTATATAAATCTGTCTGTAGCATAACTATTTTCATGTAATTTCCTCATCCTGACAAAGACTTTCTCATTCAATGTTTGAACATCATGCAAAAGCAGTGATGATTTGTTTACAGAGCCATATTTTTCCTGAAATTATTGATAAATGTCTGTAGTTGGAAGGTTTTCAAGAAGTTACTCTTTTTGGATGTTTTTTCTTTATATGGGAAATCAGTAAGCAGAAATGTATTTCTAAAATCAGAAGTGTTTGTGCAGTATATCTCCTCATGTTTTAGTCTTCTGGTAAATAGCTTTTTCCAAAAATGTGCTGTTGAGGAAACCTTTGCCCTACCAGCAATGATTTGAGATCATGTATGCATCTATTTGCAAAAAAGTTGATTTCAATCATTCCCTAACTTACCTGCTTAGCTACATTTTTAGTAGTTGATTTTTCATGAAACGCTGACACCACATTGACATCATCATAGCACAGAATCATAACGTATTGTATTCAAATCTGTTACATAAAAAAAAAAAAAATCTCTGCTTTGTTCTTGGTACAGGGCAACAAAGGATTTTTATTTCTTAAGAGCAATTTCAGCAAGGTGATTTTGCTGTCTAATGTTAAGTTGTCATGTAAGCACAACAACTGGAGAGAGTTTTGATTTTCTTACTGCAGAAAAATCAATGGATGCAACTTAAAAAGAGACGAA
Organism: Grallaria varia; assembly: GCA_013396735.1. NCBI lineage: Eukaryota > Metazoa > Chordata > Aves > Passeriformes > Formicariidae > Grallaria > Grallaria varia. The sequence goes on along the minus strand of VWZG01006031.1, from coordinate 221,472 downwards.
ATTTAGGTATCAGCTTCCACATGTGATTTCTTTGAATTTTTGTCAAGTTGCACTTTCTGCTTTTTTGAAAAGTATGTTCAGTCCTAAAAAAGCGAATGGACAGTAACTGTAAAAATTATGAATGGCATTGTTATGAGGGGAAAAATAAGAACTTTAAGGATTTTTTCTTGACGTGGTGTAAGCTTATAACCATGTCTTCTAAAGAATGCGAATTTTACAAGAGCAGCTGTTGGTTTTTTTAATATGCTTGAGGATAATCTTTGATAGAACCAGAAATTAAAGTTTTTAGTAGTGTTTTGGAGATATGAGGTTAGCCAGTGAGAGATGTCTTCTGTTTTCAGAAAAATAGGTGTCACAAGACAGTTGTATCTATGTTATGTTCTATACTTTCATACAATAATCAGAAAATTTGAAGCATGTTTAATATTTGAGTGGAAAAATGCATGTATCTAAAGAGATAACTGTGTGAGGTTATTGGAAAAGTGAATAGAGGTCATTATCTGCACTCGACAATCTGACAATATTGTGTATGAATATTGACTTTGTTTAATTTATTTAAAAAGTTGAAGAAACACACACATTTACATTATGTTACTTCCGGCTGGTGAATGCGCTTAAAAAAAACCCATTAAAAGTATTCAGATGATTACTGAGATAAAGATATGTCTGGCAATTTGTAGTCTGGGAGAACAGTAGTGAGTTATTAATTAAAAAAAATGTATAATTACTATTCATGTGTCTTGAATTTAGTTATGTAAGTATGGATAAAGTTATACTGAAGTTCTTATGTTGATTATTTTTAAAGGCTGAAATTTCAGCTATGGGAAGGGCAAATATTTAACTTTTTGCATCTTTTTTGTCTATTTTTTTCAAAACTTCTTAGAAATAGATCTATAAAAATCTCACATTTTTCTTATGAATTCTTAATTTTTTTTTTTTAACTTGGACTTCCAGCAGGACAGCTGGCAGTTCTTTGGACATTGTAAACTCTAGAAGTACTTGCAGAAAACAGCGCAGAACACAAAGGGTTATCGAAGGTTAAGTATCCTCTTCAGTAGCTGTAAGCATCAAAGGGGATTTTACAGTGGCTGTAAACCCTTCACGGTGCCTTCTGACTGCTGTAAAAAATCTGGATAGCGCATATCCAACATGAAATACGGGTTTTCCCTTGGTAGAGGTTGGTTTGCAATATGTTTGTGGTGTGAGTTTTGTCAGTCTAGTCCAAAGAAGTCTCTTTGGTAATTTTAAAACCTGCTTCTACGTTCCCACTGCCTTCTCTTTAACACTTCACTGTCACCAATAGAAGGAATATGTGGGGAGTGTGCGGTCTGTGACACACAGGTTCGAAAACAGGAGCACTGTGGGACACTGGGCATAAGTGTATCTGTAAATGGTCTGCTGTTCATATTTAGACAAGTGTCTTTCCACATTGAGCATGATATATGTTAAATGTTGTACTCTGCTTAATCTCACATACCACCATGATCTATATGCTTTGCCAAGGACTTAGAGGAGCTGGAAGTACTCCTCACCTTCTACTGAGAGCTACATTTGAACTGCTCGGCGGGGATGAGAGTATCCCAGCTCCTGCTGACATTGACCTATATTATGAAAACCAACACTCAGATTTTGACAGGGTTTAAAATATGATGTATTTTATAAATTTTAAATGACCATTGGAATTAGGTTCAGAGTTAAGTAGTAAAGGGGGAAGAACTGCCTTACCAGACAAATTTTCTGGTTCAGTAAAAACATTTTGTTATCTGAAAAAAATTCATTTGTGAAAGCAAAACCTGTTACATCGATTTAAGATTATTCCATGAAATGTGCAGAAGATAAACTCTAATCTGCTACCAGGAAACTCTGGTGATAGAAATCTTTACATAGTTCATGCATGTACAGCTTTTGTTTAGTTCCTTTGATTTTTTTTTTTTTCTTAAGATAGATTTTCTAACCACCATTTCATTGACATTTTGTTGAATTGCAGATAATAGGAACTCAGCTGCAAAGTTTTTGCCCTTCCATTCATACATGTTTCTTCATTTTTTTGCTGAAATCAAGACACACAATTTTCCTCCCTTTTGGAGTTTGCCTTTTACTAAGGAGCCTCTAGCTCTGCCAGTCAGTAACTGAGTGTCCTGTGACATTTCTGTGCACCCTGGGACAGTGGGACAGCTACAGCCAGGCCAGGCAGAGTCTAAGAGCCACGGACACTTGCCACGTCTTGAAGTCACTGATAAGACTGTGAGCTATGTCCAGCAATGAATCTGAGTGAGCCAACACCAAAGATTGCCAAATGCCTTTATATACATATATATATATAATTATTTTTGTAGTTTCATTACTCTATTTCATGTGGTCTTCTGTTAAGAGAAATGATTCAGATTTTAGCAGGATCTTTAGCCCAGCTCAGCTTAGGTTTTTTCTTTTGAAGATTGTCATGGGGATGGGAAAGGTTCTTGAAATGCTTTTCAGGTGAAAGTTGTGTTGTTGAAATGTTAAGTAAGATGTTCCTATTAAACCTAGAACGTTCTAGTTGAGTTTTCTTTGTTGAAGGTCTGCAGAAAGATTTCCTGGTGGGGGTTACCATGAGACAGAGCAGATGCACTCAGCTCTTTGAACCATAGTTAACTGCTTAAGACTGGAGACTGACAGGATCTTGCTGGCATCATTGACTCTTGCAGCATATCTATTTCATGGTAATTAATACAACACTTTCCATTTAGTTTCCTGTCAGTGCAGTTCTGTTGCCTGAGGCTTCATTTGCCCTGCTGCTAAATGTTGAGAGCAGCTGCAGCCCAGCCTGCAGCTTTCTTGCTGGACTTTTTCTGATCACTGTGAGTTTTTGGGACAGGAATGGGATTGCAGAAACATCACTATTCCCGAGCTGGTGCAAAAAGGTAAATTTTTACTTAGGGAGGAAACTCATTTGCCTGATTTAGCTTCCTTATTTCCCCTATTCTTGTTTTGCTTACAACTAACATTCAGCTGGAAAGCAAAGGGTCTTGGCTCTTTCTTTGTGCTTTGCCTTTCCTAGAAACACTTTTAATCCTGCTAGCTCTTTAGAGTATATTTCTGTGTTCCTGTAATTTTTATTCCTACTTGTTTCTGTGTTCATTGCTTAGATTCTGAATCTTGGTCTTCCAATATGACAGAATCACAGAATAAGCCAAGTTGGAAGGGACCCACAAGGATCATCGAGTCCAGCCCTGAACAGGACTGTTACAAGTGTCACACCATGTACCTGAGAGTATCATCCAAATGCCTCTTGAACTCTGTCAGGTGTGGTGCTGTGACCACTTCCTTGGGGAGCCTCTTCCAGTGCCCAACCTCCCTCTGGGGGAAGAAGCTCTTTCTAATACCCAACCTAAACCTCCCCTCACACAACTTTATGCCATTCCCTCAGGTCCTGTCACTGGTCACCACTGAGAAGAGATCACTGTCTGCCCCTTCTTTTCCTCATCCTCACGAGGATGCTGTAGACTGCCATGAGGTCTCCTCTCAGGCTCCTCTTCTCCAGGTTGGACAGACCAAGTGACCTCAGCTGCTCCTCATATGGCTTTCCCTCCACGCCCTTTGTTATCTTTGTTACTCTCCTTTGGACACTCTCTAACAACTTAATATCTTCCTTATATTGTGGTGCCTGAAACTGCCCACAGTATCCAAGGTGAGGCCTCCCCAGTGCAGAGCAGAGCGGGACAATCCCCTCCTTTGACTGGCTGGTGATACTTTGCCTGATGCCCCCAAGGACACGGTTGGCCCTCCTGGCTGCCAGGGCACTGCTGACTCACATTCAACTTGCCATCAGCCAGGACTACCAGGGCCCCTTCCATGGCACTGTTTTCCAGCATCTCACTCCCCATTCTGTATATACATCCAACGTTGCCCCATCCCACATGCAGAATCAGGCACTTTCCCTTGTTGAATTGTGTAGGGTTGGTGGTTGCCCAGTTCTCTAATTTGTCAAGGTCTCTCTGCAGGGCCCCCCTGCCTTTGAGGGAGTCAACAGCTCCTCCCAGTTTTGTGTCAGCTGCAAACTTGCTTAGTATGCCCTCTAGCCCTGTGTCCAAGTCATTTATGAAGATGTTGAAGAGCACAGGGCCTGAGATGGAGCCCTGCAGAACCCCACTAGTGACAGGTCACCAGTCTGATTTTACCTCATTCACTGTAATGCCTTGGTTTCTCCAAAGCATCTGTATTTTCATTTAAAAATATCTCTTGAATATTTTCCTACACTCTGCTGTCACTTACACCTACCATGTGTCTGTGGAGACCATTAAATGTTTCCCTCAGGTGTTTGTAGAGCTCATTTCTTCATCAACTTTTTTTTTGCTTCAAGGATGATTATGCCATCAGTAGGAATTTGGCTCTAAGTTCCTGTGCATCTCAAAAATGCTGCCTGTGATGCCCATCCTTGCAAGCCAAATCAGGAATTGCCATTGTCTGACACCACAAACTAATTTCTGAGGAGCACAACATGTGGGCATTGCTGGTAAAAACTATAATGCTGGATGAGGAGAATGTCTTTTCTAACTCAGAAATGTCTAAATTCCACAAAAGGTTATTCTTGGTCTGAGAGTCATCATATGTGGTTTCAGGCTGGTGTCATGTCTCTTTTAAAATTTCACAGCAATTCATTCATCTTTCTTTTCTCTAAATAGTTACATGAATTTGGATTCATAGGAGAAGGTAGAAAAGAGATGCCTCAATTTTTTGTGCTCAGGGAATTGAAAACCAGATTTGTTTGAAAAGATTAAAAAGTTTCTGATTTGAGTAGAAAAATATCAGATCATTGTATCATGACATGTCTGTGAAGACAATGCATTTTGGTAAGGGCTAATAGCTCTTATGCAGTAACATATCCTTGGTTAATACGAAGTAAACATGCGTAACTTTCAAATTAGATTAATGCATAAAAACTTATCATATTTTTGCATTTAAAGAAACCCTATTTGAACATCTCACTAACTTCCAGATTTGCCATAATTCTTCCATTTCTAAATAGACAGCTCTAAGCTAGGCCATATAAATTTATCAGGCTGATTGTGTGCTGAATAATTGCTCTGCCTATTTGAATAAGATGTTTCTTTGGACTATCTTTCTGTTGCATGTGTCTGTATTGGATTGAACCATTAAGTAGAGGGTCAAGCCAAACAAGGCATATACTTAACTACATTTGCCAAAACAGCCTTGATGAAGAACAAAGCCTTTGTGCTGTGCATCATGTTGTGCCAGCTAATAGATCAGAAGAATAAATATCAAAGCATCATGCAGGTGTCAGAATACAAACCAGTAGCTGGCAGCTAGTACCAATATTAGTGGTAGTCATAGAGCTTTGTATTATGGTCTTTTTGCTTTTTTGCCTAAAATGTTCAGTCTTCAACTTGTCATGGATATTTCTGTTTACAGTCCATGACTGCATTTTAAGACGCGTGGGAAAAAATGTAGGCTTTGGTATTTCCCGGGTTGGGATCTTGCATTCTCAAGGTCAGTTAAGGCTTTTGACAACACTTTCCTTTTCTCTTGGAAATGAACATGGTATCAGGGTACTCTGAACTCAGTTTCCTATTCTGTAAAGTTTTACATGCACCCACTTACCTGTTCTGCTATTGACTAACATAAAAAAGTACGTTAGTTGTTTGTACTGAATTATCAGCCATAAATGTAATAATACTGAATAGCACTGCTGGGGCTGTAATATTAGCAGTGAAATACAAAGATAACATTAAATTCTATGCTGAAAAGATCATGGCTATTCAAATCTTGCGCCCTAATATCCTCACTCCCTAATATATTTTCAAGCTGAAGAAGTTATCATTTTGTTTAAATGTTCAGTGCTACTTTTGCAAGGTTATGTGTGCAACCATTAAGCTCAGCATCCTTCAGAGTGTCACTTATAAAGGAACAAACACATGACTAGTCTACTACTAGCTGGCATTGGTGGTGATTCTCTGTGTCTGCTGATCTACGTTCAGAAAGTTGTTGCATAACTTCATAGAGACCAATGTATCATCACTGATCACTGCTCAGTTGTGATGAATTTTAAAAAAATCTGATACATAGATAACTATTCTCAGTGCTGAAATAGTATTCTATTCTAATTATTGTCTTGAATACAAATATTAGGAAGAATTAATATTTTATGCACTAGGGGAACAGAAAGCCTGATAATGTTAGATGTGAAACTTATCGTGGCCCAATATTCCCTGTGAAGTGGAGATCTTGAATATTGTTAGTTCATTCAGTAAAATGCTTCTTTTGCTTTTGAGTTATCTCAAGATTCTTCTGAGCTCTCCAGAGAGACCAATACAATGATGAGCAATCCTGGGAGAATGTGGTGGAAAGGGAAGATCAAGGTCTATAACGCCCACAAAATTTTACTTTATGAACTGCTACTTCAGTTTTTGGTGTTTTTTTGTTTTTTTGTTTTTTTTTTTTTCTGGTAGAGACAAACAAAAGACCCCAGATTGTATCGGGACATGTTTTATTGTAGCACTATCCTTACCTTCCAGCTATGAGATAAATACAATTCCATGATGAAGGTGGAAAACTAACCCATACATTAAGGCAGATATGACCAATTTTCTTGCATCTGTACACTGTAAAACAAAATCTCTGAGTGCCTGAGGAAGATAAAGAGAAGTTAGGACATGGGTCATGGGCAGGACATAGGAATTACTTCCCCAGTTCTCCACTTCACATGTTGCAGTCAAGCAGTTTATTTGTGTTTGATCATTGGTTTAATGGGACATGCACTAGAAATTTCCTGCATTCCTTTTTCTTTTGAAATTTACCCTTGTCCTTCCATATAAGTGGGTGACAACAGTTCTATATCAATGGTCATTTTCAACTGCATAATGAATTCTTTCTCTTGAGGTATGAGTAGCAAATGGATGTAAAGTTTAATTCTTCTGTGCTGAAGTTGGCAAAGAATGTTCATTTATAGAGGTATTTCAAAATGCTATGATATTGTCTATGGCTTATGTTGATCTAGGTCGGTATTAAGAACCTTGTCACATGTTCTTTAACAAATTCCATGCCTGACATTATGTTTTCAGCAGGAGCTAGACATCCAAAGCACTGAGATCCAAGTCCTGTTAAGTGCCTGACTTCTATTGATGTTCCTCTTGTTGATTCTGTCATTAACTGCAGATTTCCTTATCTGGATTTGTCTGTGAAAATATAGAGATATAAGAAAAGATATTTGAAAAATGTTAATATAGTAATGTAAAAAGCTATTTTGAGAGGTTATCCACTCATATTCTGGAAAATCTCATTTTTTGCCTGTTTGCAAAACTGTGATCTTTTATTTGGATGACATGTCAAATAAACTTGGGATTTATTTATTTTTTAAACAGAACAATAAGCATACTTTTAAGATATGTAATTTTTTTCCTTAAAGGCCTGGGAAAATGTGTTTACATTTATTACAATGTGATAGTGCATTTTGACCTTTCCTGGAGCATTAATTCTCCAGGAGAAAACATGTTGATGAAAATAATTTCATCTAAATACGTTCAACATAATAATAGTGATACAGTATCATTTATATAAACTCACTGCATGTTTATATTTACCTGCATGGACATGTTTTTAAATATCCAGAGACACTGATGGCAGGGAATAAGTTACAAGGGATTTCTTCCTCTATCTGTAGTTGAAGAATTCTAGAATTNCTATTCCAGGAGATTCCATATGGTCTTTTAAAGATTTAACTGATTCAAAGAGCGGATGATTAATTTTTCTATAGAGAATTTGGAAATGGCATTGATTTATTGATCCTTGGCGGAATCCTCCACTCCCCAAGTAGGAAAACCATTGGGGTTTAGGATTCAGGTCTCATTATTATCTCAATTCAAAAGGCACATCCATATGAATGTGATTCATTTGCTTGTTGCATGCTACCAGTGGGCTTCATGTTACCAGAAAGACTCTTTTTTGACCGGGAAACTCAGAAATCTATTATAATCTGAAGAAGGGAAATGAGATAGAAGAAGCCTCTTTCTGTCTAAAGCCAATATCAAAATCTTGAAGAAATTTCTAACAGGGAAAAGACTTAGAGTGTTATCTTGCATTTTTACATGCTTGCAGAGTTGGGTGTTTAGAGAAGGAACAATTAACTCTGTAGGAATCTTCTTTGGATGTCTCAGTTCCACTTGGGGTCTGAGTTCCGGCTACAATTTCTAACTGCTGTTTTTCTTTTCCTATGATTCCCAAATTCTACTTCGATCAAAAATGTTAGTTTTGTTAATTTGTGAATTGTTGCTGAGATGGAAGTTTGGGTCGAGGTGTATTAATCAAAGTGCTTTGGAAAAAAACATTTTCCCTCCTCCTTCCTCCTTTCCGGTTTTGCAAAAAGTTTTTAAGAGCTGACTAAACTCCTCTGAAACTGCACGTAGGCCCAGACATTTCCTTTGCAAAATGGAGATCCAAGAGAAGCCTACATCTTTTCCATCAGGCTGCTCAGTCCAACTTTTAAGAGGTGATTTCACTTCTGAACAAAGCATGAGAATCTGCTGGAGACTGCAGGATAAAGTTAAGAGAGGACTGGTGAAAAAAAGAGATACACAGATCTAATCTATATTGGCTTTACTAGCAAAGTCTATTGCCTGCAGATGCAGTTCATTCTTGCGAGAAGATACTTTTTCCACATTGCTCAAATAACTCAATTACTTGACTAAATACACCATCAAAAAGTGTCTGTCTGGACTGAGAAGCAGGGGGACTTTGGGGTGCTCCTCTTCCTTTCCAGCTTCTTTGGGTCCAGGTGCTTGGTTTTCTTCACTTATAACTGGAAGGAGAGAGGACAGAAGGGTCAGATAATTGTACTTGGGTCTCAGCTTGGCATGGAATTAAGGACATGGTGATTGCATCCGCAGTATAGTCATAGTCTGTATTTGCCTCCAGGACATTTGCTGACATATAAATATTTGAGTACTTTCACACTGATATTATGCCAAAAAGTTTCACCGGTACAGTAAACATAGTTTTAGGTCCTGAGCATGAAGGTGGACAACTTATGCTTTATTGGTAGGTGAAAAAGAGCAACATTAGAAAAATATATTTAGAACAATGAATAAATAGCCTAACACTGCCATATGTTATTTAACAATCAATAAATCCTTTCATCAGAAATAAATCCCAAGACCTTAATAAATGAGCAATTTTTTTTCACAGTTTGTTTCTAATCCTGAGCCACACTCCTGTCCATATAGTAAAAGAGATGGTAATAAAGAGCAACAAACCAATTGAAGGATCTAAAATAGTGTTTAGGGTTTTTTTTGGGGGGGAAATTGCAAACAAACACACAGAAAAGCTTGCATATAGGCACACCTTTCTTTAAACAGTCTATGATCATGACCTGATTACAAAAATGTCATGCGCTTCATTTAAAATTAGAAATTTTTAACTGGATGGTTTTCAGCTGTCTTCCATAGCTATTATTGCCACGTAACTTTCTTAGTGTGCTGTCTCCACATGCTTATACAGGCAGAAACCTTAGTGAACATGTGAACTACTTTGCTAAGTATAGGAAACTGAGGGTGTAGGTCAGAAAATGTCTATTTGAATAATAAAAAACATGTCTGAGATGTGCACTTTCTCGAGTGAGTGCATTTTATTCTTACCTGCTAACTCTACAGTGAAAGAAAAAAAAAAGTAGATATAAATAAGATAAGGCATTGTTCATTCAGGACATCCATTTACAAATATCTTGAGTTTTCCCTGAACAGATTGTGTGAATGGTCCTAATCTTGTCGGACTTCATTTTATCCTGGAGGATCTCTTGGAGAGTCAGACGTAATTCTTTGATTTCTCCTCTTTTCTTAAGTGTTCAGTCTCTGTAGTTTGAGTTTTTGCCAAAGTGGATGAAAGGTTTATATTCTTTACGATGTGCTGTGCAGCTGCTTAAGGCATGACTGATTTAACAAAAAAAAGTAAGAGCTAGATTTCAAACTTTTTAGTTTGCCAGAAAGAAAGAAGAGTAGTTCACATCTAAGCACTGAATTTTCTGTAGCAAGCAAGCAGATTCAGAATGCTTTATCAGTATGATCTCAGGAATGCTACCCCTGCAGCACATCATTCTGTTTCCCTGTGCATGTTGATTCCTTGCCTCCTGCCATGTCTTTCTGGAATTAGTTTTCATGCTTAATCAGAACATGAAGACAACATTTCTTAAGAAAACCATAAATAACATGAATGTTCTTCTTGATTTTTGGCTACTGGAATATTTAACATTTTTCATTTTAGAACAGGTTCCTTGCGATTTGTCTTTTTTAACTCACAGGATTTGTGTTTAGCAAGCCAGGCTTTCATAGCCTTAGTTTTATCAGAGCAAGTGCATCTGTCATGTTGGACAATACTTTCATCTTGAGATTTAAAAACTTCTCTATATTTCAGCACATTACTGTCATGGCACTAGATCCAATTCTTCCTTCTTTTAAGTGCTTTTATCAGTTGTCACTGGCAACAGAAATCATGGTCTTTGATAAGTCCTTCCAACACTACTGTGTGGTAAGTAGCTGGAATGGACATATGATTTAGAAATGAATAACTCAAGCAAATGTGATAAATGAACTGCTGCTCTCTAAATCTTTATTGGCAAATGTACAAGTTTTAATTGAGATGGGATGAGCAGGAGCACATAAAACATGAGTTATTGTGAAAGTTCAATCTGAACTTGAAACTGAACTCAGTGGTTTCTAATATACCAAATATATATCTCATTTCTATGCCCTTTTATAATTTTTTTCCATGTGATATAAAGCTCGCTGAGCTTTAGGACAGCAGAGGGGCAGTGTAAATACTCAAAAACTGGGAAATACAGAAATGAAAATTAGTTCAGCATTAGGACAACGTTGAAGTACAAACCTTAAAATGTTCAGCAAACAGCTGTGCAGTTTCTGCACTAACAGTTATATTTGAATGGCTGGAATAAAAAAAAGGGCTGTAACAACCCCTCCATACCTTGCCTGGTGCCTTATTTAATGAATGATTTAAATTTTCTTCTGAAGAGACAATTTCTAAAACTAAGTTTCCTACTGTAGTATGTCTCACAAGTATCACAAAGATGCAGTGAAAGTAATATGCTGAGAGGAAATCATCTGTCTTCATTTTACAGAGAAGAAAATGAGGTGTAGATAGATATGAACCTAAAATTGTCACATTCTCTAATTCTATATGCTCTTTTAAATGCACAGAGCACTTGGAATTATTTATTTATTTATATTTTGAAAATGGACTTCTCAGTGTCTTTGGATGTACCTTTTTGTGTGATAAACATTTCTGCAAATCTGGATCACAGTAAACGGATGCATAGAATATTCAGTTATCAGCTGTGAGAAGCTTAGTTTGCTTAAGTCTGAGATCCCCAGGACAGAGGAAATAAAGATTGAATTCAGTCTGATCTCCTGGGAAGATATTGAACTGCCTTAACCATAGACCATCCTTTTGTTTTCTGCAGTCCTGGGACTCATTTGGTGCAGACATTCCTAAGTCCTGTAACCAAGGGTGTAGGTATCCCACAGACAGAAAACTATTGCAGTGGGTGACTCCAAGGAGAGGAATCTTTCCATCTTGTGCACGGAAGGAGCCAGGCTTGCTCTGTAATGAGAGGGAGGTGAAGAAAAACTGAATGAACCTCATTAGAGTTTCATGCAGCATTGAGAAGTGTAGAAGCTGTAAGAGATTGAGGTGTGGAACTGAAGAGATTCAGCATGGAAATAGAATAAAGTTTAGTAATATTTTATATTGAAGTTAAAAGGGATGTTTCAGCTTGCAAAGTGTAGCAGCCTACTTACTGTTTAGCCTGTCTTCTTCCAATCTTATCTCTCAAAAGCTTTTTAGCTTTGTTCTACATTAACGTGTAGTGCATTGCCAGAGGTCATGAAGTGTACCCAGGTGTCCTGAGTTTTAGTCCAGAGTTCTGTCTGATGGAGCACAGTGGAGAGCTACATACAAAAGATTAGTTGCCTATCTACTAAACAGTATTTGGTTTGGTTTCTAAACTCTCTGATGATGCTTAGTTGTATAAGCCTTACTGCAGCACAGTAATGCTATGGTCTTATTCCAGGCTTAATTATCAATTTGATATAATGCTAGTAAATGACTGAAAATGTCTAAAAAATTAGAGTTTTTGCTGCATAATGTACTCTGCTTTCTCTGTTAGCTAATTTAGAGCAAATTATAAAGCAGATACTTATTTGGTGTAGAGGGATAGTTCCAGACCACAATTAACGTACAATCTCACACATGCTTTTTGAGTAACAATAAACTTGAGAGCATGTAATCATTAAGGAGGTACATTCTGTTCAAAACTCAGATGAAGAGAAAGATTAGCACTGTCACTTCCTTGATTAATCCTCTCATTTGTTTGACTTTCAACACTGAAGTGCAATAAATGAGGTGATGCATAGAAAATAGTGCATTGTAGTCACTGTCTTTGCGGAGTCTGCCTTTATTCAGTCATACTGGGATGCTCTAATAGCCAAGAAATTCTGCAGTGCAATTCAAATGTTATAAATTGGTATGAGTTCATAGTTTCTTCTTATTGCCAGGTTTTTCAAAATGAATGCTGAAATGCTTGGGCAAGAATTTCCACAGTAATTGGTGTGTTATGTTTCTGTTTAAGTGCCGTTTACTGACGTATTTCTCTAAAGAAAACACCTTCAGTCTATTCTGATGTGTACATGAATTTTCTGAAGTGCACGGTAGAGAAAAAAATCCTGTCAGCCAACTGTGTTTGAGTGTCATGGTATGCTCTGAATTTGCAATATACCTGCCTGGAAAAAAACAACACTTCTTCCTATTGCATTTTCAATGTACTTAATTCCACATGTAGCACGCAAATGAACAGCCTTTAAAATAATGACTGAATTCTCAGAGTGGCACTGAGAAAAGTTCTGGTGTTTCTAGCTAGAGGGATGAAGAAATTTATGGAGTGAGTTATTGCATATTAGAAAAACCTAGACTTGTAGAGAAAATTGACACCAATATTTCTGTTTCTTTGGATTCTTTATCAATGAACAGAAACATAAAAAACCCACCCTAGAGCCATTTTAACTATCAGTTTTATGTGGGTAAATACCTGCTTACTCACTTGCACAAGAATCTCCTTGTATGAAAAAGCAAACTAACAAAGCCTGAACATGGGTTACAGATCAAGCCTTTGCAACCTTCATGAAGGAGCAGCCACAAGAGCTGAGCAGAAATACCAGGTCCAGGATGGGTAGGAAATTCCTGCTCTGAAGGTCTGTGGGAAGTAGCAGCTGGCAGCCTGGGTATTTGTGGCAAAGGATTCCACCACAGATAAGTTCTGATGTGTCCTCTACTGGAAGGCAACCTGGCTTCCCTACCCACCCTGGACTTGCTGCTTCTGCTGAGCTGTCCCCTGACCCACTCTTGTTGAGATTCTTGTGCAAATGAGTGAGCAAGTATTTACCCACATTAAACTGATAGCTAAAAATAACTTTTTTTTTTTTTAACGTTTCTGTTCATTGATAAAGAATCCAAAGAAACAGAAATATTGGTGTCAATTTTCTCTACAAGTCTAGGTCTTCCTAGTATGCAGAAACTCACTCCGTAAATTTCTTGAGCTCTCTGACTGGAAACACTAAAGCTTTCCTTGGTGCCACAATGAAAATTTCTTCATTCCCATGTAAGACTCAAATATGTGACTAGTTCTTATTTCAGCTGAAGAGTGTTTCTGAAAGTGTAAGATTGTGACATCATTTCCAAATTTCCAATTATCTTTTCACTAGCACTTTCATCTGCAAGATCCTCTGGTTTTGTTTTTTTGCAAAGAGGATTCTTACCTTCCCACTGTTCTGTAGCTGCTAATATTGCCCCTAAGTCTACAAAGCTAATAGAAGATTTGTCACAGAGCAGGACATGGTTACTTTAAATTCTAGTCCCAGTTCTGTCCTGAATCTCTTATTTTCTTACCAGGAAAATTGCTTGCATACTGTGTTAGTACTGGTTTAGGGTAGCAGTGTAATAAATTTCCTTCTCCTACCTCTCTCCCACCCCTTTTTGTTCTCCTTCCTTGTTTTCTTTTATCTGCTCTTGTTTAGCTGGTCACTCTTCTGCTTTTAATATCAAGAAGGGCTATTTTGAAACAGGAATCCATAACATGCAGAAACATTTGCTTGCAATTTGTAATTTAAGCATAATTTATTCCATTCCTCTGTCAACTATGAGTGGGTTTATCATGCATGTGTAATTGAATGTAACTTGATCAGAAGAGCAATATCAAGTTTGCATTGCACTGAGGTTTTCAAAAGAGATCACAGCAGTAATAAAATTGCAGTTTCAAAAGCTAAATGGAATAGTTATTAATCAATTTTCTGTATTTTAATATAGAGGCAAATTAAACATCCTCAGTTACAGTTTTGCTTTCATTTTCATTACCTGTTATATGAGATCTCTTTCCTGTTAATCATATGTGATTTTCTTCTGTCCTATTTGAAATAGCTTGTTGCAAGTCATCTATGTTTGCAGTGAAGATTATTTCTTATTACTTTAATTTGCAGCCTTTTCGAATAATTAGTCTGCAACAGATACTACATTGTTGCTTCTTCAGGTAGCATGGTAAATTGAATTTTGTGCCTAAATTGTCATATATCTGTAAAATTCATTCTGTTTCATAGATATTTGTAAAGTTCCGTTTGTTCTGAACGGTCTTTTAATCAAACCTAAACGCTCATCCCTCTGCTCCTTATTTGCACACTTTTCTATTAGAAGGACAGAATAAAAAATTGAAATCTTCATAGCAGAATGTGAAATCCTTTTTGATATTTTCATTCTTGTCGTTAATAAATTGTGGTTTCATTCCTTCCTGAACAAACACTTACTTTTCCAGAAGTACTTACACTACCTGCAAAATGACATGAGGGCTGTTCCGTTAGAAAATTGCGATCTTTCCGATTATGGCTTCAGCTAAACAATAAATTTTAGTGGCCACCCAAATGTCGTGTTTTGTCTGTATTTTATTTATCAAGGAGTATTGGAACGGCACAGCATTTAGCAGCAGGGTTCTTAGTCTCAGAACAATTTGTGTATGTGCTCATAGTGATTAAGTCTTAAGGAGTGCAACAGCAGAGCATATTGAACGCCATAATCACTTAAGCGTCCGTAATAATTGTGTTTTGAGGGGAACAAAAGATGTCATACTTATGCAAATGATGTTGAGAACTAATTTTTATAAAATTGATTAAGAATTCTGTCCTAGATTAACACACTGGAGTCATAACTCAAATCTTACGTTCTTAATTTGCTCATGGGTTAGACGTCAGTCAGGCTGAGTTAGGGGGAGGAGATGCTTCAGGCGCCAGAGCAGAGATTCCCCTGCAGACCGTGGTGCAGACCGTGATGAGGCAAACTCTCCCCCTGCAGCCCATGGAGGTTCATGGGGGAGCAGAGAAGCACCTGCAGCCTGTGGAGGACCCCACAGCAGTGCAGGTGGATGGCTGAAGGGGGCTGTGACCCTGTGGGAAGCCCATGCTGAGCAGGCTCCTGACAGGACCTGTGGATGCAATGGAGAGAGAGGCCCATGCTGGAGAAGGTTCGCTGACAAGACTTGTGACCCTGCACAGGACCCACTTTGGAACAACCTGGTCCTGAAGAACTGCACTTCAAAGGGACCCATTCAGGAGCAGTTGCTAAAGAACTGCAGCCTACGGGAAGGATCCACACTGGAAAAGGTCACGGAGGACTGTCTCCCATGGGAACAGGGCAAGAGTGTGAGGAGTCCTCCCACAGAGGAGGAAGGAGTGGCAGAGACAATGTGTGATGCACCGACTGCAGCTCCCAGTCCCCATCCCTCTGTGCCAAGAGGTGGGAGGAGGTAGAGAATTCAGGAGTGTAGCTGAGCCTGGGAAAAAGGGAGGAGTGGGGGAAGAAAGGTGTTTTGAAGATTTAGGTTTTCTTCTATTATCCTACTCTGATTTGACTGGTGATAAGTTAAACCAATTTTCCCAAGTCGAGTCTGATTTGCATGTGGTGGCAACTGCCAAGTGACCTCTCCCTGCCCTTATCTCAGCCCACGAGCCTTTCATTACATTTTTTCTTGGTCCAGCTGAGGAGGGGAGTGACAGAGCCACTTTGGTGGGTATCTGACATCCAGTCAGGGTCAATCTACCTCACATTGGGAGGCACTTACCATTCATAGAAGCTGCCAATTGTATTTCTCTACATATTTCTACCAAGAAATAATCTTGAATTAATTCTGAGTGTTCCTGGACAATTCTGTATTCTTTATTTCTGAATTATAAAAGTAAACACCAGTAAATTTAAAAGTGAAATGAAGCACATACTGTTGAAAACGGGCAGAGTACTAGTATATTTTACCAAAAGATAACAGTACAGAAGTGCAGTGATGTGACTAAAATGTAAATCTACCAATTCTAGTTGTATCTCAAATGTATGTTTACTTCACATTTCAGTTGCCCAACTTCCTGATTGACTGACTGAAAGAAATGATGTATACACCATATTGATGTGCACTATGCTTTAGAAAAGTGATATTAGCTCTGTTACTTGACTGAATTTAATTAAAACACTAGACTAGAAACTAGTATTTTAGAAATTGCAAAATAAAGTTTTTAAAGATACCCACAAGTGCTAAGCTACATGATATAGATATTGAATCAAAGATGGTTTAGAAAAGTTTTAATGGTATATTTTGTACATAACACAGCATTAAATGGTGAACATTTCGCATGGAAAGTTGAACGATTTCCTCTGTGGTTTTCTTTTTATTTTAAATTCTATAAACTCTCCACAAGTTGCCCTTTTAATTGATTTACTGAACGGCATTGTTGCTATCATTAACAAAATACGTTGTTTTCTACATAGGCATTAGAATTCTCAGTTTTTGTACAAAAATTTAACTATTTTGTCCTTTGCAATTTAAAATTTTTCTTTTTTCAGTTATTCTTCTCCCACAGCTTTTAGGTGCCATATGAGACAGAAATATTTGATATGATGGAACTCCACTCTCCTTCCCTTTCTCCTTTTTTGGTTCGTAATGCCCTGCCTGATCTAGCCAAGCCTTACTATTGAAAGTCCTGTCTGCAGCAACCCTTGTACGAACGTTGTTGAAGATGACGGACATCTGCCTTTCAGTACACACTGGGAAGAACTGTCTCAACCAGTTTTCAGGTGGCACCACTTCTACAGCATTTCTCACCAGATACCTTAGTTTTGCCATTTTAAGTGATTTGAGAGGGTTCGTTCACTGTCTTCTTGAATGTTTTGCAGTTCCTCTTCCCATCCTTTCCTGCTAGAGGCAGTGGGGCCACTGAATAGCACTGCTCTGTGGATAAAAGCAGATCCATGTGGAAAGTCCATCATTAAGTATTGCTTCTGGCTATGTTTTTGCATCCTGCCATGAGCCTGATTGCTGCTCCTTAGAAGACCTAAATTTGACATTTACTTCCAGAATATCTGGTTAAAGTGGGTAGCTTGTCAGTGCTTCGAATTTTTTTAAGTGTATGGGATGTTAATCAGAACTGGGATCTTCAGTTTGTCTCTCCATTTTTGGAGCCTGTCTAGTTTAAATTTTTTTTTTTTAATTAAAGTGCTTTCTGCTTCCTTCCTTGCTCACTTTTAGAGGCAGAAGCATCCAATTAAGTCGGCTACAAAGGTATGTTGAACTCATCCCTCTTCCTTCCTCCCCCGTGCTGTGCTCTTATCTGGAGAACAAGCATAAAGAGCAGAAAGAGATGAGCAGTCTGGGGAGCCCACATAGCTGGCAAGTAGCAAGCACAATTTCTCTCTCTTCTTCTTTTACATTTAGTGTGGGCAGGGAATTGGAGGTTCTGCTAAGGCTTGCCATGACCTGGGAGAACACCGTGAAGGGTACTTGGAGAAGAATTGAGACTGAGGTTTAATCAGAACTGATGGATTAAATTCAGGGGTCAAAACCCTCTGAGAAGTCTCAGGTAGGCACCAGGCAGGTCTACAAATTGAAGCATAGAAAGGACTTATAGCATGGTTATATCACAAAACACTTATATGTGGAAAAAAGAAGTCCCAAATTGGAGGTTGGGCAGTAATATAAAGTGCTTAGCAGGGAGCTGATAGTATTTTGATGTTATTTGCTGTACTGAAGTGGTGTCAGGTAGACCCTGTTCTATCTGCTTGACCTCGCCTCTCTATTTAGTCTTCTGACTGACTCCACCCTTGGGACTGCTTTTCTCTAGAGGTACCATCACCACAGACCAAGTAGCAACAGTGGGATGGCTCAGTGTTTTACAAATTCTGCTGGTGACCCCTGCTTCACTATGTGGAAACATTCATAGACATCAGGGATGTTGTTATCCAAGAGCAATTTGATGCTACCTCTGTGTTTACTCCCTCTCCTTAAAAGTTTAGATATACTGGCCTTACTCTTCAACATCATTCTTTGGTCCCAGCTCAACACTCAAACAGATTTTTCTTTGAGACTAATGAAGGCAAAACACCTGAGAGAAAAGGATCCCTCTCAGTATTTTCTCAGTATGGTTTTCACCACCCACTTTACCTGGGTGTTTTGGGTGACACATAAATTAAGTATTACTACAGGAAGAAGACTGAATGATTTGCAGGGCTGGGCAATGGGACTTGTAGTTTTATTTCTTTCTAGTTTAATTTGGTTTGCCCTAATACTTTTGCGTCAGTGAGATGTTCCAGCAACCAAGATGAGAGTTCGTATTTCTTTGTGAGGCTGAGAAAAAGTATAACGCAGAGATCTAGGTAAAACAAACTAATTCTCTACTCTTTTCTCTATGCTTTTCCTCTACCAGTGATCCCTGAACATCTGCCCCTGGACTCTTCCACTCTATGCTGAGACACTTCCCCTGCCTTACAGGGAGCTGATTGCTTGTAACACAAGAGATGGTACTTACAGAATGCCATAAGGCAGAAGCAGGAGGGACAAATGATGTTACCCTTATGTAGACTATGCCTCTGCAATAACAACAGATTTGCCAAATGAAAAGGGAGTTAAAACAACTTCTTCCTGGGCCTTGTACCAGACTGGCTTTTTCTTCTGCCCCTCCCTCAGGATGGCTCACAAACTCATCCCAGTCATATCTACTTCCAGAGAACATTTCTGGCCCTCCAGAGAGGCATTCTTGGTCTTGCCTTCACTATGTAATCCATCTTTCCCAATGAATTTCCACAATGTTTAGTATTTGGTGACAGTTTGGGGGTATTTCACACAGCTAGCCCCATTCACTCACCGTGAATACTTTTTGCCCAGTTCTTGCATCTCAGTGCACTCCGGACATCACAATTACCATGATCACTATTCTCTTCCCTGCACTTGCAAGCAACAAGTGACTTAGGCACTTAAAAAGTTCATGCTTTTATGGATCTGAATTGTAAACTTTATTTGGGATTCTGTTGGATTTGATGAAGGGCACAGTTGTTACACCATCAAAAACAAGAGTGGGAGTCAAAAAGAGGAGGTTTCCCGGAGAAAGGGGAAGAAAGGCTAGACAGTCCCATTTCCTGCAGTTTTTTGATCAAACTTCAGAGGTTTTGGTCAAATGCAGGATTGTAATGAAAATGTTGCAGTGTATAGTATTTTACAGATGTAAATTCTACATACTGGGTACCGAGTATGCATACTATATAAAATATTTTAAATAATTTCGTACTAAACACCATACTGGTGTTTCCAGTAAACAAATAAGCCAGAACATACTGGAACTTTTTGTTTAGCTCTCTTCTTTATGTAAGAAGAGACCTATTTTCTTCTAACATGGTAGGAGACTTTTTAAATAAAAATAGTTTCTCCTTTTACTCTTCACCACTCTGGACAATATTGATTGCTCCTGCTCACTAAGTTTAGGTATGCTTTGCAGACAGTAAATGCACTTTTGCAATGCAGATTTCTTTACAAGGCTTTCTCAATTCTGTTAATGTAAAACTTTGCATTAATCTATTAAAATTACTGTTTTGTCTAAGTGACTTCTAAAGGGCTACATTCCTTTTCATGGAAATAACTGTGGACTTTAAACTGTACTTCTCACCATTGCTAAAAAATTATCTCCTTTCCCCAAGCCTACTACGCCAGACATTTTTGCTAAGCTACGGTATCACTTGAGAATATTTGACTTGTGATGACCCAAACATTCTGGAAAACATTTCCCAAATTTCCCTCTCTTCTTCTTTTCCAGGCTTAGTACTGGAACCTGGCATTTCTTGTCCAGAGGCATAAGGGCTGTATAATTTGTGAACCTTCCTAACAGGGTGGTTTTACACTTGCCTTTCTAGTATTCACATCAGCATTTTAGCAATGTCAGATATCAGATATTGTTTAAAATGCAGCGATGAACACAAGACTACGCAAGTCCCTCCTGTTTCTAACAAGATTGCAGAAAAAGCCAATAAATCCTAACTTCTCCTCTTTCTGAAAAAGCTTTGGGAAATGGTGGAAAGCCACTAGTTTACATCCATTTGGTGGAGTGAGGGTAGTCAATGCATTGCCATCAATGAAGACCTCTTCAACCAAGCCTTTTCCACATGGATGAGGATGTCACACAATTAGACCCATGTAGCCAGAAACCCCCAGGTCTGACCTGGTTCCCTGCTGTCATCTGTGGTTTGCAATGCCCATGACGTGGACAAATGCCTTCTGCATCATGTAGGGTGGAGAAAGGTCTGAGGAGAGATGAAGATTTTTTAAAAAGCAAAAAAAATAAAAGAAGGAATAAGATGATTTGGAGATTCCATTACTTAACAGATACTTCTGTATCTTGAGTAGAAATGTTCTTTAAGACTGCAGAAAGTGATGCCCAAATAAATCTTCTTGAATGCCTCTCAGGCATTCAGTGTTCTTTACTCTGCAAGAGGTTAATAGACTGAAAGATTTTTTTCTGAGCTTCCTCAGAGTTAAGAAATCCTTTGGGCCTTTATATGTGGGAAGATGCATACCATAATTATTTTTAGATGCATCTGGGGCCTTATTTCTTTGCAAACATGTTTTTATTTGTATCTCTACTCTTTTGTAGAGGCAAAGGGGAGACACATTTACGAAAACCCCACTATTTTTGCCCCTGACAGTGATACATATGTAATAACATTTCTGTTTATAAGGAATATTGCTCATGTGTATGCTGCTCTGTGGCATGATAATGCACTGACTCATTGATGAAGGTCTTTGACTCTTTAAATGTGTTTCTTGTATTTCCAAAATAGATTTATTCCCTTGACAATTTTGGATTATATTAATTTTTAATAACTTGGGTGCTAGAGATAAACTTGAATTTAAAATAGAGACTACTCTTTGGAATCTACCATAAGAGTTTTTTTGTCTTTAAAATATTCATGTGAATTATGCTTGTGAAAATATGTAATTCACTACTTTGCTAGATGTAATTTTGGTGAAGCACCATAAAATGCAGTAATTTTTATGATTTAAATTTTCATCTTGTTTCTTTCCATTTATATTCAAGACACCCTAAGATACTTAATAATGATTTAATTGCACCTATAAAAAGTGCATTTGACTAAGTATAATTCCTGTGCTTTTGTCTTAACACATTACCTTTTTTATATAATTAGAGTTCTCTTAAATTGTGTTTTCTTCATATTTAATTTAAGAAGAAATCTTACTGTCCTCAATAGTACAGATTAGTCTTCCTGTGTTTTTCTGTGCTGTGAATTCTTAAATCAGTCTCTTCTTTGAGAAGAACAGCAAAAGCTTAGGCCTGGCTTAACTGATTCCTAGTCTGTTTCTGAGGAGAAAGAAGTCTGCTTCTAGTGTTGGTCATGTTGGTCCGAAAAAGGTCTCTCTAAGTCCAATCAGGCATGAAATTAAAGGGAAGATATGCTATTCTAAATTAAAGTACTACCAAGCCATAGGTTTCCTATCTAGTCTTAGTTTTTCCAGGTAAATCTGAGGCTTTTGTAATGCGACTGTATAATTATTCTTATTTTATGAATAGATTGATTTGGGTATGTTTGAAAGATACGGTGAAGAAAACCTGGAATTAGAAAAGTGAAATGAAAAGAGACTGATTATCTACAGCAGACAAAATTATTTACTAAAATTTATGTAGTATATTATTAAAAGTTACTGTTGTCTTGTGCTGATTTTGCCAGTTAAGATATAAGATATAATTCATGGGGTTTTTTTGGCAGTGCTTTGTTGAGGAACAGAATTCCTGTGCAGGGTTCCGATGAGACCCTATCTGAGGAATTCAAGTGGTATCATCCAGCCACAGCACTGCCTCTTTCATGAGTCTTTGTACTTGTTTCTGTTCAGTGTTTTCCCTGTTGCAGGAACTAAAGTAACCGCAATTGCTCTTCTTGAAACTCTAAATCAGAGAGGTGTTTTCTGTGAATGCCCTTGTCCATCCTCCTTATTGATGTTTACAGGAATGTAGTTGATTAAACATATTTGGTAACTCTAAGCAGTAGTATTACTGTATCTAGTGAACATATTGAACACTGGTATTTGTACTGAAGCCTAATTTAGACATGTTCATTACAAGCAGTAACCTTTGAAAGATTTGCAGGATTCTGCAGCAGCTGGTAATGAACAATGTTATGCAATAACTTGCTTCTTTCTATTATCAAGAAAATAATTCTTGAAGTTATGCGGTGAAACAAGAATTTATTGTCAATAAAATTGTAAGTCAATTTGCTATTAAAGTAAGTTAGCAGAGAGAAAGTGGCCCTTTAGAAGGTGTTTATAATTTCCCTTAATTGCAGTTTCCCATCTATGATACAGCTCTAGTAACAATAAGTGGTGTTTATGAAAATCTACACAGTAGAAGGACAATAAGACAGATTTGCCAGTTTAAGCAAGGGAAAGCATTCCTGTGTGCAAGACAACATGGATATCACTCACTAGAAAAGCTGCAGACTTAGAGATACATCCTGGAAGATGCTGAGGATTCGCTCAGAGGTGCTGCCAAGCTCCTATTACCACTCCTTAATTTGATCTTTGCTGTAAGCATAGCCAAAGAAAGGCTTAAGCTAAGTGTAACCGTTTCTTTGTGCAATAGGAAATATTTGGTTGACATGATGACACTGTAGTAACTCTACCGGCCTTTCCTCTAGATATAATCCCGATTATGGATATCCAGCACGAACATTGATGTATGAACCTTGTGCTGGCCATGTAGCTGATGACAAATGCCATTTTGTGAAAGTAGTTTCCTCACAGTCACATCATAGTCTATTTGAAGATTTAATTTAAAACATTGGTTCCATACAGTTTCTTGTATTCACATTGCTCTATGTGTACTCTGATGTCAGAGTATCCAGGGCAGGAAACTATCCATTCGTGCTTCTCTCCATGCACTTCTCCATTGTTCTCCTCTTCATCAGAGGTGATCTCAGTGATTTTTTTCACAACTTCTATTGGCTGCCACAGAGCAAATTCGAGTTGTATTTTCTGGCTTGTTATGGTCAGCTCATAACCTGTTACACTATGTCAAACATTTTTTATTTTTCCATACACAAAACTTTACCTTTCTCAACAGTGAATTTAATTTGCTGTATAACTTTCAAATCTCATAAGACAGTTGTGTGAAGACAAAAACAATCCTGAACAGCATGCCCTTTAGAGAGTTTGTTTGAGGGGTATTTTTTTTCTTGTGCGGTTTTACAAATTGTGTTTTAGAATTGTCCTTCCTCCTCAAAGCTCAAATGGAATTTTTTTAAGAGGCCTTCTGCCCCTTTTCTCTTGAGGCTCACTCTCCAATTTCTTAACCTCAGTGTTAAATAATTAGTTTTGGAAGGCTGAGCAGAAAATAAAACTAAATTAATAGATGCGTCTGAATGGTAGCTTTGTGCAGTTCCTCTTCTGCAATTAGAAAGTTGTCTCAAGTGCTGCGCTACCAAAGGTAATTATGAGCAAAAGGTTGTGTTCTCTTTTTTAATGAGTTCTGCCTGATGCCGAGAAGAAATCTAGTCTGGTGCAGAGTATATTCAATAGTGCTAATTAAACCATTCCTCCCACTTATTGTAAGTTAAATTAGTTTGATCCAATTGAGAAACTAATGTTTTACTAAGGCAGCTCTTTAAGGCTTAACAAAATAGTTTCATGTCGCCTAAAACAGGGGGGCTTTTTTATGAAATGAGTGCCAATCTCTATTGACTGAGAAGTAGTTTTTCTCTTTTTTCCCTCCTTAATATTATAAGTGACACACTTGAGTAGCCTCTGGTGACACCAATTGCAATTCTAGGTGTGTGGTGACTTTTTACCATTTTTACATGAAATTGCTCTTTTTTTAGTTTATAAGAAGGAAAATTAAAAAAAAGCCAAGCATTTCTGGGGTTCATTCCTAAGTCAGAGGCATAACTTGTTTTTATCTACTTACAGGAAAGCAATAAGAACTTTATTACCAGAACTTCAGGAGATGGCTTATTGAAGGCATTACCCTGAAAACTCTTTAGAGTGTTAAGGACCAGAAGTTAAAATGCATGGCAGGGTTTTATTTTTTTTTTCCGAGGCAGTTAAACAGAGTTGTGTACTGCTTACTGAATTTTACTGGTTTGATGGGATTATACAACATAAAATACTTTTTTTCTGTTACAGTTATGGAAATATTATCAGGAAGTGGATTGTTCATATCAGTATCACAGGCAAAATTTGCCTTTACTCTATTGCTACTCACACCTGCCCATGAATATTGGATTTAGGTAGGAGTACTGCAATACTTTTTTAAGGTGCACCACATTGTTCTGGGTGTTCAGCTTTGGGAGAACACACATGCTTTTTCCTGCTGAAGTTGTATGATTCCATATACATGTGGTTAAAACTAGTTCACCTCTGCTCAACATCACTGGAGAAGACCCCTCTAGTGTGGTAGAGGGTGGGAATTTTGCACCTGCCTGTTCATTTTTCTGGTGACCCCCTGAGTTTTCTCAATGTTTGGGTACACTTTGGGTCTGGGGGGGTGCCACTGGATATCTCTGTCAATCCTGTTGGGGCTTGCACATCATCCTACCTTCTGTTTCACAGGAGCAGGGTGTGGGCTGTTCTGTGTCCATCCTGTTAGCTCCACCCAGCCCGGATGCCAGGGCTGGTCAGCCGCTGAAAGAAATTTTCGAAGATCCTGGTGGCTTCTGAGAGCAGGACTTTGTGGCATGTCTGTGTTACAGCAGTTGTGGTTGGGGGGAACAAGTAGGACCAGTTAGAAGCTGCTTAGCTCAGGGATTATCAACATTAGTGGTGCAGCAGAAAAGCCGCAGTGGAAACTTGTAAAAAACTCTGCCCACTGGCCTGAGGTTGGCCCTTTCTAGCTGTGGCTGCATTGTCAGCAGTATCCAGGCTCTGAACTTTTAATTTATCAAGAATGATTTCATGAGCTGTGGTTACGGTAGTGGGTGCCAGGCACAGTCATTGTTCCTTGAAGGAGCAGAAAAGTGTCATAGTGAATGTACATTGAAGAATAAAGAGCATTGTAGAGTTAATTCTAGAGTAAGGACAAACTAGTTGCACCGGTGCAACTTGATACAATTGGTGGGTTTGATATCCATTCTGATTCTGGGGCACAGGCGAGTGCAGTGCTGACCCTTATTCCTGGCAACTTTCTTGAAGACTCGAGGGTTGTGTCCATGGTAGAAAATAAAATGGACCATAGTGTGTTTATCTATGCATTCACAACACACAGGTCCTGACCTGTCTTATCTTGCAAACTGTACTTAATCTCCCACTGTCTCAGAGAATATTAATTGCCAGCTGTTGATGGAGTATACGTGTTAGCACTGAAATGTTATGGATGAGCATAGGTTGGTATTTGAGCCATTGCCTTGCCTTTATTTAATTTATTGATATAGACATATGCGGTGAATTCATTATATTTTGGCCAGTTCTGAGTATTCTCTATGACTTCCCAGGATTTGTCCCTGAGCCATTTTATAATTCCACTACAAAGTGGCTTTTTTATTCCGTATTGTCTCAATAAGTGGCTGTCTATACACCACTGAAGTCAGTGAGACCAAATGGCTGCAGCAGCAGTACTAAGTAGCTCATTAGCTTTTTTAAAGATGAGTGATTAGTTTGTAGTGTAATCATTAAAAAAGCAAACTGCTTTGCTGAAAGAGATAGGGTGGATCCCACAAATTAATGCAGTTTAGATAGAAATTTATAATTTTCTATTATTTGAAATTACTAGCCCATAGTAGGAAAACCCACTTATGCATTTGGCATAATACTGGATTATGCAGATATTAAATAATGTGCATGGTAGGAGGCAGGCTTTTTAGCAGTGAGCTTGCCAGTACAGGCATCATATACAGGGGTTTCCTTAGTGATTGGGAAGGAGAAACCAAATTCAATGTATATGTTTATTACTTCGCAGTTGGAATGCAACACTATGCCATACTTGTGTTGAAAAACATGAGGAAAATTCAGTATCTTGTTACTTTATTGCAGATTTAAGTTAACATTTCTGATTTGTAGTTTATTAATTTTTGAATTTTTTTTGGTGGCAGACTCTTTTCAGTCTCATTTAAAAGAAGTAAGAAATACTTGCATGGGAGAGCTGCCAAATAGTTGAGGGAGTATCTTCAGGATTGTTTTCTCTGAGCAAATACCAGACACTTTTGGCACTCTTGGATTGAAGTTGCCATGATTGAAAAAACAAAAAAATGTTTAATACATATAAAAGTATAGAAAGGGAATGGCATTTAATGCTGTTTTCTGATTAAAGCCTAGGCTGCATTCTGCCTATGAAAAACTGCCTTTCAATGTTGATTCTTAATTCATGAAATGCACACAGTTCCTAAACAGGTGAAGAATTGTCTTAAACAACTAGCATTGTTTCTTCATGTAGGTAATGTGAATGGAGATCTTGCCATTTTGGATGAATCTTTTCTCTCATGTGGTTACATTTATTCAAAGCACTTAATGAACAAATGATGTATTTCATAACCTTTCTAAACAATACTGTAAAAGGCAAGTTACACTTGTCAGTGTGATTCATTTCACAAATTTTAACAGAATCATTAAAATTTTGTTTGGAAGTGGCCCTTGAAAACCATCAAATCCATCCTTCTGCTTGATGCAGGACTGTTAACAACTCTAGATCAAGTGAGCTGTGGTTTTGTCTAGACAATGTTGAAAACCTCTGAGGATGGAGCTTCCACCTATGCGAAATATATTCTAGTAAACTACCTTTCTAGTGAGGAAATTTTTCTTGTTGTCTATCAATCTTCCTAAGTGCAGCTGCTTGCCGTTGCCCCTTGTTTTGCCATTGGCCATATCTAATAAGAGATTGTCTCCATCGTCACTGCAACTACCTGTCAAGTAACTGTAGACTGTTATTTGATCACCCTCTCAGATTGAAAAAGTCCAACTCTCTCAATCTTTTCTGATGAGTCAAGTGATGACCATCTTTAGAGCTTGCTACTGGACCTTCTTTAACTTCTCAGCACTTTTCATGAACAGGAGAGCCCCAAACTGAACACACTTTTTCCAGATACAGCTCGAGGTGCTTCCTGGACCGGACAGCTACGCTTTTGTCAATGTGGCCAGGTATTGGCTTGCCAGCTTCAATGGAAGACTGCACCATGGCTCATGCTCACACTGGCATCCACCTGGTCCCTGCTCCTTTCCGCAAGGCTGTGACTCAGGCAGCCACTTTCCACCTGCGCTTGTGCGCAGAGTTATTCTTCCCCTTGCAATTCTGCTTATTAAGCTTTGGGAGATTCCTGTTGGTCTAGTTCACAGGTTTCACAACACTACTGTGAATTAAAACTCTACCAGTGTATCAATTTTCCCTCCATTTAGTACTGTCCTCACATTTTATAGTAAGTGCATTCTCTCTTATGACCCGGGATGCTGATGAAGATAAGGAGCAGTGTCAGATCCTGAATGGACTCCTTGGTTCCCTTTGTGTAGTTGACTGCCTGCTGGAATTTGAGCCACTGACTACTGTGAGCCCAGTGCCCAGGCAATTTTCAATATATCTAACAGTCTAGTCAGCCCATAATTTCTCAGCTTCTAAATCAGTGTTGTGTGAGGTTGTGTCAAAAGCCTTATGAAAGCCAAGGTGCATCACATCCACTGCTCTCCCTTGGTCCATACAGCTAGTCATTTCATCATAGACGACAATCAGGTTGGTCAAGGATGATTTGCACTTAGTAAATCCCTGCTGAGTATTCCCGGTTAAGCTTTTGTCATTCATGTTCTTGAAAATCAATTCCATTTTATCTTAATATGAGTTAGTGGAAAAAATATATCATGTTTTGGGACAAAGGCACATAAATTTGATGCTCTACTGGCAGCAGCAGAGGTATTTAATCTCCAGAAGAGAGAAGCAGGGATAATCTGCTTTATTGGTACAGATAACATCTATTTTAATGGGGAAGAGAGATAACTGTATAAATGCCAGAGATTAGTCTTTGTTTGGATAAGGTAAGATTTTTATGGGAATGAAGCGACACCTTAGTAAACTTAGCTATCTTGGAAGAGAGTCTTGGAAGTATTATCATGTCTATACCTTTCACTTAGGAAACATGTTACATGGTAGATCCAGAATTCATTGACATCTGAATTATAATTATAGCCCTTGAGTTATTAAAGCAAATGAGTAAATCTCCAGATCTTTAATAAGAACAATGATAACTTTCCCTATTTTAGATGAAATACTGCTTAGAGATAACAACATTAAAAGCTAATCAGTTGCTAAGTAAATCATTTGGCACTCTACGTGAGAAAGTGTAACACTTTTTGAGGGAGAAATACACTGTCTGAATATATAGCAAGTTATAATTTTATTCTATAGTATATTTAAAATCCATCTTCCTAATTAACTTTGGGGGAAACGCCTTAGTGCTGTCTCTGTATTTTTTAATTTATTACTTCCTTACCTTCTCCTATGCCTCTAGTAAGCTGAGCAGAAACTATCATTCAGAATGTATGAAGACAACTGCACAAATGTGTATCAAGTCCTAAGTAACATCTCAATTTCAAAAAAGTCCTGATCTACTCTGCTACTGCAGAATTTGACAATTCCAAATTAGGGGTCCATAGCACTATTTCTGGTTGCTCTACTCAACTCAGCTACATATGTTTCAGTTATGTTTCAATGAGTCAAAAGAAGGTAAGACCCCAAAAGTTTTCTTGAGACCAGTTCCATTTTGTTTTCATAGAATATCTCTGTCTTTGCTTTAGTCATCTTCTGGGACTTCACTAGGTTTGTTATAGGAGTGCTTAGTATATTTTTGCTCCTCTTCAGATTAGAAGATTGATTGATCTCTTTGTTGCTGTTTGCTGGTAAGGAAGTCACTGGGTGCTCTGGCTTTTCTTGTTTTAAGCCCAGATTTCTGCAGAGGAGAGAAATTTACTTTAGTAGCAGAGTGAGTGAAAAATTTCTCTGCATATGTTGCTTTTCCTGGAAATCCAATTCTAGCTGACCCAATTTGAGGAGAAGGATTTGATTAGACACCTTGAGAGGTCCTTTCCAACCTCAACACTTTTCTGGTTCTGTGATTTAGCTGTGATTTTCAATTTTGACTGGTCAAGGGGGTATATGATGTAGTATATTCTGTAAAAGACACGTCTCATGACAGTGCCTGTGTGAACTCCAAAGCCTTAATGCAGATTTTGAGACCTTCTATGCTAGACAGGCAATATAATCATAGAATCATAGGATAATTCATTTTGGAAGGAACATAAACAGGTCATTAATCCAACCTTATGTTCAAAGTAGGACCGGGTATGACCTCAAAGCATGTTACTTGGGACTTTATATACTTGAAAATCTCCAAGGAAGGAGACTGCACGCCCCTTCTGAGCAGTCTGTTCTAATGACTGTCCTTGTGATAAAAAAATTTCCTTTCAGCCAGTCTCTGTGTCTCATTTCAACTCATACTTGCTGTTCCTCTTCTTCCCATAACACATTGTTTTGAAGAACCTGTCTTTGTTGTCTTTGTGACCTCCATGTAAATATTAAAGGCTGAAACTAGGCTCCTCTGAAGCCTTGTCTCCAGGCTAAGCCAAATTATCCAAGTTTCTATGATGGGATGAATTCTCCAGACCCCTGACCGTTTTGGTGACCACTGAACTTTGCTGAACTCACTCCAGTTCATCAATGTCTGTCTTGTACTGAGGGGGAAAAATTGTATGCAGTATTTGAGATGTGGTCTATGAAATGCTTTTATCTACTGGCTATGATAATACAACCTAGGATACCATGACTTCTGCTTTTTGCTGCCAGGTTGTACTGCTGGCTGTCAACCCAAGAACCTTTTCAGTACAGCTCTTCCCCAGCCCATCACTCCCCTGCCTGCATTGTTGCAAAGGCTTATTTCTTCCTTGATGCAAGACTTTGAATTTTGAATTATTAAAATTAAGAAAGTTCCTGCTTGCCCATTCTTATAGTCTGTCTAGGTCCTTTTAATGAAAGTCCTGCTTTTAAGCGTATCAGCTGGTTCTCCTAAGTTGGTGTCATTTTAAAACTTGATGAAACTGTGTCTAATCACTTACCTTCAAGTCATTGATAAACATATTAGAAAGGGTAAGTCCCAGGATAGGCCTCTGTGGTACTCTACCTGTTGCTAGCCTCCAGATACAGATGCATGAAGGGCTACCTACTGTCTCCTGAGACACATCATCCAAGCAGGATTTTTTCGCATTTAATTGCCTACCAATCCAGGTAATAACATCATAAATTGCATACAAGACCATCATGAGAATAAGGTACATTTCTAAAGCTGAAGACAAATGACATTCCCTGCTCTTCCTTCATTCCACAAATCTAGTAATTTTATCCTAGATGACAATTTTCACTTAGTAGGTGATCATCTATGCTTAGATTTGATGACTGTGCCCTGTCGTCTTACCTACTTCATGTGCCCAGAAACATACTTGAAAAAGACTTGCTCTGTGATTTTTCTTTTCCAGACATCAAAGTAAAACTTGGAGTTCCCTGGGTTTACCTTTTGACTTTTTCTGAAGATTGATACGACATTTGCCCTTCTCCAGTCATGCGGGAACACTTGATTTCTACAAGCTTTCAAAGATAATAGAGAGCAGCCTTGCAAGGATGTCTGCCAGCACTCTGCACTCTTGGATACAGCCTGTTGGATCCCTTGGGCTTGTGTGGGTTGAATTCTCTCAATTAATCCCTGAGTCCTCATGGAGTGCTAGTAGATCACCATGACCACTTTCACTAATCACAGAGGTATGGTAGACCTTAGTGAAGACTGAGATAGATGACAATAAATACCTTGGCCTTATTTTTGCCTGCTGTTACTAAATCACCAGCCTCGTTCAGCAGCCCACATATTCCTTGTTCAGCCTTGCGGCTATTTTTCTGCTTCTAGCTCCAATGAGACTGCCTTTCAGTGAAGCCACTGTAAATCCATGCACTTCTTCTACTAGAAAACAAATAAATGTGAAGACCTTTAACTAGATGTTACAGGGTTTACAAATAGCAAGTAAAATTTTATTAGGTGACTTCGAAACTTCAAAAATTTAAACCAAAAACTTCCATGTGCTCCTTGTTTACAGCTCTTGCTGATGGTGTTGTGCAAGTTGTGGTGGCCCTAGTGGTGCCAGCAGCCTTGTCTGTCCGTGCCTAGCCCTGACGCAGCAATGCCACAGCAGAGTCTAGTCTCCAGCTTACTAAAGCCCTGCCCTGGTATGCCCAGACATGGGCCCCATCAAGCTGGGCCCAGATCCCAGCCCATCATTGTCCCATCCCCAGGCAGGTGCCCAATGGCCAAGGCTGGGGGTTCCCCAGCACCCTACAGCTGCCCTGCTCGTGGTTGGGGTGGTGGGCTGGGCACGCACAGGCCCATGGAAAGCCACCGGTTTTTGCTGCTCCTTGCCACAAGTTGTCTTTCCAGTGGGTTTTTTTTTTTTTTTTTTTGGGAATTAACTTTTATTTTCCTCTGAAAGCAACCAGTTGCAACTTTTCTGAAAAAAAGTTTTCACTCATGAAATGAGGGCAAATTTAAATATTCAGTAATTGATCAGGTGTTTCACATAAGAACTTAATACCAGAATACTCTGGTGTGTACTTCTAAATGCATTTGGTCTGCATATTAATCAAATCTATAAATTCTGATCCAGGAAAATAGGGAAAATTACTAGAGTTAATCAGGGACAAAAAGACCAGTGTGATAAGGACAGAATAGTGGTAACAAGCCAGTAGGTTTAACTATTTGAGGTTTTGATTTAAGAAGTAATGCAATATATTGACTTTTTTTTTTTTAATGCTCTTCAGAAATAGCAGGAATGTATGAATGAAGGGAAATTGGATTTCTTAAAAACCAACAAAAAAAAATGATTGTTGCTAATGTGCTAGTTCTAATGTGTTAATATTCAAAGCAGCAAAAATGTCATATTCCCTATCCTCTTCATGTAGCCTAATATGTTGCAATATGTAAAACTGCAATTTCCCACATCAGGACATACTGATTAAAAAAAAATAGGTAGAAAGCCCTTTTCAGAATTAGTAATCTGATTTTTTTTCCTATGAGCTGGATATTTTCTTGTGCTTCAGATGATTCTTCTTATGTGTGTGTATATATATATATATATATACACACACACATCTATATATTGTAGTTTTCCTGGACTCTTTCCTGTATTACAATGTGCACAATACACATAAGGCAGATCGAGTTTCATGACACTTCAGTTACTCATAATTTCCTTGTTAGACATTTGATCTCAATCATATATCATGTTGTTGCCTTCCTTTTCAGAACTTTTTGAGCTTATTGCC
This sequence comes from Grallaria varia, assembly GCA_013396735.1. Classification (NCBI taxonomy): domain Eukaryota; kingdom Metazoa; phylum Chordata; class Aves; order Passeriformes; family Formicariidae; genus Grallaria; species Grallaria varia. Next base: position 188,791 of record VWZG01006031.1, on the reverse strand, counting down.
ACATTCTGCGTCTTCTGTCTCAACAGAGTATCTTCAGGACACTCCTGAAGGCATGTTAGAGCATTGTGTTGTCTAGTGGATCTGCTGCTTCTTGTAGCCCTGTGATGGAGAAGGAATGGAATCCAAACCCAGGAAAACTTGACAAAAAAGGTCAAGGTAGTCTTTGGATCTCAGGCCCCATCTTGATTCCTTTGCTTTCTTGGATGATGTTACGTTTTGCAGTGCTAACTGCAGTTCTTGTACTCCTAACAAGGACATTTTCTTACAGAAGTCAGTTATCATACTGCTTTTTCAGTACTCCTGTAACTAATACTGAGACATCTCAACCTCTAGCAGTAATGATGAAGGCAGATAGGTTGCACAGCCTGGCCTTTTTGGCTTTGAAAGTGCTTGTTACCCTGGTGCTATGACCTCTATGCATCACTCATGCCCCTCTGAAGGCAGTGCTTCACAGGAGATGGAATAAGGACATGGTTTAATGTGTTTTTGATAAGATATGTTCATTGCATTGTCCTTGAATGCCAAACTCTCCATACTCATTCTAGCTAACAGAAAGATTTTTTTTCCTTGGGAACCTCAGCTGGGCCTGTGAAGTGTTGCTTACAGAATAACTCTGCCAACTGTTGTCCGTCTGGGCAAATGGGTTCATGATGCTTATGAACTCTGCTCTTCTTGAGACAGAAGTTTTCTTCTTTCCTTCTCACCGGGCCCTGGGACTTGGCTTGTCTGGTACGCTGTGTCTGATTCTGTCTTCTGGAAATCAAACAGAAAGAATCCCACCAGTACAGAAATCTTTTTACACAGCTTCAGAATAAGCCTTTCTACCTTTGAGTAGACTTCTGAAGAAGGAAGAACTGTGTCTCAAAGTCACAATGTCCCTGCTGTTTTTATTGATTTCAGAAGTATTTGTGGGTGCTCAGCAGTTTTGTTCCGCTTGTTAACTGTACATAGACGGGCTTGATCACACTCACTTGTGTAAGACAAGCTATAGAGAAAAAAAAATCCCCAAACCCTGCTTTTACCTTCACATTCTCTTTCAAATGCAAGTGAAGAACAGCCTGAATTTATTGGTAGAGAAGCTGCAAAACACCCAAGAGCATGTCTTGATTAATTTGTTTTAGAACAATTAGATGTAGCGTAACTCATGGAGAATGACACTGAAGTGGGCAACTTTCAGAGAGGCAATATGAATTTTTCACTAGATACTCAAAATTATGCACATTCGTATTATCTTTAGTCACTGTACACAGTGCAGTGAGTCAGAGCCAGACTTCAATATGCGGATTGCAAAATTATCTCCAATGTTTTTTCCATTTTTATTAGTTATGATCTGTTATTCTTAGCAAATAGTGCAATGTTTATTGAGACTTCCTTCTTCCTCTTCCCCTGTGCTTGCCAGGCCTTTTGGGCTCCTTTCCCACACTTTATTGATTTGAATATTGAAATGATCAAGTTCAGAAGCCTGATAACTTCCGTATTACTGGGGCAAAAGAAGTTATTATAAGTGTTTTTCTCTGCAAAACACTATGAGGTGGGTCTATGCTCTCCCTGCACTATCAATTTTGTAGCTTAGATCTGAATAAAGAACATCTGAATGTATGATGCACATGCATCAACTATGCATAAGAACCTCAGTCTATGAATAAATGCAAGTTGATGAGTGCTCAGCATTTGGTGGGGTTTTTTTTGGGGGGTTTTGTTTGTTTCTTGGGAATTAAAAAAAAAATAAAAAAAATAAATGTGAATATGTAGGTTCTGAGATGCCAGTCTGATTTCTCTGGGAATATTCTGGTCCCAGAGTGTTGTGTCATGTGATAGAGAGCAACACTTTGGCAGCAGAAGTAATTAATATACTATGGGTGGCTACTGTATTAATCAATTAGGTGCTCATGGAACAAATTTTTTTCCTAAGGCTCCCCAGCAGTGGCCATAGCTTTTGTCTAAAGAAGGTTTCTGCCAGCCAGAAAGAGGAGAGGTTTTAGTAGATAATTGTTTGCATGTTGTTCTTACTCTCTTTCTTCCAAGTTTTCTCCTTTTCCTCATCAGTGTATTAATGTTCAGGGAAATCTATTTCCCTGCTTTGAGTGTTTCCACTATTCGATGCACTTAGTTCTAGTTTTCTGTCTGTTACTAATTAATTTTCTTAATGGTTAGGGCTGCCTGGGAGCAGATATTGTCTCCTTAAGCCTTTTGTTAGACTTCATGAATTTGATAAATGATATTGAGAGTCTGTTTTTTCTTCCTACTTGGCTGGACATGTCTTCTGCTATTTTCCACTCTCAGGCAACTTGATCTCGATGACACTTCTAATCTAAAAACTGGAGTCTGTAATCATGTATGTCTGACTTGACTGTGTGTATAAAATGAAGCCTAGTTATTTGGCTTATTTTTTCTTACGTGGCAGGGTGACCCTGTCTGGCAGCTAAATTCCCACCCGGTCACCAGCTCCTTAACCCCAGAAGGGTGCAGAGAGAATCACAGGGACATAAATGAGATAACTCAAGATAGTTTTATAGGTGAGAAAAAGCTGCAAGCAGAAACAATCCGGATTAAAATGTTCACTCATTACTTCTCATCAACAGGCAGATGTTTAGTCACTTCCCAGAAAGCAAGGCTACATCATGCGTAAGGGTTCCTGAGGAAGACAAATACTGTAGTTCCAAATGTTCTCCCTTTCTCCTCCTTTTGCTGAGCTTTTATTGCTGAGCACACAGTCCTATGCTATGAAGTGTCCTTTTGGTAAGTTCAGGTCAACAATCCTGACTGTGCTCCCTCCCAACTCCTTTTACATGCCCAGACTACCTCTCTGGGGGAACAGAATGGGAAAAAGGAAGATAAAAAAAACCCCAAACCAAAATCTTGATGCTGTACAAGCAGTGCTCCATGATAACCAAAACCCCAGTGTGTTACCAACACTGTTTTAGTTTTTAGTCACAAATTCAAAATGTGCTACCATAGAGGCTGCTGTGAAAAATATTAACTCCATCCCAGCCAACCCAGCACATCTTATTAAACTCTTGAGTCAAACAATATGTGCAGACTGATTTAATTAAAATATTCTCAGTCTGATCCATAATAATTAGTAATTTAAATTAAAGTTCAATTATTTTTTGGGGTAGCATCTGTATTTTGTTTTGCAGTAAATGGTTGATAAATGGTATTTGTGTTGAGTTTATGTTTCAGAACTTCCGGGAAACAAACGTACAAATAATAGTGTTCTTTTCTTCATTGATTAAATTCATTAATTCATACATGGTGTTAAATAAATGTGGATCAGAATTCCTCTGCAGTCATCACAGGCCATGCCAGCTATAGATTTTCGGGCCTTAAAGAATCAAAAAGGGCTTTCAGTGTTAGACTCTTGGTAAAAAAATCTAGCAAACTTAAAGTAATGCAGCCTAGCTCTGGAAAGATGCTAATTTAGTATTTCTTTAATTCAAAGATCCTCAGCAGGTGAAACAGAGGAAGAGAAGACAGTCCAACAGTATTTATCAGGGAAAAGAGTAAAACCTGAGTTGTGGAAGAAAGTCAAATACCACAGTTTTAATTAAAATACTGACTTCAGTGCAATTTGTCCTGCATGTAATTCGTGACTTATATTCTCTTTATTTCAGGATAGTGGTTTACTTCCATGCCCATGTTATTAGTGTCTGGGATTAGAAAGATCCATACCCTGAAGCGGGATTATTATTAACTCTAAGGGAATGCCCAGCTGTGCTCTCTGCGAGCAGATGGCTTTCAGATGTTTTGCTTTCTAGATGATGTGGTGCCTTTCAAACTACAGAAACGAAAAATGGCCTCTGGTATGGACAGGTAGCCAACAGGCTGAGGCACAGTTGCATTTTTTGATATCTGTAGTATGTTGTAAAATCAGAATTCCATTTTGCATTTTTCGGTCAGAATATATTGCTATTATGTCTCTGAAGAGGGGGGAGATAGACCTGCCCATGTTTCAGAAGTCTTTAGAAAATAGCAAGGGTTGTCCGGAAGCACAGGTGCTGTTAAATGCTGTTGGGTTTGATTTCATCAGACTTTTTATTGTGGATATGCAGTTACAGCATCAGCAACTGAGTCAAAAGACAGGTGTTGTGGTGAGAAGTAAAATAGGTCACATCCCCTGTAAAGGTATCTAAGTGATCTTAGTTCACTGTAGGTTTGGCTTTTGCTTCTCAGCAAAACATAGAGTAACTGCTTAAAAAGTGAGAAGCCATCCATAGCACCACCCTTGAAGGACCATAAGCAGGACAGCCTTGTCAATAGAGTGGGTATTTCTAAGTGTTATGGACTGAATAACTGGACTTCCACAGGTGATAATTCCTTTTTCTTTTCTTTCTGTCAAATTTGTGCTTTGTTATCAGGAACATCCCATTAATATATTTTTAGATTCAAACTTATATGACTGGACTGGTATTTGGTTTGATGATGGTAATTTTTGGTTTTTTTCAGAGCTTTTTTGTAAGTATTTGAATCTGGACCTTCGAGATGCAAATTCTGTATAGTAATTCTTCATTGAAAGAACAGTTGCTTATTTTGTGTGAACAAGTAGCATTTTGCATCCCCTTTTTTCACTGAAATATCTGACTTTTGATGATTAAGTGGAAATTTGAATTCCTTATATGTCCAAACTTTTAGCTTTGATGAGCTTTTATTGCTGTAGTTTAGAACATACATACATTCTGAACTTCTTTTAAACTGCAGAAGATTGTCTGAAACTGATTCTATAAATTTGGATAGAAATGTGTTTTTACTGCTGTACTCTTTTTTTTTGTTGTTGTTGTTTGGGGGTTTTTGTGGTTTTTTTTGGTTTTTTTTTTTTTTTTTTTTTGCTTGGTTAACAGGAAGTAATGATTCTACATAGAGAAAAAAATAATATTATTTATGCAGATGATTTCTTGAGTGCCATAGATTTCCTAATGGTTAATTCCATGAACTTTAGACATGTTGCTTTTAAATACTGGATTTACCGTACCATTCACTCAAATATTTGTGGAATAAAATACTTTTCAATCTGAAAAATAGTACAGAACATTGCCCTAAGCTCATAAGTGAACACTGTTCTTTACAGCTTAACATTTGTTGATACAGGTAAAATAACATCTTCCTTTGTATCTTCAGGCACAAGGGCAAAATACAGTCAAATACTGATTTTCTTTTTATAGCTAAGTTTCAGAGTTAGGATTTGTTAGCCTATGTGTTTCCCTATCTTTTCTCCATTTTTGATGTGCTTATAACACTTAGCCTTGCCCTTTTTTTGCACGGGTGGAAGACAAAAACATCATGACACAGGTATCAGCTGTCATGTTGATACTGTTAAAATAGGAGTTCAGTAGCTGAATAATTTTATATGCATAATATTGAGTAAATGAAAGGCATCCCAGAACTTTGAGCATTACATGTAAAAGCATTTGTGACCATAATTTAGAGATGTGCAGTGAGTGAACGTGTAGGGTAGAAAAGGACAGAATAGAATAGGGACTCTTGAATTTTTAGTTAGATGCAGACTACAAATCCCTTCCCACTTTACCCCAGAGTTTAGAGCAAAATCTGCATTTGGGGGCTCTGGTTTCTGTAATAGAGAATCCTCTCCTGTGACAGAGATTCTCTCCTCAGGGAGAGGAACCTAATATGCCATAGGTGACCTTAAAACTGACTCTCTCTGTGAGGACAAGAGCATGTGTCACTAAGGTTTGCAATCTGATTTAGAAAAAATCCATGCAATTAAAGCAGGGAGAAGGGAACAGCTCATGATTGTGCAGAAATTAGATGTCTTAAGCATTTAAATTTGAAGACATATCCTAATTACTTCATCTTCCATTGGAAACCAGTGACCATCAGTGGATAACAAGCACAGAAGCCAGTCTTAGGGCAGGAGCTGAAAGGAAGCTGTGTTACACTTATTTTGTTCTACCAGTGGTGTCTCACCATTGGACATCTTCCATGTTATGCCTTGGCTTTACACTTTAACTATTTCTTTCCTACCAATAGATAAATTATTTGGCCTTGCTTTTGAAGTTGCTTTACACATAAGGATATCTGTGCCTATTATGTGTATAGCTGAGGCTCTAGTTTAACTCAGGCTGTAACAATGTAGTCATTCTTCTTAGGGCAAGGAGAATAGGTGTCCAAAGTCCACTAATGCCTGTTGCACAATCTCCCACAGATTACAGTCAAGATTCTTCTAAGTGATAAGGAAACAATCCTCAAATGATCGCTGGAGAAACAAGTGAGTGAGGTTGCTGTGACACGTATGAAACTTTGTTGTGGAATGCTTTTGCTTGAGGTGAGCTCAACAGATGGGGGCTGCCCAGTTTGTATCCTCTTGAGCAGATAAACTGTTCTGTTGGACATAGACTGAGCTTTAAGGAAGAGAGGAAGGAGTTTGAGAAGCCGAGCTGTGAAAAATGGTCTGCAATCTCTTCCCTTGATGGCTATAGCTAGAATTGGGTGTGTCAGTCTTTTATTTTGCCCAAGTCAGCTGCTGAAGCAGGGTTTAGGACCCAGAGCAGTGAAGCAAAATGGAAAAAACAAACATACACACACACAAAATTAAATAAAAGCTAAATTAGAAATCAAGAAAATGTTTTGGCAATTGAAAGGATTGTTTGCAACCTTAAACAGACTGTTAATTTTGTGTACTTGTAATAAAAGCAAAGATAATATAGTACTTGACATCAGAAACAGGAGGTCAGTGAGAGGCCAGTAGCCTGCAGACGGGGCATTAACCCAAATCTGAGCCACAGAATGTCAGTTTGTCCCTTTGTCCAGTTAAATTGGCATCCACACCTCCCGAGTGCTCTGTAACTCCAGGGCTAGGACATTCTGGGTGTAATGCTCTCTGCATCGTGACTGCTGGAGCTCCCTTTGTCACTGACCCCTTAAACAGGCATCAAATATGGTGACTGGGAAAGACTAAGCCCATTGCTTAGTGTTCCTCTGGCAGAATGAGACATGTTATTATGGTTCTCTTCAGCAAGGATAGAAAAAAGAATCCACATATCTCCTATTAAATGTGCATTAAAAATGGAGCCACTGAGCAAAATGGGAATGCCTGTCCTCCTCAACTAGAACTGTGAATCTTGTTGTGGACCTTTCTTACGTGCCTTTTATTGGAAGCTTCCCAAATAAAATATTTTTTAAAATTCAGACATTTGAAACAGTTTTTAAAAAGCCCCAAACCCCAAAATTAAACAGATAGGAAAAAACCCCTTGAGGTCAGTTAATTTTGCCTCTACCTTTAGAAAGTTTTGGAATTTTTTTGGTAGTGGTGTTGGTTAATTTTTATATTTGAATGGAAGGATTTTTATTTTGGAGAGAAATGCTTTCTTTCATGAAGCCACACATTTCACTAAAAAATGTTTAAACATCATATGTAGAATGTTTTCAGTGAGAAAAAAAATCTGATATACTACGCTTTTTTCTCAAAACCTGAGTATTTATATTGGTTTTAGCAAAATTTTTTACTTTTTTTGTTTATGTCTTTGTCTTGCTGCAAGTTTCTGATCGGAAATCCAGATAGTTGAAACAGTGTTTTGTGAAATGTCTGGAGTTTTTTATGTACCAACCAGAAAGAAATTTTTATTGTTTAAATGTTGATAAGAAATGGTGTGGTCCTGCTGGAATAGGTGTTATTATTTAGTTTGTGGGCCAAACAATGATTGACATTGTTAGTAGGTTTTTGAAGTAAAGCCTAAAGCTCTGTGGTATCTCTCTTGCGGTAGCTTGTCTTAATAAACAGTTTGCCTTTATTCTCACACCCTCCAGCGCCGTTGGTCTCTGTTCTGACTGGGCACTTCAAATAAGAAATAAGAAAATACCTTGAGGGAACTATCCTCACGGTGTTTGTTAACTTAGCTGAATTAATTCCCCATCACAGAATATGCTTGAAGAGGAGGGAAGTGAAATACTGTTTGACTGCTGCCTGCTGAAAACTCTGCCATATGTAACTAAAGGAATTGTAGTGTTCAGTAAAGCAGTAAACTATTGTAGTTGTAATTGCACACATCACAGTGAATTATGGTAAAGCGATTGCTCACCTGCGGCTGAAACTGCCAGTGAGGCACTACTTGGGGCAGTTCTACTAGGAAAATAGTTTTTACAGGCACATAAATGATACCAGGTACAGGGGTAGGCACAAAGGGACAACACCGAGGATGGTGTGCTGTCATAAAATACATGAAGGAGCAAAGGCAGTGGGACAGAGGTAGAAAAGGACCACTAGTTTTTCTGTATTGCTGACAGAAAAACTATACTGATAAATGCATATGACTCTCCTTTGCTCCAATGTGAGGAGCTATCAGCAGAATGTACTTTCTGAAAGTGTGCTTCTGTGGTGATAAGTCTGTTAACTTCAAGAAAAAACACCCCAAAGAGAGCTGTGATTCAAAACGCTCTGCAGGTGATGTCCCTTCTCTCTCAGAAGCACCATTTTCAACACCACTGCCACTTTGTTCATGAAGCTATTGAATAGAGGAAAAAATCAATACATAATTTATCTTTCCACCTGTGGCAGAGTTCAAGAAAGTGGAACAAACTGATAATAGCTGAAGAAAAAGGCAGTACTTTTGGTATTATGCTGAGAAGGAAAATTGGTTTTTTATAGAAACACCTTTAATGTGCTTTTGCATCTGGTGCATACATGAAACCTTATGCAATTGCTGGATTTGTGCAGAGGTTCCAGGAAAAAAAAAAAACAGGATCTGGTGTGCACTAGTGGAAATGGGAGGTGGTAACAGTAAGATTATTCTAATCGAGGGTACAAGTCTCTGATACAGAATACTAAAAGCACAGACTCAAATCTTCCTCTGTCTGAAGAGGCTTTAAACTCATGTTTTGCCTTCCAAGAAAAAAATTAACTGCCTGTATAACAGTCTATACAGGTTTGGCTTTGCACAGCAATATTTACTTGTCATTTATCCTTGAAGGGAGCTATAATGAAATAATGATGAATTACAGTAATGGATTTAAATGTAAAGTAGGGAGCAGAATACATTCATCAATACCATAAATTGATTTAATGCCATGCCCTGGTATTGTTATGACTCTTTAATTTTACTTTGATTTTCTCTGCCTTAAATCTTTACTGTCCTGGATTCACCTCCATGATTGTGATGTGGTAGCTTAAGAAGAAGATAAAGCTCCATGGGAATTGTGCACGGAGGAGTGTTTCTCTGGGAAAGGAGATAAATTGCAGGATCTCTAAGTGGCTTCCTCTGAGCCTTATTTTTGGATTCACCAGTTCCAGATTTTGTGGAGCTTTTGGATAACCTATAGAAACAGGAGGGTTGTCATCTCCCCAGTCTTTTAGATCCCTGTTGCTGTTAAAGGAAGGACATCCTCATAACCATCTGTCAAGGCCTCTGCCTGATGAGTGAATGGCCCTGTAATTGTGCCTATTGCAAATGGTCATTTCATTGCCAGCTGCAAAACATTAGGAACTGTGGTTTGTGCACAGTGTGTGCTGTGGAATCAGTTGGCTGGAGTCAAAGTTAAAATGGTTGGTATTTTATTCGGCTTTATGCAGCAGAAATGTTTCACTGCTGTTAGACTATTGTGAAAAATGCTACAATGCTTTTTCATCTTTGCACATCTCTGACTATGCAGAAGCATGGGAGACTTGTCTCGTGTATTTTGGAGTCTCTGGTAAGTTCTGAGCAACTGCTGTAGAGAAAGACAGGTCAGTTTTTCTGGCAGTCAACTGCTATGTGAGTGTCAATGTGCCTCCAGGATTTCCTCATTTAGGTACTTTGGTTATTGCTATGTGTGATCTCAGGAGCTCCCTGTAACTGTTGCTCTCAAACACAAATACCTTGACTATGAATCTTTATCATTTTCTTGCAAACAAGACGTAAAGGCTGAAGTGTAAGATTTCTATATATAATAACTAACTTCCTTCGCTGGTGTTTTGAATCTAGGTAAACAAACTCATTAGTCTGGCAAACTGATGTTCTGAAAGAGGTCATAAACATGAAATTTCTGCTAGAAAGCCCTGGCTAGAAGGCCCTGGTTATGACTACATTTAAATTTTGCAATTGGAATCTGCTGGTTTGGCCTTTGCAAATTTTTAAGGATATTTTGAGGACAAGGTATAACAAACCAGTGCCTAAAATTCATCATACAGTCTTAAACTCTTCCCTTGAAGAAAAAATTTCCTGCATTTCTCATACGTCCATTTCAGGATTTTTCAGATTAAAAATTTGAGTGACTTTGCCAACTTCTAACTCATATTTATAGTTCTGCCTTAACAATAGCATGATGTCCATTCAACGAGTGTAGAGTTTTTTATTTGACACACTTGAGTGATTTTCAACTTCATTAGTGAAGCAATTTAAACCTTCCAAACAGTATCCAAATATTTCCCAAGATGATACCTGTATTTACATAATTTAGGGTTGTTGTTCTTGAGTCCACTTAAATAATGTATGATGGAGAGATCTTCCTGTATCTATTCACGATTAGAAGACTGTAGCATTTCTTTTTGCAATTAAGGAACTTACTGCCATGAAATAATCAAATTGGAGTTAATTGTTTAGAGAGTGAATCATCATGTACCCCTCAAAACATTTATATTGGTTTTCTGCTGTGTTTAGGTGTCAATGTTTTAAGTAGACAATAGATGAACACCGATCTCACCCTCTGAGGCTGAGTGTACATCAGCAGTCTGTTACTGAGCAGTAATACATTTCTGAAGTATCACTCCTGACTGTCTCCGATTACAGCACAGTGATCTTAGCTTTTGGGGGCAGTCATGGTGCATGTGAGCTAGATGTCTTTCAGAGGACATTAATCCAGAATAACTCCTCAGACACTGGAGACCCTTTGGAACAGCTATAATGATCTAACAAACAAACATGCCACCTCACCATGAAGTACCTAACGTGCAGCATGAGCTTCTTGAACTACTGACAACTTCCACAGCATGCTGGAGATGTTCTTGCTCTGTATCAAGGACTAAATGTCATCTATATCTATCCTTTGCCTGCTCTCAGTGTTTTGTTTTGACTAATGCTCCTTTCTCATCCATCTACACTTTTCTGGGTGTGTATCCCTCTCTCATTTTGCCCCTGTTTTGCCTTCTGCTCCCGTGGTCCTTTGCAAAACCTCTGTTTTCTTTTGTTTTTTCCTCCAATTTTTAAATTTTGTTTTTCTCTCCCCACTGTTCCTCTTCTCCTGTGTCAAAGTCACATATAAAGTCTTTCAGTTGAGACTTACTGTTCCAAAAGACAAAACATGTCACAGCCAGACCCTGTGGCCTGTGTGATGCAGGAGCCGAAAATGGGCTGTGCTCGCCTCTTCCATGGGTGTGCCCTGACCTGGTTTGGATGGAGATTTTATCTGGTGTGTGATGGATGTGCTGGCATACGGTGTGTATCCATTTTACATATATGCAAAAGAGTAGCGAGGCTAGGGGCCCTTGCGCCCTTTGCTTTATCCTAAGAGGCCATGAGTAGCTTTTCATTTGACAGAATCATCACCGAAGCTCTGCTGGTTAGTCAGATCATGGTGTTTGAGAAGATGCAGGAGCTATGTGCTCCACTGTAATGAAAATCCAAACCAGAAAATACTGGCAACCGAATCTGTATTGGCATAGAACACATTCTTCTCTTCTTTGAATCTTGGGCCTATCAATGAAACCTAAATAAGAAATTAGAAGTGCTATAATGTCTGTAGCTTCTGTGTCTGATACAGTTAGGGTAAAACCCATAATGACTATTTCCCATGCAGGGAGAAAAAAGATTGGATCGTAACGGCTTTTTCTTTCAACAAAATAGCACAACCTACTCTAAAAGCAAGAAAGTTGCATGGTTTGAGGTCTTTTGTATGCCGTCTCTGTAGCCCTTTGATTTTATACAATAGCATGCATCACTCACAGAGGATAACAGAAACTGAGAGTGACTGGGAAGAGCCAGTGCATGGCTAAGTTTAATCAGCTCTGCCAAGCCTGTCACGTGTTGTCTGCAGACAAGCACTGGTTTAGTACATCTAAATGAGTTTTGAAGCTCTTGGTGTCTCAGCCATTTCAATTAAAGGCATGTGTTACATGGTGATGCTTCTGGTCCAAACTGCGTTAAAATATTGTAGAGAAGGATAAATGTAATCAGTAGAATTTCACAGCCCTTAGATAGAGCAAACTACACCTGTTTGTTTTCGTAAGGGAGCTATACTCAGCACAAAACGTTAAAGCGCTTGCCATGCTGCTGAACTGCATTATAGAGTAGCTCAATCTGAAGTGGGCAAAACAGGAGGAGGAATGGAAATTGCTTATGACTTTATCTGTGGCAGTGGGATCATGAGCAAGAATGACTCCACCGCTAATAAATTCAGCTGTGCCAAATTTTGACATCAAAACAGGAAAGCAAATAAAGTTTTCATTTTATTAGTATAATACAGCACCCATTAATTGTATGATTCTTGTGAGAAAAATAAATGAAAAAACCCTCAATGAAAGTTAAGGTACTGGAGATTGCAAACTATTACAAAAGGTGATAGTTCTGAAGGCTCTTATAGGTTGTTGAAATTTATTTTCCCTTCAAACTCCAAACTCTTCTAGCACATTGCTGAATTTTCTATTGACTCATTGATGTTAAGGCATATTGTGGGATAAACTAACAGAAAATGGTAGAGGTGTCCTTTCAGGCACACAGAGGCAATTTGTGGAGATTCTGGTTATTATGTGCAAGAGAATTTCCAAGTGTCACTACTTTGCAGAGCCTAAACAGAGACACCAGCATTACAGATGATAGCTGTACTCCAGCTTTGACTGATACTGTATGTACCGTGCTGCAGAGTATTCAATGGGACGTGGATTGTCTGCTAAGTGCTTGGAGAAAGTTACAAATGTTTAATTTTACTTAATTCTCAACAATCTTCTCCCCCCAAAAAAATAGCTGGAGGAAATCAAAGATTTTGAACTTCACATCTGCTGCTCTGATAGATGTCAATTTGTATTGTTTGTTTTTTTTTTTTGACAATGCCTGCCAGTTGCTAGAAGTTGTGATTTGCAAAGTGTTATTAATATTCTAAGAAACTACTGTGTGGAAGTATGTGATGGTAGTGTCCGAGTAGCAGAGCATCGTGCCTCATTTATAGTCTTACATTTTTCTTCTGAATGGTATTTTTAGATGTACTACGGCTCTTTATGTAAAAATATATTAATAAGAAAAATGGACAAAACATTTTTTATAAAACAACATTAAAAAGTTTATAGAATATTGATTTAATAAGAAAATAACACTGTTCTTTATAGGCCTTTATTTTGAAAAAAGATAGGAATGGATTAATTGATTTATAATTGGATATAATGAACATTTAAACAAAACCCCCTAATTTATGCACTTAATCCTAATCACACTGCCACAGAACATGGGATTATGTTTTACAACTCCCTATCTAATTATATGGATCCAGAATATAAAAAGTACAATGCCTAAAAGAGTTTAAATTATAAATGCTCATGTAACCGCATTTCATATTTTGATTTCTTTTAAGATATACTTTTTTAGTTTGGAACTAAAAAAGTCCAATGGTTTGTTCCTGCATTATTTATGTTCTCTTTCCTACGAAATGTAAAAGGTGTTGATGATTGCTGTGAAAACTGTATTATTCTACTTTGTTAATATTTAAAAAGTGAAAAACCCCAAACCTATAAAAAAGTGATGTATCACCTAGTCTTTATTAGGTAGGCTAAACTCACATTTTTATCTTAAGTTTGAGGTTTATCTTAAGTTTTCCTTTTTTCTTTTTGTGTTTTTATCTATTTTTTTTTCATCCATTTCTCTAGCATTTTTACTTTTGCAGGTCAAATGCTGATCTACTCTACCTCCTTCTAAGTGCTATTCACTTTTTTGGACTTTTTTGCTTAAACTGTGTGTAACAGGGAAATTCTCATTATTAAATAAATTTTATTTTCTCGGTATGTTTTAGGCATTGGTAATCAGTAATGGCTTTTAGCACTGGAGCAGCGGTCCATAAATTTGTGTCTAAACTGACGCATTTTTTGTTTCTATCCTGTTGTTTTTTCAGTAACTGAATCAATAAATGTAGCATACCTGTCCTATTTACTATTTAACATTTTAGAGTCTTTATATTTTTGTACATTCTGGTGAGTGTCATCAGTGGGCTTACATTAAACCTGAAGTATGAATGTATATGGAATGTTGTTTATGCACAGCCAACATGGACATTTTTAATAAGCAATTGCATAGATTTTGTTCTAACTCTGCTGCAGGTGATCTTGCTTATAACTTCTTTGAGTCCTATTTGAATGTGTATAATTCATGTAGTAGTGCATTTCATTATCCAGTATAAAATGCGATTGGGCAAAAACATAAAACAGACTTGAGCTTGGTGTAGGAGTACTTATGGATACTTATCCTTACCTTGGATACAACTTGGAGGCAAGGAGTCGAATAAATTTAAAGCTTTCTTATTCTGCTGTGTAAGACTGAAGATAAGAGAAAGTTTCAGCCACTTTAAAGATGCTGTCAATTCATTGTGAAATTGTATCTTTCCTTCAATTTCCTTCTACACACTTTAATTAATAAAAATAGTATTGCGGCTCTCCAGCTCCCCATAACAAAATCCAAGATGTATTAGGCATAAGGGAATCCATTTGCCACTTTCCTAAATTAGTTTGAAAAACAGTAACCTTAAATGACCATTGAGAGATATGTTTTGTTAATACTCACAAAGACAACAGAAATAAAGGAATTTGCATAGGTTGCCAAAAAAGTCAGCTTTGAAAAAATAGATAACCACTGATATCAGAAGTCAAACAGTGCTGAGAAGAGCTTTCTACAATCAATATATGGCATATGAAAACTGAAGAAAAATCAGAGAGACTGAGAACAGATTCTTCAATGAATTTTCCTGTGGCAGTGAACAATCAATATCAGCAATGGAGGGAGTCTTGTGAGAGGTGGGCTGGTGGAAAGGGTGAGGAGGCTGGCAGGAATGACTTAAAAACTGAAGCTTTTACTGTTGTTTAAAATGGAGTTTTTGTGTTTTTTCTCTGAGTTCCTGTGTCGTCTTCCCAAAATCCCCAGAGAAAGCCTTATTTCCCTAGCTAGGTCTAAAAGAATGTGTCTTTGAAGTGTGTTTAAGTTTTCCTATTGGCCCTTAGTTAACCCTTTCCTATTGGTTGTTATTCCTAGTTTTCTATTGGACACGTTAGAATCCCTCTAAAAGTTATAAATAGGTCCTCCCATGTAATAAACTCCCTCTCTGCTCCCTCTCTGGTGGTCTCTGTGTGTCTCTCTGTGGGGCACCCCGGGGGCTGCTTGGAGGGGGACAACGGGGGGGCAAATCCCTACGATGTAAAGGAAAGGAGGGTCAAGCTCCCGCTATCGGGACGTAATCACCCCCAAAATCAACTGCAGCATTTTCCCATTAAAATTTAATATATTGCCTTGTTCAATGGATAAAAAAGGTAATTGTTTTCAAATCAAGCTCGCTATAAAATGTATGTCTAAGGGCACTTGATGTTACTCGGCATTACCAATCCCTTATCCGTGTAGGGGGAAGCACAGATAGATTAGACATTGCACCCTGTGTTAGGTGTGTCATTTTGCTCCTGGAGGAAAGAGATGTCCCAGTGCTGGAGTTCAACAGAACTTCATCACTAGGGCACAGAAGAGCACAGTGAAAAGGGACAGATTCTGCTTTAGACTAGGATAGATGTCTCTTAGATTGTATAAAATAATAACATTCTTCGAGTAGATGCTAAGAAGCTCGATCTTTGAGAGCTTTCAGCAGAAAAGACAGTAATTTCAGATCAAGTGTATTTAGGGCAGTCAGATCCCAGCTAATAGAAAGGGATACATTTCTGCAAAAATGAATTGCACTTTTTTGCTCTAAATGACAATTACATCAACACTGATTTTAAAAAAAGTTATATATTAATCTTAGAATATTTTATCCTTTGTGTCTAGTTGAAGACACTTACAATGCACGCAAAAAACAAAGGGTAATTTCAGAGGTGAATCGATTTCCCATAGTGAGCCTGGAAAAATTATTATAATGAATGTGGCTGGACTAGATTTGTCAATGCTTGCACCATCCAGGAGATTTTCACTGGGGTACATTTCAAGATGGAGACACTGTTCACGAGAGTGGACACTTATTTGGTAGATCAGGTATGGTGGCATTAGGGAGGATTCTGTGCCTTACCCGATGGACCTGGTTAGGATTTTGGTTTTTTAAGTGCTTGAGCTATGGAGAGTAGGGACTTACATGTCCTACTATTCCAAAATTCCAAGAAGATATAGCCAGCTTTGCAGAAATACAAAGTATTTAAGGCTAGCTTATCACATTACTAGATTTTTGAGGTTTCTGATGCAAGTTTTGGGTATGTTTGACAAATTGTCACAAGGAGAGGTCTCAAGGTTAGCTAAGCCAACATTTCTCATTTCTAGAATCTCAACGCTGAAGTCTACCACTGCAAGAAAACATATACCACAGAGCAAAGAATTAGTCACGGAAACAAATTATTCCTAATATTTCTTGTAGCAAGGCTTTCCTTCAGCACTGTCCATTTCCTTTATCAACAGTAAAAAGATAGGGCTAGAACATACCTCAGGAGGCCAAATAATTCACCCCCCTCTCATAATAGATTTTTTTACCCCTCTAAGAGGATTTCAGCTGTATTTTAAGGTAAGAAATGACTGCCTGTTCTGTTCTTGGATCTCTCCAATAGTGGAGATTCTACAGCAGATTCTGGTATCTGAATATCCTTATTGTTTTTCTAATACCCTGCCTGACTCTTCTTTGCTATGTTTACTTGTTTTACTCTCTTCCATGCACGAAGAGAACAGTTTATTCTGAATAAGGTTAAGACTAAGATTATCTTTGCTGCATTTCTTTTTCTCTAGCATATAAGGAAAAATGGACGTGCATGTGCGTACATCCGCACACACACATATATGTAAATATGAAAGTGAACACACACAATTTAGTCTTTTGTCTGATTGTTCTTGCTTTTTTTTCAGGAAGTCTCTATCTAGTTCAAAAAAAGTGGTCAATACTAGACATACTACTCTCCCCTTCCCAGTTCTGGAGAGAATGGACAGTTTCCATTTTCTTCATAAGTGTGTCCGCACTGGGGATGTATCTGTATGTAAGCATTGCTAAAGAGCTTTTCTCTGGGAATACCTGTGCATGTGCTATCCATGAATTACCTTCGAGAGGGACAAAGTAGATAGATGTAGATATCCACAAAGTTATACATGCTGTTGTTGTGATTTAAAGAAAAAAAATATCCTTGCTATCCAATTGGTTATCTGTTTTTTTGAATTTTCTTTTCCTTCTGTTTTCAAAGTGTACATTCAGGGTAAAATGTTCAGATATGAGCTCAATATAGAAGCATGTATTTGCTTGTAGCCTTGATTTGGGTGCATAGCCCAGGCTCGTCAAGGTGCTAGCACTTCTCTGAATTTCATTATGAGGATGTTTGCTCTCCCTATGAAATTTATTAGCGATCTGTGCCTAATGTATCACTGTCGTTGCTGGGCTCCAGGACCTCTCTAGTTAGTCCTTTCATAGGTCTCAGCCTTATGCTCAGTGTAGATACCCTCTTTCTCAGAATGTAAATGTTTACAAGGCTAACTGCATCTAACTTTGGCTGAAGGCCTAACATCAACTGAAAACCAAATATAAACAGATTCATCTGGATGATCTATGTAAAGCATAGATCTTTTAGCAGATGCACTCTGTATCTGAAGAAAGGATAACAAGGACAGCAATACTTTTAAAAGTATCTACAGTCTACTGTGTGTGTAAATTATGATAAAATACCACTCTTGCATAAAACAATGTGTGACAGATATTTTTTCATCTTTTATCTCATCAGTATGTATTCCTCTACTACTTGCAAGCTGCAATGCTGGAACCTGTCAAAGGATAGACTAAGAGTGAGTTGTTATAACTTTATGCCCTTAACCTTGCTCCGAATAGGTGAACATGAAAGTGATATGTATATATATATGCAAACACAGGTATGTATATGTCCATTCAGTCTTCAAACTTTATCAGAGAAGTTATGTGCTGCCAAGTAGTTTGGCTGTAAGATGTGTCTATTCTTAGAAGAATATTCTTCAATAGAAGTAATGTAGCTTCTTTCTTTGTCTTATGAGAAGCATATTAATTAAAACTTAAAAGAGGAAAGATGATCCTCTCCTCCCAATGCCTTCTACTAGAGTTTTTATTCTGAGGGTCTGAAAGGCTTTCCGGAGATTTCTGTTCATTTTTTTAGTAAAAATAATCTGATATTTTGGTTCTGTTGCAACTCATTTATCACTTGTTCTTCGTGTTATTATTTAAATGAAGAAAAGCCCTTTTAAATACATAGATGTCTCATCCATTGTATTTAATTGCAGTGAATGTTCTCATGCCCTCCAGAAAATTCTTTTAAAAATGGATAATCTTCAGCTTTGACATTGCTGGTATTGGATTTGTCAGAAAAGTATATTTTTCCTCACATGTGCACATTACCCTTAATTTCATATCTGAAAGTGTGAGATCAAGAAGCTCCAAATCTACGTTTGTTGTTTTACATGCCTTCTTTTAAACAAGATGGGCAAAAAAATCAATTGATTCGCTCCTTCCTGAGGTCTTCTTTCTCCAAGTTCACTTCTACTTGTATGAACCAATGATTGTTGCAATTTAAGGACAAACGTGTGCATAACTGGTGCAAGTGAACTCCATATTAGAATATTGACAGAAAATCCATGACCAGCGTGTGACCTGCCTAAACATTAACGAAGGCAGCCTGATTTTTAAGGAATAGTGTCCAAAGGAATGAAATCCAAATGTGACGGCAAGAGGGTAGTTTTTTCACTAAGGACAGATGAAGGAAGCATCTTGGCAGCCTATATTAAAATATTATTTTTCTGCCTAAACAAAAGACGTTCCTGTCTAAATGCATCTTAAGAGATAACATTTGCTCAGGACAGGTCTTCATAGCTCCATCTCCTCACTCTTTATTAATTTTTAAACGCTGATTTGTGTTCTTGAACACTTCTTGTGTTTAATCAAAGTTTTGCATTTTACAGCTTGCAATTTTGGTCCCTTTAAAGAAATCATGCTGATTTTAGACTGCAGAGTAAACAGTATGCAATCATCATCTGCGTTTGTCATCCATCTTGGGGTATTGTATAGTTGCTTCAAAGACTGCCTCTATCTACAAAAATTTCAGTCAAACCCCTGATTGAAGTTTACTGTTTTACCTAAGGATATTCCTAAATCAAGTCTATAAATATGCAAGATACAATCAGTTTCTCCTTTTAACTGCAACATATGAGATCATCTGCAAATTGGTCTTCGTATCCTCAGGTACACCTTAGCAAAACCATAAGAATCCCTCATCAATACCTTTATTTGCTTTGCTGGCATGGAAATCTAAAATTTTGGGACTGTTGCTGCTGTTTGACTTCAGAACTTACCAAAACCACTGAGACATCTGCTTCACTGTGTTTTCTGACTTGTTTGTGTTTGTTTCCCATCATAAATCCTTCGCCACCTGAGACAAGGGTTTTATTTTGTTTCATGCCTGTCAGAGTGGGGTCATGTTATGATTAAATATTATTAATGGTAACAAACAATCAACGAATAATATATGGTATTATCAGATTCAAACAGTAGTGGCTGTTTATGACTGGCACGAGGGAGTGCAAAGTCATTACCTTTCGGATCCATATGATCATTGCTGGTGGTGCCCTGCTCCTCAGCGTGTCTGCTTCAGCTGCGTTACCCATACCCTTTGGGCTTTTTAATTGTTGTAAGAGCAGGATTGTGTAGGATAGCATGACAGGTATCTTTTGGGTCTGATGGTTCTTCTTCCTAAAATGTCAAATCACTTCTTGAAGCTTTTCACCTGTTAAAGTGATTTATTCCATTCAAACTTTTATTCATCATTTCTTGAAAAATCTTGGGCAGTTTTTCTGTATTAGGCTTTTCCCAAGTCAAATCATCAAAATGATGTCTAAAAGAAACTACAAACAGAAAATTCCAGGTGAATGGGCATATATCACCTAATTCTTTGGCACAATACAGGTTGTCCGGCAGTAACACCAAATGATAGAGTGCACACCTGTGATAACAGCATTTGTTCTTGGAAGTACTTCTGAATGCATTTAACAGGAAAAGCATGTTTTATAACCTGCTTTTAGTATGTATCACAGAAATTGAAGATACATGGAGGGGAAAGAAGGATGTTTTGCTTGCATATTGAATTGCATTCACAGAATGGGTGTTAAGGTTTGCAGCAGGTCAGAAATGTTCTGCGACTTCCTTAATGCTTTGAAGGAAAAGTGCAGAAAAAGGCTATCTAACAGCTCTAGGTGACTTGGATATGTGGATAACCATTTCAAAACAGCAAACTCCCAACCTGCTGAATTATGGCACAAACCACAGTGCTCCATTCCATTGCATCCCTCTGCAGAACAGAGAGAGACAGTGTTCCTACCTTTTGTGCTTTTGCAATACAAAGAGTAAAAATTGTGATCAAACAGCTGGGTTTGGAGAAAAGATAGCTGAAATTTATGAAGTCTAGTCAGCAT
The DNA here is from genome assembly GCA_013396735.1 of Grallaria varia. Lineage (NCBI taxonomy): Eukaryota > Metazoa > Chordata > Aves > Passeriformes > Formicariidae > Grallaria > Grallaria varia. The sequence continues at coordinate 168,242 of VWZG01006031.1, read as the reverse complement.
CATAGTCATCTAAATGAAAATGATAATCAGTAAACTGTTCGAAGAAATAATTCATATGTACTGTGCACATTATATTCACATTCAAGTGTCAGATGTGACAGGCTGCAGTGCAGAAAAAAGGTCAGCTTTGATTTTTCATATTTGCACTCACTCATAGACTGAAACATTTTGATAATTTTATATAAGGAGTACATTTGTCAGAGATGTCTGTACACCAGATGTCACTTCCCAGGGTTAGAGTGGTATTTCCAGGCCTTCTAGGGACTCTCGTCCTTTCATCTCTTCTATATTTTTCCTGTCTTGACTAACGAACCATGTTGTTGTTTTCTTGGTCAAAAAAGTCACATTGTCCCTTCACTCCCAGGATGTTTCTCTGCCCTTCTTCCTGGGTCCCTGGTTATGTTGACTCAGAGTTTCTTTTGAACTTGCTCCCACAGTCCCTTTGCAAAAGACACAGCTGAAAAATCCAGTCCTCAGGTAGTTTATGGGCTTTTTAGCTAATTTATTCTCCAAGGTTAATTATTCCTGATGCATCTGAATTTGTAGATTTTTTGGAAGTAATCATGACTGTGATGAATTCATATAAACCAGTATATTTATTGTGCCACTGTTTACATTTCTGTTTTTGCATTTGAAATACAGCATTTAACATTACATTTGAAGTCAGGCTCTGATCAAGTTCATAAGTAACTGTAAGAGTAAATGGCCTTTTAGAAGCATGCATTGAAATGCAATGACTATCAGAACGCTGCTTTCATCAACTAGTGTTTGGAGATTGATGAGCAGCCTGAATAAATTATTTTCTCCTCTCACAGCTTTTTTTTTTCTCTAATGTTCAGCTTGCCTCTTTCATCATATTTAAAGAATTCTAAGCCATAATTGGGGCTTTTTAATCTTAGAGGTCTTCTATTACTAACAAATTTATCATTGGCTTAGCTTTGGTGTGTGAATAAGTTTCTGGAAGGTCTGAAGTTTGTAAAGGAAAGAAATGTCTCTAAACTTGTACTGAAAATTATCTGATAACAAATAAAATGAGTGAGTATCTCCTTTGAAAAAAATTTCTGAAATCTCAAAATTCTATGTATGGTTTCAGAAAGACTAAGTGTGTAGGGAAAAGGGATATGAGAGTAATTTGAAATATTATTTTTATTTTTCAGGACACTTTGTTGTTGGGATTTTTTAAGACATTTTATTTCACAATACTCAGATTTTGCTCTTTCCTTTTTTAAATTTTCATTTGTGTTAAGAGAAAAGCAGATTTATTTGTAAGTCTTTCAAAATGGCATTGAATTCTGATTGCATGCTATTTATTCTAATTTTAATAGGTGGACATTCTGTAGGGAAGTAATTTTGATAGCAAGACTTCCAACAGTCATGTATGCAGTTCTTTCTCATCTTCAGTGTCCTGAAAGCAAATCAATCTGTTTCTGCCCTACTGGAAGTTTATAACATCTATCAGTTTGCTGTGTGTAAGGTGCAAAACTTATTTTCAAAAACAAGAAGAAAAGCAATTTAAGACACCAAATTCTGTTAAAAAAAAAAAAAAGTGCAGTGCAGTTAGGTTACTGATTTAATACTACTTCTCTAGTGTGCTGTGTTACATGGGCAAATTGAACTACAGGACTCAAATTTGTCAATGACAGCTTTTACAGTAACTACTGGGTTTAGTTTTCTTTTTTTACATATATTTTAAAAACCTTATTAGTAGTCTTTCTTAAGATCCACTCAATAGTCTTAAGTGTACATTCAGCATTTCTGAGAGATTTAGATAGTATAGTACAGAGTTCCTCTAGGCAGTATAAGAAATAGCAGCCTCTATCAAACTCTTCAGGCAATTTATCAGAAGGACATTGATTGACAGTAGTGACAGCAGGAGTTCCCGAACCAAGGCTCTTTTGGACTTGCAAGTTGATTCTTTCTGGGCCATCTGGAAATAAACCTGAGGAACATGTCATCTTTGTCAGCCCAGATGTTGCCTGGGCCCTGAGATGTCTGGGTTTGCCACATGCCTGTTGCCAGACAACTGTTAAACAGGCACAGAGACAAAGCTTCCTTCTTACTCCATGGCTGCCATCACTCTTTTTTTTTTCCTTTCCTTTTCTTTTTTGGAAGTTTTTGTTTTTTAATGAGTTTTGCTAAGTACTGCCAACATCATGCTAGTGCTCCCAAGAGTGCTAGAGATTCATTTGCTCTCCCCCTAACATATTGATCATATGAAGGAGTAGATTAGGTGTTGAGTAATGAAAACGGCAGCCGGCAGACCTGTCAGTAGAAGGTTACTTCTCCTGGCTAATCATAATTGGCACACATGCCTGAAATGGTCCATATTTCTCCACCTCTTTTGTTCTCTGGATGCATGAATGCCAGCTATAAGGGTTATCAGACACAAAAAATTATTTTAGAAAACAAGACTGTTGGCATCTTTTCCTTGACTGACTTCTGTACACCCAGATTTTCATCAGAGCTGCAATGAAAGTCTGGAGTAAACTTGGCATAATTTCAACAAATTGGCAGAGTTACTGTTGATAAACAGACTATTCATTTGGTTTGAATTTGTCCCTTATCTGCCTCCATTCCTTGTGGTTCTTTGGAGAGAAAAGGTGACTTTTGTTTGGGTTGGTTTTTTTTGTTTGGTTGGTGGGGGTTTTTTGGTTGGTTTTTTTTTTTGTTTTGTTTTTTTGTTGTCGTTGTTGTTGTTTTGTTGTTGTTGTTGTTGTTTTTGTGGGTTTTTTTGTTTGTTTTTTTTTTTTTTTTAAAAAGCAGACGGTGATTGTCAGGGTTTTACCCACAGAAATACAGCTGGTACACATGCCTTACCCAAAGCAATACATTTACGAAGCACCCAACTTCAAAGCATTCAGGCTCTCAATATTTTCAATCTAGCCTTCAAACTGGGTTTTGTTACTGCATGCACTTCTTTGCCATTGGTAGTTATGTGTGAGCATTGTTATGCTGTGCATACAGCCTGCTGTCTTGAAGCTGTTCTGAGAGTCATGCCGATGACCTACATTGGACAGCAATGTTTAATTCCAGATTTTTAAATGAGGCATGCAATTTATAAAATTTCTGAATAAAATTACATTCTGGATCAATGTGAACAAGGAGAGCAGTAAAGATCCCATTTATCTCTTCCAACATGTCCAGCAAAGAGTGACAATTAAAGGTTCAAAAGCCTGGGATTTATTTTTTTCTGTGCCAATTGAAGGTTTTCTTCATGTTCAGTGTACAAAAGGCCATTTGGTTGTTATTGAAATTGCTGACTAAAATACCCATAGCTGACACATTTGTCAGAAGATTGACAGGCATCTGATTCAATAAAGGTTTCCAGCCTTTTGTTTGACATTTTGCTGATTGGTTAACATTGTGAAGGGGATTGTTAGTGAATTATTTTCATTCTGTAGAGCATAGAGATATTATTTATTTTATAACTCTTCCACTGCTAAAACCTAAAGAAGTGGGTTTTTTTCCTTTCTATATGCACTTTGAAATTTGTTTTTAGCAACATCACTTCTTGGAAAACAAATAATTTTTTAAATCTGTAGCTTCTTAACACTGCAGACTGCTGTCATCACTGCAGGCAGATGAGAGCTAAATCCGTGGGTCATTTCCCAACATTTAATTTTTTGATACCTTCATGTGACAGGACAAGTACTTCATGACTCCCACAGAATGCCTATGACAACTAAAATGAAGTGTAAATGTCATGCATATATTTTTTCTCCTGTGGTAGAAAATTAATCTTTGAGGTTCAACTGGTATGGGCAGATTGTAATGATTAGCTAAGTAAGTATTTGTAAAGTGGTCTGATCCTTAATACAATGCAGCAAGTATGCTGAGGATTGTAGTGGGCTCTTTTTGCCTTCTCATAAAATGTCGGGTATGAATGAAGAGTATTATTACAAAGTATGCTGAGCTATGTTAAATTAAGCCAGAAAGAAGAAAACTGGCTTCCTAGGTACTTGTTTGCCAGAACATCTGCAATGTATCTTCTGTATATTATTTGTTTACAATCTCTTATTGTATGAAGAATGCAGGAAAGGTCACATTGGAGAACATAGGAAGCATCTCTTTCCAACTGTACAGCATTCTACATGGTCAGCCTCAATAACAGAAACCACTCTTCTGAGTGATAGTGTGACTCCAGTTTTGACTTTGTACTACAGCCTTCCTTGATTTATGTTCAAGCTCTGTGTTTCTGTCTCAGTGGAGATGATGCAATTGTAGAATCATAGAATTGTAAAGATTGTAAAAGATCATTAAATCCAACCATTAACCCATCACTGCCACGTTCACCATTAAACCTGATCCTCTCATGCCATATTGACATGTTTTTTGAACACTTCCAGGGATGGAAATTCCACCACTTTCCTGAGAAGCCTGTTCCAATGCCTGGCCACCCTTTCAGTGAAGAAATTTTCTAATATCTAATCTAAGCCTCCCCTGGTGCAATTTGAGCCCATTCCTTTTTCTAACAGACAATCATCCATGACACACCATGTGCAATGGCCATATTCAGTTTCCTGAGTGATGTGCCGAGAGATTTTTATCTTTTAGAGGGTGAGATTGAACTTTCTAATAGACTAGTAAGACACTGGACAAGAATCATCCTGAACCTCCTTCTCCATAAAAAGGCATATATCCATGTTCTTCCCATTACTACAATGATGAATAAAGGAACAGAAGGATGGATGTATTTTTGCATATTCATCTGCTAGCTCTCCTCATAATAGCAACCATTTCTGAAAGAAAAAGAACCAAAAGAGTTCAAATTTATGGACTGCAGGTGTCTGGAGACTTTGGGTGAAAATACAAATTTCTGTCTTCCTTTACTTTGCCCAGACAACTACTAGGACCATCTTCTTCTCAGAGTGAATAAAAGACCCAAGGTGGCACTTGCTCCTACATTCTGGGGAACATGTCGTATCAGTTTGGTTCTAGTTCCAGCCAGCTTTCAGAGTCATGTGCAACACACTGCTAAGCGTGATATATTGGTTTACTTCCATGAGGTTTATGCATTCCCTCATGAAATGTAGCTTTACTTACCATGCTTAAGGTGAGGATTTGTGGTCTTCTCTGTTATTTGGAAAAGGAACGTTGATGTTGCAGAGTGCCTTTGTCTCCAGCTGCCTGCCCACTTCAGTATTTTCATCTGTTAGCAAGGCCCCGAGTTGCCAGTGTCAACTCTGTTTCCATGTTTCAGAAAGCAGATGTAAGAGATTTTCTCACTCCAGGCCTTTTCTGGAAGTGCATCCTCAGCTCTGCTCTTGTTGCCTTGCCAGCATCACTGAGAGCCTATCAGGGAGCTGTCACCCATCTCTTCCTTTACTCCTACTGTCACTGCCTCCTGATTTACCTGTTACCTTCCTCTTCATTTGGTGACAGAGTAACTCACATAGAAACTGTTGTTCTCGTGCCCTCTAAGGAGAAAAGAAAGATGATAACCCATTCTTGGGTAAAGAAGATATAACTGTTGTATTTGTAATTTGAGGAAGGTCACTGGCTTTTTTTTTTTTTTTCCAAAGTCATTCAAGAAGGGACTGATGGGCTTGCTGAACTCAACACAGATTTCTCTATCTCCAGGTAGGATTAAGATATTTAGGAACCTCAGTGAATCAGGACCATTGCATTCAATATTCGGGATCTGAGTTTTTGCAATCTGTTTTCTGTCATAGCTGCACCTAAATTTTTGTTCAAAGAACAGGTTTTTTATTGTCTACAGAATACACTCAGACACCCTACACTTCAAAGTTGTGTCTCCAAAATTTACACATAGCATCTAACACTTGATTGGGATAGCGCTGGATAATGTGGCAAAGGAAGTCTTCCTGCCTTTAACTTGTTTCCTTAAACTAATGTTACAAGATGGTTTCTAATTTAGTCACTGCTCTATCCCCACTACGTTTCAAGGTAGAGTGTACTTTTAACATGTCTCAGGGTTGCTGTGCATTCTGATTCTGCACTGACTTTGGCTAAGAGCCATCCATTCTTCAGGCAGGAATCATCCCTATCAAACACAACTGTTCTCACAATAATGCATTCTGGGTTTTTGAATAGTTTGAGCCAACATCAGTAAGCAGGTGCCCTTTTCAGCATCTCCACAATCCTGATTTGATGTGACAGAACCCCCACAGGTCTGCTGTTTGTGTGAACTATTTCAGCAGCCAGAAGGGTGACGCTGGTTCTGAAGAGAATGAAAACCCAACATGAATATGCAATTTCATAGCCTGTAGAACATTTTGGATCTGCTTCTGAGGTTTTCAAGTTTTGTGGTGACAATACTGTTATGCTCAATGCTAAGAAAGTGGTACAGGATTCCTGCTTTTCTTCATGTGCAGGAAAACAACCTTTGGCAAAAGGGCAATTCAAAATGAATAACCTGGGACAGGGAACCCCTCTGATAAATACCAAGAAATATGGCTAGACTTTCAGATCCTTATATCAGATGGTGTCAAAAGTACATCTCAGATGCATTTCTAACACCAACCCTATGTCTTTCCTTCTCCTTTGCCTTATGCCACCTAAAGACAACTTTCATATCTAAATTTAATTCCTGTAACACTGAAGCCCCACCTCATAACTTTGTTTTTAAGAGGACTCTTTCTTCTTGTTTACATTGCTCACTCTTAGATCTTAGAAGGTCTGTTTGAATTAATAACTCCAAAGGAAAATCCATTTTTACAAAGCCAAAGCATTTTGTACCTTGACAGAAAATCCATTAGAGCTCAAGCTATGTCTAGAACCTCACTGAAAAGTCTTTTCTATCACAGAAATTTTTTAGTACAGCTCTGGAGCCAAATCTCAGTCTTTTAAGTTTTACATTACTGCAGAGGTATTCACTATGGACATGACTTGGTAGCCTGATCCTTCAGTTACTGCCTGAATGAAGGACATTAAGGTCCTGATATCTGAGCCTGGAGTTCTTTTAAAGTGACATTTGTGTTTAAATTAATGTGACCAGTCACTGGAAGAAAGACAGAAATTCTATCCTAGTAACTGCAGTTTGCACATAAATGAAATGTGTCTATGTAAATGTTTTGAAGAATTCTAGTTACTGATAACTAACTTATTTTATCAAATACGGACTGTGTCAAGGAATTTGAACAACCTAGTATGGGTATACCTTGGCAAGGCTGGGAAAAAAAATCCTAGGGCAGCAGCTTCTGGATGGTGCTCAGGAGAGGTGTTTTCCAATTTTGCCTTTGCTTAAATGCATTCAGTCACAATGGAAGAAGTAGAGAGAAGGCAGATATATGCCTCTGACATTTTCTGATGGGGCACTGATTAGGTTTTTGACTCACAGGGTTCTTTTGCATTTTTAAAGAGTGAGGGAAGTACTTGTCCTCCTTTCAGTCTCCATTCCCAACTAGTAGTTTCTCCACTAGTACTCTCTCCCCGGATGGGTGTCTGGGCTGCAATCTGCCTTTCTTCAATAGCCCCAGAAAGGGGCTGGGTCTGATGAGGCAATGTGATTTAGAAAATCAGAATTCCATTCGTAGCAACTGGAAAGTTTTAAAGAAGTTTGAAAGAAAGGCTGAAAAAAACCCAAAGTTGTTTCAAAGTTAGTAAATAATATAATGAGTACATCATAAAACTGCATTATAAAACTTGAATTACCATAAGACTTGTTTTTCTATAATTTGCAAAGATCTCTCATTTCCAGGGCTTTGTGACATGGTTTTTTTATTCCTAATCAGTGTCACACCATATCAAAATGTCCTAAAATTTTTATGATTACATATAGATATTTAGAAAAAGGTTTAGTGACTATAATTTGTGGTAGAGTTAGAACTGTTTTATTGTATTGCATCTTTATTTTAGTCATTCCACTATGGACCTGACTACAATATTAAAGTTGGAACAAGTATTCATTGTGAGTTAAATCTGTATGGTAACCTTTGAGTCCACTTGAATCAGAGATGGATGAAACCGTGGATGTGTTTTGAACCATGAGTAGGTGAGGGAAAATGTGTCTTTGTGAAGGTGTCAGAGGAGATTTTACTACCCCTTCAGTTTTTCCAGGAGCTATAACAGGTCCCCCCAAACCAGGATATTATGAGAAAAAAAATAAGATTTGACTAAAAACACTGACTTTAAAATGAAGCTTCCCTGCTTTAAGAAAGTTTGGCAAGATAAGCTTACCTGAATTTAGAGTACCATAGACTGGTTGCTCTCAAGAGCTCTAAGACAGCACTTAGGAGTAGTGTGGCTAACATAGAGCTTCTTGAGACTGTAACATGAGAGAGGATCTGAAGGGAGGGCTGTTTACATGAAACTCCAACTGAACTTGAAACAGTGGTCTTGCTTCATGATGGAGTTCATTTTTCACACACAGTCCTTAAGGGGTCACTAATCTTTGTCTTCTACCTTTTATTTGCTCTTGTTACAGACAACACTCGCTTCTGCTTTTAGGATGTTTGCATGAAAATCTATTAAAAAAACCAAACAAAAAACTTGAAGCATATATTTCTTACCATTATGTCCATTTGTTCAGCTGATCTGATGCCATTACAGAAGTGTGACTTCACTGTGTGTTTCAGAAAGACATATTTCCTAGCCAAGTCTGACCTCAGAAAAGTCTGCAGAGTGCAAACGACAGAAGCTTCCAGAAGAACCTTCTGTGTGAAAACAGCACGAAATTGGGACCATGACGCAGTGAATTGCATCTGTCAGTCAGGTGTAATTGTGCCAAAGATGTCTTTTTGATGTCTCCTTTCTGTGGTCATATCTCTGAGCTTGGGATGGAGTTCCTGATGAGTCAAAGATATGTAGAACAGTGAAGACGCTGTAGAACTCCTTTGCATACACTGAAAGTTTTGCTAACTGTTCTTGGAACCCAGAATGTAGTTTTGCAGCTTCTTCTATCTTCCTGAAAAGAAAACAGTTTCTCTTTTCTTTTGCTTGTCCTTGGTAAGAAGAGAGTTGCTTTTGTCTTGACAATAGCATCTACCTCAAGTATCTAGGCCTCAAACCTATTTCCTCTTCCGTTACCTCTGCCATAGAGCTTTTCTGTCTGTTGAAGATGATGGAGCTATCATCAATCCAAATATTTTCTTTTATTGTTATTTTTTCTTTCTATTTCTTACACAGTCCCTTCTCAGGATGTGCCTCGGAGCTTCAGCTGCAGCAAAGAACTTGGGCTCTTGGGACATCTCACTCTTTGCAGCTGATAGGTTGAGAAGGGTATTTTCTTGCCTTGAATTAACCTGGATTCTAGGTCCCTCAATTCAATGCCTCTACTGAAAACTTGATTGTGTCTGCTACTGATTTAATCTCTTGTCTCTTTGTGGTTTTGTTAACCATTTAGAAAAAAAAGCCCCTCCAAACCCATTGGCTTAAATCCCATCCTCACTTTTCAAGGAATAATCCTAAAATTTTAGAAGCTTCGGTTTTCCCAGAACCCTGGAAGCAGTTAGAAAATTTTGTTCATTTGAATCTAAGATGTAAATTTATTCATACTGACCCGTCTCTAGAAAAGTCAAACCCTGAAGTTACATCTTCTCTCTGATGAAAAAATACAGCAGAAATAGAAACACTCTGGTAATATGGTAGAATGCCTAGTCTTATCTTCTTACTGCAATTTCACTCTGCTGATCTGAATGCTAAGCAACCAGCTAAATGGTGTCAATCACAATGCTGCCATCCTGCAGTAAGACAAAATTAATTTCTTCCATTTGTTCTGTTATATGTTGAATGGTTGGCACCAGTTATTTTTCTTTCCTTCTCCATCATTTTCTGGCTTTCTGTGATGTTACAAAAGGCAAATTTGCATAGCTAGTGAACAAAAACAGATTTGTGGATCTGTCTGTTCTTCACATTATTAGAGAGAAAATTAGTTTTGTACTTATTCTAGAATGTCTTGCACAGAAAGCAATGTATTGTTGGAATTATATGTGAGTGAATAACAGCTGAGATGAATGCTTTGGTTGACTGTTCCTCTCTTAGCCCTGTTTTCTATTGTACTTCAGGTAGTAACTCTACTCCTGCTGCTCTTCTGTTCTGCTAGTTGAACAATTCTTACAGTGTTAAGTCTTGCAACGATGTCACTTCTAGTGACTTTTAGCTGAGAATAAATATTGTGCAATTTGAGTGCAAAACGTGAATGGCAGGATTCTATTTGTAATTTGAGTCAATGTGTGGTACTATTGTGTGAGGATAACAACATAATTTTTCTTATTTAGATAGAATTTTAAAACTAAGTTTATAAAAAATATTAAAGGAATGCTTTCCTTGTAGTAATCCAACTTGAAAGAGACTATGCACATTTATTTTTGTATGTAGCAATTTTAAAAATAGCTTCATTGTGATTTTTGGAATTTTCTTTCTCCATATTACGCTAATCAAGAATGTTAGTGCGCCTCATTTGTTGACTGTGAGGTTCTTACCAACTAGGGTTTTTTTTATGCTATAAACCTGTACTGTTGCACAGAAGAAATATATTGTAACATCTTTGAAGCTTTTGTTGGTCGGCCCTTTGCACTTTGCTGCCTTTGCTTTCTTTGTAAAATCAGTGAGTCACTGGTATTTTCTACGAAAGACATGTAATTTTCTATTGTGGTTTCACATGCCTTTTTACTGATGTATGTCTGTATCCCATATCTTTGTAAAATCTAGCATTTGTGACTTGAGATTATGACTTTTACTGGACTACCATAAGGTATGAAACCATGCAATGAATAATTACTAATGAGTATAAAAGTTGATATTGACATTATGAGTTTCATTTGGAAACAGTCATATCCTCCATTTCTATAATTACAGCTTTGTGGGCAAGATGATTTCAGGTGAGATTTGTGTAATGACATACTGTGAGTTCAGGATTCTTCATTTAGACATCTCACATCCTGGCTAGATAGGCATATTATGACATTAAATATTTAAGTGTTAATACTGAATGTGCCTCCACATAACTGGAGGCACCTGTAACGTATGAGTGCCAAAGCAAAGACAAAACTTAAAAAAATCTCCATTTTTTATCTCTCATTAAGAAAACAGGAAACCAATATACTCCCTTTTTTCTTTCTTTCTTTCTTTCTTTCTTTTTTTTTTTTTTTTCTTCAAAATACATACTGTGCAAGTGAATTTATATTCTAAGCAAGAAATACCTCTCACCACATGAAGTTCCAGGCTAATGGTCTCAACAAAATGGATATAGAATTTTTTCCCCATAATAGTAATAGCATTTGCAGAGATGAAATTGTCAGGATAGCTCTTAATACCCCAAATTAAGTTTTACTTACAATCTTCAACATGCTGAAGACAGTTCTTGATATGTCCTTTGGGAAATACATACCAAATACTTTGCCTCGTTTATGACTACCAAGTTGTAGCAAAGATGCACACTTTTTACTCTCCCTCACTTTAGCTGGTTTTTGGTAGTAGGAATTTTTTTATAGCCCTGTGAAAAAAACCTGATATGCATATATTAATTTAATGCAATGACGTCTTGAATTTGGGTTCTATTCACTTGCGTTAATTATAAAGGTCCAATTCAGTCCATTTATTTGGGAGCTGCTGACAAGGAGAAGTGGCAGCAACTGGAAAGTTTAATATTGGAAAAAGAGAAATGGATGGGCTTTCCTCAGGACAGGAAAACCTGAGTTTTGTTTATTTTTTCAATCAGAACACATGCTTTAAAGATTAGCGAACTGAAGCCATTTGCAAACATAATCAGCAACACTCAGTACTGTCTGCAAGCTGGCACGAATTTTAACTTATAGAGGCATGTCTGTGTAGAGCTTTAGATGTCTACAAAGCTCAGCAGTGCAAAAGGACCTATCTAAGATTTTTTCAGCATCTAGTGTCTGTCACTGAATCACCTAATTCCCCTCCCCATATCTAAGTTGAAAATTCCTATGAAAATTTTACCCATCAACTGCCTTCTGCTTGATGCAACCAATTAGACAGCTTTAAATTTCAATTGCTGATATCATCTGTCTCACTCTCTCATGTATTAGAGATGGTCTGGATGCTTCTGATAACATAAGATCTAGTTTAAATTTTTACTTGAACCTCAAGTCAAGCATTAATTGGTGTTTGGATACTTTTGATTCAATTTTTTGGTCTGACACATCTCTTTCAAAACAGATGCTGCATGAAGAAATGCTTCTCTTTTCTGTTGTGTAATTGAGCACAAGATACAGTTGAATTTTTTAAGTAAAACCTTTCTTTGATGGAATTCTCTCTCCCTTTTCAAGCCTAAATTTTACATGCTTCTGAAGAACATGAAAACCAGGAAAAATTTTATGAGTTTTTTTGGGTTTTTTTTGTCTGTTGGTTTTTGTGGGGGTTTTGGTTGTAATGGGGGGGTTTTGTGCAATATGGAAGAATAACTGTATTAAGCTTGGAAGGGAACAATGTATGTATGATGCAATTTGAATGGCATTAACCTTCAGCATAAGTTTTTAGTTTCAGGACTGAATAATCTGAGTTCTAGAAAAGTGTATGTGTGCATTTAGTGACATGCCTATGCAGGAAAACTTGCAGAACTACCTTCTTTAACATTACAAAAACCTCAAGACAGAGTCAGATAAAATTTTACATTTCCAGACAATGATAATGAAAATGTTAAATAATTCACAAAAATCATAGCATAGAATATACTTAAAATAGGTTTTGTGAAATTTAGTTTCAGTTTTGCAATATACCCACTGCCATTTTTTGCAAATTGTTAATTTAAAATGCATAATTCATTAATGATTATAGGAGTTATTATCCTGAATTAATACTTTGGCATTTTAGAATGTTCTGTATAGAATTTTAATGCCCTTGTTTTTATTAAAGTAATTTTAGAAAAAAAAACTTCCTTCTGTTTAAGAGATCTTCATGCAAAAAGTTGTGATATTTTACCTTTTCCTGTAAAAAAAAGTAAGTCATTCTTTAATCCATTGTCTGGCAAGGCCCTATCAGTTTGAAAAGTATCAGGAGTTCAAAAAGTCTTACAGTTTCATGATAGGGCTTATCGTATAGATCTGAGGTGTTGGGGGGGACTATTAGTATGTACTGCATTTATTACTTTCAACTTAATTTCTATTTGACACTTCTTAGAACTTAACTCTCATTTGCCCTAATGTAAGTAAGGAGTCCTTCTATTGACAGTGGTATGAAAATGCCTTCAGTTTAATTTCTGAAATGCTCTTAAGCTACTTGTGTCCACAGAGTAGGAGGAAAAATCATGCTGGTTAAATTAGCACAACACTCAGCTATAAACAAAGACTCAGGTGTAAGTATGTGCAGAAATTGAACTAGTTCCTTATGGCTGTATTTAAAACACTGACAAACCCTGTGCTTAGCATTATTCCACAGCCTTATTTTAAATTTCAGTGATCTACAGATTTCAAAATAGAATCTATTTACCATAGAAATAGAATGAATTAAAACAAAAATGTCGGTCAATTAAACATCAAATGCCAAGCACTGCCTGGGCTGTATTAGCATGGATATAGCCAGCAGCTCCAGGGAAGTGATCTTTCCCCTCTTTGACACTTGTGGTACTGTGTCTGGAGTAGCGTCCAGATTCGGTTTTCCCAACAGAAGACACTGATATATGGAAATGAGTCAATTGAAAGGCTATCAAGATGGCCAGGGAAGTGGAGCATGTGCCATGTGAGGAGATGACAGGGTAAGGGAAAGTTGGGGAGTGATCTTAGTGCTCACTTCAACTGACTTATTGGAAAGTGTAGAGAAGATGGAACCAGAGTCATCTTAGTGGTGTCTATGGGTAGGATAAGTTTTTACCATGAGTGTTATTTGCATATAGGAACAGGTTGCCTGGAAGAATGTAGAATCTCCATCATTTTCATGGCTTGATGGGTCACAGCCTGAGCAAGCTCATCTGGTGAGACCTGCTTTGAGCAAGTTTTTGGACTAGATACGTCCAGCCTATATTGTTCTGTGTTTCTATGAAAGCATGTTACTTGGAAACTAAATAAGCATCCATGCTGTGCTCTGCTTTGGCTTCACAGAAGGATCTTAAAACCATTGTAAGATGTGTAGATGGAGTCTGCACTGACCCTTTTCTTTCCCTGATTTATCAAGCTGGAAGATAATAAGGTACTTGCAGGCTAGTTAGCAAGAATGGAGAGCTGGAGGGCTTTCTGTCCACTAGAACATTATATTGTGACAGTGTTCTTCATTCAGTGGCTGTGATTGCATGAACTTCCCTAATCGATCCAAGTGAACAGGGAGGTGGGCAGCAAGAAAGTAATTTAGAAAAAACCATGGAGTATGGAATACCCCAACTTTATTAACACAGCATGTGTGAAGGTTATGTAAAGCTGAGTAGGTCCTGGAGAGAAAGGGTAAATTGCAGGCATGTAAATTTTCTTATTGATGTATAAACGATGCAATGTTGCATCCAGGTCAAAAATATTTGGTCTGCTTGCAGATGGTGTCAGCCTGGAAGACTTGTAAGCAGTAAGAACAGAGACATAAATTTAGGCAGCCCAGCAAAGGGTATCATCCCACTCGCTGCATCTGCATTTCATGTCTAGGATCCCAATTCTAAGATCAAGGTGATTAAAGCATACTTAGTAAGTAGTTTTGAGTCATTAAAGACAAATTTCTAAAGGTATACAGTGACTCTGGGACCTTTTATCCTTTCTGGAATCTACAGGAGATTGTAAGATTGGGAGCCTGGTTTGTGCTGCCACACATTCCGTGGCTTCAGCCTGCCAGGCTGAGGCAAAGATTACCATACCTGGGGGAAATCCTGTTCCTGTTTGTGCTTCTGCTGCTGCCAAGAATGAGCCTGGTCAAGGCTGTTCCACTAACACTGCCTGGGCCAACTCCTGGACTGTCTCTCACTGGTCCTTGCTGAGGTGACATTGTCCTCCTGTTCAGCATCATGGGATCTCAGACCATCAGGAAGTTTTATCATCCAGATGAATTATTCTGCCTTTCTCTCTCTCTTTTCTTTCCTTTTTTTTTTTTTTCTTTTTTTTTTCTCCCCTCCCCCCCCCACCTTTGGCCTTTTTTTCAGGAGAAATCCTCTACTGAAAACAGGAAATTGACACATCCTACATAGCTTTAGTTGCAGTACTGCTGCCACCTTTATGTTGACACTCAGTCCTGGTTCTGGCCTCAAGACTCTAGTCAAGTTCCTTCTCTCCAAGCTTGTACAGGATTTGTTGATTTATACTCTTTTGTTGGATAAACAACACTTGTTCAAACGTTTATTTTCTTAGGGCATCTAGAGCACTCTAGAAGATCCCTCAGCCTCATCTTGTTGAAGTAAACAGCCGCATAGACAGACATAGCATTTATCTGTGACCTGGGACTTCTTGCCCATCAATGAAGACATTGCTGATCATGCCCAAAAAGCAGAGCCTTGATTTAGTTTGCTGAGGTAGATGTGAATAAACATTTTCTCACTTGAGCTGTTAACTGTACACATATGTACATTGGATGCTGTTTCACTTCTGTGGAGCTGAGTTGTACTGACTCATTATTCATAATAAACATGTCACACAGATGCATGAAAAAGCTTTAGAAAAATTGGAGTTCCACTTAATTAATAGCTAAATACATTTGATTTATTTGATGATCAACTGTCTTTTGATGATATTTTATGCTGGGTTTGTTTTGTTTTCTGTTTTTCTCCTGATATTTTTCTGATCTCCAAGGCCAACTTTGTTTGAGGTAAGATGACATTAAAAAATCATCTGTGGTACTTTTCATTCTTCCAGATTTTTCTGGCAATCAGTTTCCTGTTTGTTTTCACATCAGGATTGAGGTAAACATTTCTGCTCAAATAAAATGGATGTTATTATAATCAAGAAAAGCAAAACCAAATGGGTGACAATGGAATATGTTTGAATCAGTTTATGGTGTAAATTAAACCTTCTCAGTATTGCTGACCTTTATCTCACTGTAATGAAAGTAGAAAGCAGCAGGCACTGTATGACTCATTTCAACTCCCAGAGCCTGACTATGCTTTTCACCATGCCAGCTTTCAGGAGGGAAGAGGGAACATTAACACTTAGCAGCACGAACATTCTGCCCTGATGCAGGAGGGTTCGCAGCCCCTGCCTTGCAGCTGATGTCATTTCACAGGGATCATGTTAATTTTTTCCTGTACCCAAGATCTGAGCAGCAGAAAAGAGATGCCTTCTCATATGTCAGAGGGTGCTGTATTTTAAAATCTGACCCTTTTTACACCTTTATTTTTGATTTTGTTACAGAAATCCAATATAATGAAGCAAAGGATGGAATTTATCTTTCTTAAATCAGCATATTTATTCAGGTACTCCTGAAATAGTTTTCTTCATGCTTAGATTTGAATTTTTTCACCAGCAGTGTGTCAAAGCATCACTAGTAGGAGATGTGAAACTAAAAACCCGGTGAATTGAAAAGGCAGTGAAAGCTTCAAGGAAGGAAAGGTAATGTCAGTAATGCTGTTGGTAGTGTCCTGGAAATTTCTACTTCGCCTTTCCTGTGCAAAATGTATTCAGAGAAAAGTTCCTGAAACTGTTTCACAGAATGTGTTCAGCTGGTGTTGGAACAGATTTGCATTTTTTACCTGGCCAGAACAAATACAGTCACTTTATCCTATGCATTTGCTAGCAATACTTCAACTAACTGATTTAAACAATAAAAGAGTTAAACTTTATTTTGTCAGAGTAATTCTAGTAAACTTTTGTTTCTTTCTGTTTCTTACAGGGTATTTTTTTTTTCTTTACAGAGTACAAGAGACCTTTTTGCTTGTCTGTTTGTTTTGTCCGCTTTTGTTTTTATGTATTTATTTTTTTTCCTCCTGGAAGATGAAGATGACTATTGAATTACAAATAAGGATTGTACTTTATTTTGACCACTGAGCCAAAGGCTCCCTTTTGCAGGCTTTGGGCTGAAGCCCAGCCATTGCCAAATTACAGCTCAATTATTCAACCTGGTCCAGTTTAAGCTGAACTATCCAGAGCTGTGATTTTATCCATATCTGTATTCCTGCATTATGTCTTGATGAAGTTTACTATTCTAGTACCTAATGTAACAGGTGCTTGAGGTTCTTGCCAATATCTTGCTGGAAGTGTTTGGGTAAACTAACAAGCTACCCTCACTTTGTTTTGAGGAACACGCTGAAATACTTTATCAAAAATTTCTAAGCATTTAATCTTTAAACAAATTTGAGGTTAGACATCTGACCGGGGGTTTGTGGATATGACTGCACTAAGTTTTAGTACCTACTTATTTTTGAACTTGTTTTTCTTTCTTAAAAATTGTCCCGAGACACTTTTAACAAAGGATTTATTTCATATATTTACTTTGTATTACACTGTCTAACTATTCAGTAAGTAAAGTAGAAAAAGTTTGCCAGTTTAGGAATTCCATTAAGTAACATAGCTTTTAAAGGTCCATCTGGACCTTTAATATAGCTTTTAAACGTCTTCAAGTTTCTCTAGTGTGGTCTTTGAAAAGTAAGTGTTCTAATTACTGTAAGGTAAGAAAGCAGCTGAATAATTGGTGAGAATTTAAAAATAAACCGATTCTACACAAAGGTATATATGTTGTGCTTCAGGGTACTTTTGTACAGTATTATCAGCACGGCATGAAAAACCAAATATTTAACCCACAGCAAAGCTCTTTATTTCTGCCACTATGCCAAGGACATGGCAAACTAGCAGTCCAGTACCCATGCTTTCCAGTGATCATAAGCTGGAATCTTGTGTCTCTGTATTTATCTTTGGAAAAGAGGGGACAGAAGCATTTATTCATCCTTTGGGACCATTTTCTTCTCAGGCACCCAAACTCAACCCTTTCCTCATGTATCCTACTCACAGAGAGAGTACATTAGCAGTATCTGGTGACATAACTAGATTTTTCTTGCCCTAAGTGCAGAAAGCATTGATATTGGGGTTTTATCTGATTTTCAGAAGTTTGTGACTCAAAGAATGGACCACTGTGAGGAAAAAATTAAATCTAAGGCTGAAAAGTTCATGAATAATATATGTTGTTAGAAAAATGAGAAAAAAAAATTACATCAAACAGAAGAAGTCTGAAAGTCTCCCATGAAGGTCAAAACATTTGCTTCCAGAGAAGAAAAACAGAGTAGATCAGAGCTGGCGTTATGGCCCCAGTACTACAGAGCCCCACCTTCTCATTCTCAGAAACCCACTCCTGGATGTTTCAAGGGTTACTCTAGTGTATTTAACTTGCCATCATGTAACACAGTAGGTTGTTGTATGTATGACCTGTAAGGTTAAGTTCATGATCCTCTGCAAAATCACTCAATTTGCCTTTAAAATGAGGCGAAAGGTTGTGAAGGTTTGTTTGTGACACCATAGTTCACTAAGGTTTCAATGTTCCTTGGTATCAAAGGGTAGTGTTTCATGTGTTACGCAGCCACAGTTGTCACCAGTTCTTCAGCACACAAAAGAAACAGGAGAAAGGATACTACTGTATGCTTAGTTTTCTCTCTAAAATCACTGTTGCAGATTTTTGAGGTCTCAGAGTCAATGAGAATAGGTCATAGCTGCTGTATGGAATAAAGGGATATATCCATAATTACCCCTGAAATCTAGAGTGCTGTCTTCTGTCAGCTACCAGTTAGGAATATTTTTGTGATGGTATACTCTTTTATTGGTAAATAGCAACAACTGATATTTCCCAAACCTCCCACTTGGAAGAACTAGCTCAGTATCAAGCGGTACTTGAACGCTGCATTTGAAAGTGGCTGTTGAACATTATTACCACTCTGATGTTCTTCTAACAACAGGGATGCTTCAAAATGCCTGCCTAAATTCAGAGGACAAGACTACACTTCTGTAACTTAAGATGCCTGGGTAGAGCTAGTTGTGCAGTCCCCCTTACAGTTCATGGAGAGAAGAGTGCAGCAGTAGGGTATGACCTGGTCGGGTGTGTATCCTAGGATGAGATAAACTGTGCTTTGATGTGCCTGCTTCTGCTGATTGTCAAGACAGATGTAATTTTCTGCTCAGTAGAATTCTAAAGATGAATGAAAACAAGTTGTATCCTTAAGCCTTATTTAGATCCACTTATAAATGCTTACTGTGACCCTGTATTTTTGTCATTGTTGATTAGACTAATGAGAGCTTTACACACTAACTTTGGAAACAGTCTGAAATGCTACACAAAATGGTCCTGTGCAGGTCTAAGAGCTGGAATCAATGGTCCTTGTGGGTCCCTTCCAATTCAGCGTATTCTGTGACCCTGAAATCTTGGGTATTTTTGTATTGTAGTTGTTTCCTCTTTCCTCTGCAGTGTGCCTAAACCAGAAACTAACATGACTTTTAATATTTCAGTTTCCAATTACACTGTTCTAACACTAAATACTTCTAAGATTAGCATAGTAAGGATGCTTATACTAAGAACTACTATCCCAGGAATTGCACTGTACCACTGCGTATTAATCACTACTATATGGCAATATCTTAAGATCCTTCTGAGTCCATTAATTTGTACAATCCAACTTGCTGACATCTTTGAATTTAGTAACAATGGATGTTCTATTGCATTATTCAGATGATTAATGACAATCTTCAACAGTACCGAGCAGACTAATGTGAAGTCCTGTTGACTACATAGCAATAGTGTGACTATTAGTTTTACACCTTTTGTAGCTTTAGATCTTAGTTGCCTTGTGTCCTTGCAAAATTGTAACATGAGACCATGCCAAAATATTTATAATTTATAAATTCTACTGGTGTTCCCTTATTTACAGGGCATATAATTCTGCCAAAGTTGAACATTATTTTGGTGTGATGTGACTTATTCATAAGGAACCTGTCTTAGCTATCTTTTTTTTTTTTTTTGTGCTATCTTTGCACTTACAATATTTTTTACTCTAATGCTTCTCTAGAAATTGATCTTAACTGAAAGTTCCCCATATTTTTACTTTCACCCTTTTAGAAGATACAGCCTATGGGCGTTTTTTCCTAGCTATTTTGTCTTTCCATGAGGTCCTAGAGATAGTAATTGAGTTGTACTTCAGGCAACACCGTGCCTGAAGCGGCATGACACAGCTAGCTGTGTCCTTCTGCCTCTGCTATTATACTCCTCTGTCTGGCCACTGAAGGCAGTGTCGGGTTACCAACTATTAGAGACTTCTGCCCAGATGACCCATATATCCCAGAGCAGATAGTATAAAGCTATAGAGGAGTTAAGATGAGATCTGAGAAGGGATGGGAGAGGGGAAGCTCGCAGCAAAAGTGCAGAAGACTTGTAAAGTGTTTATACCTGTGACCTTGACAGATTTACTTTGGTTCTCACAAACCTTACATGAGACCTTTTCAGGTCTCCTCTAAGCAGGAGACAATGGAAAGGTCACATTAGTCCCCTTTCAACCTTCCTTGTGCTACAGGCTGATTATCAAATTGTATTTTCCAGACATTTTAATAAAAAATTGCATGTTATCTGCAATATTTTTAGTCTTGGCAAAATCTTTGGCAGTTATTGTTGTATGAAGTATTTGCTTTTGGTAACACCTTCGTTCTACAGTTCGCTACATATGGAGCTGCAAATTCCCTAGTTTTACCATATTTGTGTTGACATGGCTGTATAGAAGAACAGTTTCTTCTTTTTTTTCTTTTTTTTTTTTTTTTAAACCATATTTTTATCATGGTATGTGAGACTGAAACAGAGCTGTTCCTTGTAGATACCTGCAGAGAAAGGAGAATGTAGGGAGCTTTTACTTCATTTCACTCTTTTCAGAGCTTAGACTTAATTACAGCCTTTCCAATAGTTAGCACAAAGGGAAAAGAGCAGTCAGGGTCTTGGCTTTGCTCTTCTCACCTGGCCAGCCCACCATGCTCTTGAAAACATGGCTACATTATCTGACACATTCCATCTCTGCCAAGGAGCTTTTCCTGTAACTCAACATCTTAATTTCCGATTCAACATAGAGCTGTGGCTCAACATGCCTGCATCAACATTCTTCAAGTTCAGGTTATCACACTAATCAAGTTTGATCAATCCTGAATGATTTGGGATTCCCCCTGAAATATCTGTTTTGCTCTCAGTGACAGACTCTGCAGGTTTTGGCTGGGGTAGAGTTAATTTTCTTCACAGTGGCTGATATGCGGCTGTGTTTTGGATTTGTGCTGAACACAGGGTTGACAATACAGAAATGTTTTTGTTACTGCTGAGCAGTGCTAACACAGAGCCAAGGCCTTTTCTGATTTTTAATTGCCATGCTGGTGAGGAGACTGGGGATGCATCAAAAGCTGGGAGGGGGCACAGCCACAGGAGGTGACCCAAAATGACCAAAGGAATATTCCATGCCATACAAGATCAAGCTCAGTATATAAAGTGGGGGAAAGTAGGGGGAAGACAGGGATGTTTTGAGTGATGGCATTTGTCTTTTCAAATAACCTTTAAGCATGACGGGGCCCTGCTCTCCTGGAACTGGCTGAACACCTGCCTGCTCATGGGAAGTAGTGAATGAATCTCTTGCTTTGCTTTGCTCGTGTGTGCAGCTTTTGCTTTTTTTATTAAGTGGTCTTTATCTCAACCAGAAGTTTTCCAACTTTTACCCTCCCATTTCTCTCCCCAGTCCCACTGGTGGGTAAGGGAGTAAAGTTTGGATGGGGTAGAAAAATTGGTTGAGAAAGCACGTATCAGTTTTAAACATGTTCTTATAATACAAATTTCACTTATTTTAGAGGTATCCATCACTACCATAATAATTGCTCACCATTCTATGTTCCTAAGTGTGATGTGATTGTTTACCACTTAGGTATTTAGAAACCACAGAGGCTCATCTTGCCTTTGAGCAGACATTCACATCTATGTAGATTTTGGGGGCAGAAGAAAGAAGGACGGGGAACAGTGAATAAAAATATTTGGTTTATGGATGTCATCTGGAAAGTCTGGCATGCAAAGAAAATCTAGGACTCTTGAGTTTTTTGAATGGTTATTTAATCAGTGGTTTAATGGTGGCAGGACATGCCAACACTTTGGAAAACTTTTCAAAGGGCATGGTGGCTGTTTTGCCTGACAATGTAATTTTTTTAAAATTTATTTTTGTTCTATGATTGTCATCGTAATGCTTTGTTGTAGCTCTTTGTTCTGTAGGTATGCTATGCATTTTTCCATAGCAAAAACATGCATGTCAATCAAGAGAGTATCTTAGCACGGTGTAGTTTGAAGTTCAAGCATGACTCTGAAGAAGTCTAGTCTACTCATTTTGAGAAACAACTCTTTTTTTTCCCCTCATTCCCCCAAGAGCTCAGTCCAGATTTTATATTTGTGCCATATGGAATAGTGGAACAGAAGCTGTACAAGAATCTAAGTAGCAGAATCTATAAATCAGAAAAGGGAGAGGGTCTCCAAGTAATGTGGTTGCAATCTTACAACCAAACAAAAAAAGGACTGCACCACAGTCCAGAAACACTAAGGCTGCATGGAATGTACAGAGTGTCAGGTTACATTTGCTTGATTCCCTGTACCCCTGTGGTATGTGTCTGGGCCCTGAGGACTTTAATAGTTATTCATGGCCCTGACAAGCTCCATCTGGGTTTTTACCTACACCCTGTGCCCATGGGGCAGGGAGTCCCACTTCAGCTCAACCTGGCGCTGTTACTCTGTGCCTGAGCTGTGTTGTTTGTGTGTGTATCTTTGTAGAATTCTGTGTTCTGCTCTTCTCAATTTGTCGCTTGGATTTCCCACCTTGACACGAGACCTTATTTGCTGTCTTGCCCTTGCCTGGTGTCTGCTGGTCTACTGGTGAAGCGTGCTGTTCTCACACACCTTGATGTGCTTGCCTGCTGTGGGGCTGTGCTACAGTGTGTGGGCATCTGGTCTGTGCTGCAGTTGCTCTCTGCTCCTGGCTGGTTCTCCATCATGGATCAGCTGCACAGCCCACCCACCACCGCCGTGTGATCTCCAGATCCTGCAGGTAGCTATGGCTACAGTACCGGGGTAGCATGCAGCCTGTCAGCCCTCTGCCCCCAGACTAATCCCTGCTTCTTCAGATGAGATTGGGTGAGAGCATGGGGATTTATTAGTGTATGCGTCTAACCCGGGCTGTCTTTCCAGTGTCCAGCAAATGGACAGCATTAATTGCTTCCCAGCCCTCAGTGACAGCCCTAGACTATGCCACCCTCTGTGTGCAGCTGCTCCGTGTCCCCATGCTCCAGAGGTGTAATGTTCTGTTCAGTACTTTGGAGCAGCATTTTGGGGACTGTATTCATGCAGCTGTATTTAAGGCTGTCTTCCTGGAGCTTTAGCAAGGGAGTCAGTCGGCTGCTGACAGCATGGGCCAATTCATGACGTTGGATGTGAAACCTAAATCTCTGCAATTGCTGGAAATTGCTGCTTTCCACAACTTCCCAACCCCCTCTATTTTTCACTTTGTTGCAGGAATCTTTGCTCAGGTTGGTAATATCATTGTATATATGAAGGTAATTTCTTGTTTCCCAAAAGGCGTCTGTTCCTTTCTCAGTGGTGGGGTATTCAATTTAAAGGTTCAGCCATAAAGCAGAAGGATAATTGTCTTTACATTTCTTCACTCATGGTTGATTTTTATTCATAAACCTTTGTGACTTCTCTTCTTAACTGAATGTGTTTATTCCTGGCACGAAATAAAACTCTGTTTGTTTTAGAAATTGCATAGTATGGATAAAGCTGTACAGCCATTAAGTTTGCTCAGATACAGCCAGCTTTAAACACAGCAAACAAAGATAGTTGAACTGTTATTGTGATTAGATCAGAATATCTTTAGTTTTTAAGATTATTCATTAATTTACAAGAGCATTTGTTAAATGCCTTTCCATCATTAAGAATAAAAGATCTTTATTATAATTCATGTCTTTATTTATTTATGGATTCATTTCACTGATTGCTATCTGTGTTTCTTTGAGCTTTCTAAAAAGAGATTTTCCAAAATGAGAAAAAATAATCTCCTTCTGGTACCATACAGAATTTGAAAATAAGTGGCCAAACTTTAATTTATTCAGTTTAGAAGTACATGGTGGTGCTTTCCAAGCTATTTTGATGTTCTAGACAGTCTTCCTTGGGATTTCCAAGAAATAATAACTTAAGACTGTAAGAGCTAGAAAATGTGTTTCTCCTGTAATGAATTCAGCAAATGCTGTTGCTATGAACCAATCATAGCTGCATGGCTAGCTCATTCTGGACCTTCTGACAGCATTAGTTATTGCAAGGTCAGAAAAGCTATGTTTAATTTATATAGAAGAAACCCCTAAATATTGATATAATCCATATTGTATAAAGATATAAAAATAGATAAACAGTTGAAAGCCTTATCTATCTCAGCTCAATCGTCTTCATTCAAAATATGCTGTACAGCTCCTCCAAAAAGTCAAGGTTTCTCTCTGTTTGAACTATGAGAGCCCTGGACAGACATGGGATCAACTAAATCTCTGTGTTGTCATCTTCCTTACCTTAGATAAAACCAATGAAATACGTCATGGTTTTTGTGGGAAGACTATGTAGAAGTCTGAGAAACAGCTGCTCACAGAACTGTTTGTGCTCAGTGCTACTCCTTGTTAACCTTCCTTCAGAGCCACGTTTGGGCGTGGCTCTCGGGATTTTATTTTGCAGGTCACAGTGAGAGCTGATTCAGGTACAGATGCCACTTTCCCAACCACACAAAGCCTCTACATTTGTTCATATTGGACAACTACAGCGCACTTCTCAACTGCTCTATTAGTGAATTCAAGAACAGGATGCCAAGGAACTCAATTTTGTCTTCATTCCTGAAATGACTTAAGCTTTACTAGTATGTTACATATCGCAACCTGGCAATTTTCTTTACCCTTTATTGAAATATGGTACATTTCAATAAATTGCAAAATCAGCAATATCTTCCCAAAAAGGAAGCACACCCAAGCATATTATTGTGGGATGGAAGGAAATGATGACCTGGTGAATGATCGAGTTACATATCTGCCATGAGCTGACCTCTCCACTATTGGGAATAAGATGCATGATTTTTTGCTTTAATACTTATGTAAATATTGTGAGACAGAGCTGAAAATGTGAGAAGTTAGTATTGTTACATGGGTGCAATTGCAACACACACAAGTGAAAACCAAATGTATTAGAAAAGCTTATGGCAGGGTGCTTCAAAGCAGTTATGTGACTTAGGCACAGGGCCAATAAGTGTTTGGATACATAAATGCGAATGCAGTTCTCAATATTTTGATATCCCACGTACAGCCAGCTCACAGAATATAGTGGGAAGAGGTGCATATGTGTGCACCTAGGCCTTTCTGAGTCTTGCTCTATCTTACAAATACGCCTGTAATCTGGAGTCCTGGTGCCCTGTGAGGTATTTGTACCTTATCTAATCAACAGCTGAGGAAAAAAGACTTTCTGTGGGAGAAAATTTGAAAGGAACTGATGCATCTTTTCTTAACAAAGTAGTGGGAGTACTTTTTCAGGATGGGGAAAGCTTTGGCACTGCTGCATTTCTCAGTTGAAAGGGATCATAACTTTATTTCTCATCCTGTAGTGACATGTACTTATTGCCATGCAAGGCTTGGATAAGGAATTTCTTCCCTCCAGTTGTATCTCTACCAGAGGACAAGGAAGTTGGCCTTTTACTGGATGTGAGTGGGTGAATTCAAGAGAAATAAATCTACAGCAGGACTTTAAATGCCAGCAAGAGGGTGTTAATTTTAGGCTGGTGTCAAAACTCCACCACAGTCAATGATGGAGTCAGCTAGTCAAGCAGTGATTTATTTGACTGACATATCTGCTGTAGGATGAGTTAGTTATGCTCTTGAACTCTCTGGCTGTGCTGCTTAGCCCCTTCTTCCCTACTAAGGAAATCTAAACACATGCATTAGGAGATGAATTCCATGCTTGGAGTTCAGTTGGGAACGTATGGTCATCCTGTCCTTGCTTCCAGGTCAGTTCCTGAATTTCATATGAGGCCTGATTAACACAAAATTCAGTATAAATTCCTCAAGGCAGTCAGAGAGCTACAGCTGCAATTGCAGAGTTGTGTTTGTGTTAGCAAACTCAGAGATGGAAACCATGCTATTGCTTCAGTGAACTGAAGTAGTGGAGCTTCCAGTCTCTGAATCTCATTCAAGCTGTGGCATGAAGGATATGCCAGCTGGTACAGACCTGAGACACTTCTGGGCATGCAGTTACTGTTCCAGGACTTGAGGTCAGAGACTGAAGTGCACGCAGTGTTTAAAAGCCTTCAAGATTAGGTGTCAACTGAGGGCAAAGCAGAGAAGGCAGAAGTAAGTTGCAGGCAGGGGGCAGGTTGCATTCAGTTTTGCATTAGTTCCATTTTATGTACCTTTTTTTTTTTTCAGTTTGACCTTCAGAAATACAAAGCTGCGGCAAGTAAATTTGTATTAAACATTTCCATACCAACACCTTTTTGAAGCCTGTTGTCCCACTTTTTTGGCTGTGAGTAGCTTTAAATTTTTTTTTTCAGAGGTTGTGTTAAACAGTTATTTAAGGAAGTATTTCTTCAGTCTGTGTTAATTTAAGACAATAGTGAATGACAAGAGATCTTTAAATTACCTTCTTTCATCTCAGTTTCAGAGTGTAGCGCACTTTTCCTTTCCATTCTCCTGTTTTCAATGTAGCTCTTGTATGAGTTTTTTCCTTGTTGTGATGCTGTCACACTCAATATTCTCTCCTTATTTTTCATTTATGTATGCATTTTTTATTATTTGGCTAATATTTACATTTGAAGCTTTTAATTAAGTTTTACTTTTGTACTGATTTTATAATTTTTGGTGGGTTATTTTTGTTGTTGGTTTTTTTGTTTGGTTTTGTTTTGTTTTGTTTTTCTTTTTTTTTGCCTGGAAGGAACTATAGCTCATTTATTGTCAGTTTCTTACTGACTTTTTTTCTTTTTCAGAAGGCTATTTCTCTGGAAAAATGGATGTGTTTACATATATTGCCATTCACATTATTCAATCTGGTGGCATTACTGTCAGCTATTGATTAAATCCTCTTTGTAAAGAGTTCCTCTGGATACAATTGGCATGATGAAATACTCTCTAATTGTGATGCAGAGTTTGATGCTTAATACTGCTTGCTCTGTTCAAATGACTTAGATGATCATATTTTTAAAAAAGATTAATTAAATGAAATAATTTAAACTTTTATGCCATCAGGAATTCTTTTCTGCTTTGCTGTCTGGCCTCATTTTTGCTGTGCATTACAGCTGTAATCACCAAAACACCTAGTGAGATGATAGATGGGCACATGACCCGAGACAAACTTCACCCTAGGGGAAATAATTATTGGATTTTTTTTTCCCTGGTTTTCTTTTTGTGTTATGTTAGAGTTTTGTTTGTACATTTTGTCTTCTTTTTTACATAGTGGATATAACTGGTTATGCAACACGTACAGTATCTTGCCCAAGGCTGATTTTAAGTTCAGTTTGGGAATGGGATTATTGTGTGTTCTCTGGGCAGAAGGGCTTTAGCTTGACAGTAGCTGATGGACTGGTAGTAAATTCCAACTCCCTTGTAAGGACAACACTTTGGTGGAAAAGAGGCCAAGGACATGGTAGTTTTGAGTGTGGGACTTTGTCTGATAAACATACAATTAGTTTAGCTTTACAAAAATATGTTTGAATATGTAAATGAAGGTTGCCTGGAGTCAACTCTAAGCTGCTTTCTGGATGTTATGCAAGGTTTATGGAGTGATTACTGAGCATTTCCATGGAAGGGTAGCAATTACTACTGCAACCCTTGCATTAGATGACACAGACACAGATTGTGAAATACTGGAAGAGAAAAATAAACCTAGTCTGAACAATACCCGCAGATTAAATCTACTGTGAGCAACCCATAATGAGGGGATTTGTGAAAATGAGGTGCTAGACTCTTAAACTAAAGGATGAGTAGAGGACAGCCGTGGAAAGGGGGAAGATACCTAGAAGTTTAGCATGCAAAAGCCAAGCACATCTCACCTGAGAGATATTAGGTCAATCCTGCTGGGTGCTGGCTCCTCTGTGCTGTCTGTGTGCATTCTCTTCCCTCTGGCTGTGCTTCTCTCGGAGGAGAATTGTGTTTCTGATCAGATCTACAGCTGAAAAATGACAGGACGGATATGACTGGGAGCTGCAGGAAACAGCCCATCATATGTACCCGTGTGCTTCCCCAAAATTCCAACTGGAGATGACTGGGAAGGAAGTGGGGTACACAGGGACTTTGCAGACTCTTTTCTGAGCTAGGTTAGATAGATCTTGAGCCCATGTTCTTGAGAAGTATGAAGGTATCAATTGGTCTGTGTATGCCAGCAGCCTTCCAAGGGAGAGCGAAAGGTCTGAGGTGGGAGCTGGAGGATTCCTTGATCCAAGTGAGTAAACTGAACGTACTGGGTACAGAACTTGTTTCTTCTTCCCCTCCTAAGCATTTAAGATGAGTTTTTATTACTCTGTTGTCAGTACCAGCTGTGCTTTTGTTCATTGTGCATTGAACAACAGGTTTTACTCCTCTTAGTGGTTGTTGTTTGACTTCTTCCCAAATGTATCCTTGAAGAACACTGCTGTGCTTTTTCAAACTTTTAAATACTCTTCAAGGAAGTGATTATTTTCTTGTGACACTTGGGACAGGAAGGCAGAAGAAAATGTAGATAATTCCACTAATTTCCACCCCCCCTCCCATTTTTGTTTTGGTGTCTTTTTTTTTTTTCTTTTTTTTTAACACTATATTTTAATGACAAGTTTTGATCTGGGAGCAGATGCAGACTTTTCAGATTTCAACAGCTCTGGGCACACAAGTGTGTGCATAAAAGAAGGAGATAGAAGAGAAAACGGAAGCAAAGAAGATGTAACTAGGAAGATACTCTGCAGCTGAGAGACAGTGGTACAACTAAACCAATATTATAATCTTACCCCTTCCAATACTGTCTTTTCTGAGTGCTCATGCCCCTAGAAGTACAGAGAAACAAGGAAATTACAAGGCACGTTGAATTCCACTTTAATTCCACACACAATATCTATTTTACTTCAAATGC
Organism: Grallaria varia; assembly: GCA_013396735.1. Classification (NCBI taxonomy): domain Eukaryota; kingdom Metazoa; phylum Chordata; class Aves; order Passeriformes; family Formicariidae; genus Grallaria; species Grallaria varia. The sequence continues at coordinate 139,331 of VWZG01006031.1, read as the reverse complement.
ATGGTCTAGCCATTTCATCCCTACTTTTTTTCCACTTTTCTTTGTATCTGCAGATTCAATGCAGAGTAGTTTATAATCTCAAAGTTGTAGTTTTCATATATATTGTCTCTTGGGAGAATAGGATAAATTTTATGTCTAGTTTTGTCTAATAAATTCAGTAAGTTCTACGTAGCATATATAAATCTACGTAACAAATTTTATCAGTAATTTTTTGTTCTATTAGTGTTATTTACTACAAGCTGCTGTGCATTATAAGTTATTACCTTGAATGCACTAGTAGCAGTCATTTAGGATACTTACACTTTTTGACACTTCATCATGACACAAAAATCAGTAAAAACTAAGATCAGCTAGGACTGAGCATGACTGTCAGCAGAATGATATTGATTATTTGAACACAATAAACAAATTCTAATCACATGAGTCTTTAAATATACTTTGTTTTTCTACCTCTTAAAGAAAATCAATTAAAAACCTTCATTATCTGCATCAGACAAGTTATGTCAAGGAAGAATGAAATGCCAAGGAGCTTGCTAACACCTTTTACATCTTAATTTGAATTTCCCAACTAATTTATATCTTAGCTCAATAGATATTTTCAAGTGAAAATATGTTTTGATTTCCTATTAATACATTTCCTTTTCTCTGTTTTAAACATAAGACCATACATAAATGTAGATACGAAAAATGCAAAGCAAATAACAAATTTATTTTCTAAATTTCCTCTTGGTTGTCTGGGGCTTTTTTGAGCAACTGAATTTGGAAGCAGGAGAACTCGTCTCTGTTAACTACAGATTTTCTTTACAGTCTTTCTGGTGAAGTTTATGTGAAGTTAGGAAGAAATTAGTAAGAAAGAGTTGGTTTAGATTTGAAATATTTTTCCTTCAGGCATAGCATGCGCTTAGAAATTGTGTAAAACTGAGGCACTCTGTGCCAGCAGAAAACTGGATACAAAAATTTAAGCACTAAGTCTGTTTCTGGTTTCGTTCTGAGAAAAATCCAATTGGAAGGGACCCACAAAGATCCTCAAGTCCAACTCTTCAGTGAATGGCTTGTGTGGAGATCAAACCCGTGACCTTGGTTTATTAGCTCCATCCTCTAATCAACTGAGTGAATCTCAGGGGTCTTGCTCAGGTGTAGCCCTGCTTTTCTTTTATATCTCACAAAACTTTCTTCAGCAGCTTCACTTCTGTTGAAAAGTATAGTCAGAAAAATCTAATGCTTCCCAGATGGCTTTTTTTTTTATACCCAGCAGCAACACAAACCCCATAGCTGCCGTAGCTCCAGAAAGAGTGCATCAAGAAACTTGGAATTGCGGCACTGCTTCAGAAAGAGAGGGAAAAATTTGAAGTGTGCTATGCTGGTGGCCAGGGCTTTCTATGACCCTAAGGCTGGATGCAGCTGGAGCAGCTACTTGTCTTTTATTTCTTATAAGAGTAAACCTTCCCCTGTGCTAAGCAGCATCTTGGACCTTTTCACGAGAAACATAAATCAAACGCTCGGTTGAAGGGAAGAAGCAACCATGATAATCTGCGGTGGCAGAATGGATCCTCCACTCCTTCCCTCTGGCCCCTGTGGAGCCTGAGCAGCCATTTGCTTTCATGCTCTGCTGAAACATGCAAACTGGAGCTGCTGAGTGCTGCTGGGGAGAAATTCCATGGGAAAACTGGATGGTCAGCTGCATGGGAATCTGTGCAACAGGCAGGGGGAAGAAGGTGTGAAGCAAACATAGGAGGGAGGCAGAAGAACTAAAATTTAAGTCAGGTTTCAAGCAGTTCTTTTGAGAAGTTGTTGATTTCAGTAGTTTCTTAAAGCATTTACAACAGCAAAGTGCTTTATAGTTTATTTCAAGATATGAACTGAATTACCAGACTATTCATAGTGAATCACTTTAGACGCATATAACTAAGATTTTACAGAGATCACTTTTGTATTCTCTTTGTAGTAAGGTTTTATATTGACTTACTCATTTTCAACAATACTCCCTTGTAATGATAAAGATGTATGCTTCTCTTGTTTCCTAAACCAAATGCCATTATTTTCTTTCTCACTTGTGCCTGTGAATGTAATGTTTAAAATGGTCTAATTCTCCTCACAGTGAAAAAAATAGGTGCCAGGAAATGGATAAAAATTACTAAGTCTTGTATTCTTGCAAAGTAGTTCTATTTTTCTTCAAAAACTTCTGCCAACAAAAGCTAAACCCCGATGTCTACATTGATTTTCCCATTTCTTAAAGTTCCATGACTGGAACTTTGTATGAATAGTAATTAATTTGTAAGATGTAGCGTATCATGTGTAGCACCGGTGTCACAGGTTAAAAAGACTGGAAAATATTCTTTTTTTCATGATACTCTAAAAAGGTCTGCATGAATAAATTTATTTTAGATATCAAAGTGCCTTGGCTGAAAAAAAAAAAACTTTACAGCTGTGTTTAGATAGAGTTAAAATAATACTGTCCATCTGTGTTGTGCTCTAATGAAATTTGACCAGTTAGTAAGACTGAAAGTACATTATTAGAAACATACCACTACTACTGTACAACTTTTCCAGAAATACCCAGGGGCATTTTTGTTGATAAGACACTGCACTAACTTTTCTCCATAAAGCAAAAAACCCAATTCCCCTCATCTAATTCCCTCAGTCTCCTTTATAGAAGAAGGTAGGCCAGCGTCTTTTAGTTGGATGTGGGGTTTTTTTTTTTGTTTTTTTTTTTTTTCCTTTTACTTGTGGGGAAACCTGGATACGTGTAAAAATATTTAGCCACTCTCCTCCCCTCCTGCCTCAGCAAATACTTTATATACCTTCTTTTACTGAAAAGTGCAGAATTGTTTTAAACAAGTTCCTGACGTAGTACCTTTCTTGTATGGTCCTATGGTAGCTCCATGAGCAGCGTATCAAAATCCAGCAGGCTTTGAAAGCCACTCTGTTCTTCTCAGCTGTTCCGTCCTGAGAGACTAAAGTTATTGTGCTCTTGTCAGTCTTTGAGAAAATGGTTGAATCACTAGTTGAAACTTAGGAAAGACAGGCCTGAAAAAGGTGTGGAAAGTAGGTATGTGTGCATGCAGTATTTATGCATGGTGGGTTTTTGTTAGGGTTTTCTGTTGTTTTGGATGGGTTTGTCTTGTTTTTTTCTGTTTGGCGCTATCAATTTGGCCTTGTAGTTTGTTCATTCATCTGATAAATTAGAAAACAAGGCATTATATTTTGGGAAGTACAATTTTTGTGTCGTGACATGTAAGGTCTAATGAAAATTGAAAAGTACAAATTAAGATCCATTGAATAAAGATTTATACTTGTTTTCTTTGTGGCAGCTTTGCAGATTAAGGAGCGCTTGCTGTGTTTTTGTTTGTCGTTGGAATGAAGGCATTTATTAGGCAGCTTAGACATTAGCATTGCAAACAAAAAGACAGACTTTAGGAGCTGAAGCAAAATACTGGTGTATAAGAAAAAGGTAGTTGGGAGAAGGTTATTTGTTTCTCAAGGCACTGCAGAAAAGTGCATATACAAATCAAAGATCTTGACTGTGCTCCTGACATGTAGATTTTCCAGGTTGTGTTGCTGTGGCTGTAACAAAAGCACAACCATGGGAAAATAGGCACGTAGAGAGCACTTTAAACAACAGTTATGAACTGTATTTATTCGTAATAATCTAAATGACTATGGACAACAAAGAAGATAGTGCTTCTGACTTTATTGAGTAAGGAAGAATAGTAAATTCAAATACTAATACAGTGTGAGAGAATATTATGGGTCAGGATTGATCGGCTTTTCTTATGAGATTTGTTTTTAATGACTTTCATTTAAAGCAGGAATTGAAAAAGGTCCCCTTGATTAGCGTTATTAAAACTTAAAATCAAGTCTTAGGACTAAGAACTAGAAACATACTGCCACAGAGGCCGTCAGAGGGAATATACTGCCTGAGGCTCACCTGCCAAAAACCTACAAACTGTTTTTCAAGAATTGCCTGGAATTTCACAAAAGCAGTAAGAGCATGTAGTAAATTAAAAAATTTAAATGCAGTTCTGTCTGCCGTGGCTGGTGAATCACAACCAATCATGGTCTTATTTTTAACTCTGATGCAGTTGCTGTTCTTACAACTGTTGTAACTTACTGTAATGCTGTTTTATGCAACCAGATTAAAAGGTATCACTTCATGATTTTATAGTTGTGTCCTTATTAGCTTGTCCCTTTTTACTTAGGAGCTACTTTCTTTCTGCCAAAACTTTCTGCTTTTTTTTTTTTTCTACCTCAGTTTGTTGCTTGCAGATTATCTCTTTTCAAAGAGACATTCTGTGACATGACAAAGACATTTTTGCTGACCTATTAGAAAATGGGAAGATAAATGTAAATTAGGCTGAAATGCAGAAAGCTTTGAGAAATGTTAGTACAAAAAAATTCCAGAAAAGTCACAAACATCAGAAATTATATTTCCCCCTCCTCCATATTCCAAAGTGGTAACAGTTCTGCTCCTCTCCTCTACTGGAATCTTGTCTATTACAGAATAAAAAAATCTTACATTGATACTGTTTTTTTAATTTGGTCTGAGCTGAGAAGAACTACCCTGTTCTCAGTTTAACATTAGAGAGCAAAGATACTAATCTAGGTTTAGATCCATGGGTTGGATTCAAGTTAACTTACAGTTCTGGAACAGGCTCACAGGATAGCAACCTTCTGAGCCGAGATCCAGATGTGGGATCTTGGCAGGTATCAGTACAACAAAACCAGATTGTTTTCTCAATTCCTCTAATTCTTATGGTTTTTACTTCAAAATAACTTACATACCATTTTTATATCATGCGTAAGGTTGTAGCAAGTGCAGTATGGAGTCAGGAGCCTGCAATCCCCTACCTATGATATTCCACATGTATTTTTTGTCTTCAGGCATTTCCAAGGCAGACTTAAGTTGATATGACTGCAAGGACAGTTTTTTTCAGTACCAGGTTATTCCTAAATATACTGATAGCTTTTTGTAATCTCATCAGAGTGGAACATACCCTCTATGTCCCTGAGCTCTTCTTCTGTGTTTGGTGAATCCACACAAGGAACCTGGTAAATTTTAATAGGGTCATTATTTTTAATGAACATTCTACTCATGAGTAAGGATTGCATTTTTAGGACTTTAAATTTGTCCTATTTCTATCTGTAAAGATACACTTTAGCCCGGTTCCTCCTAACACAAAATTAGCAATTTGAAAAAGTGAACAATGTAAAAATCTGTAGATAATTAACAGGTAAGATGTTTTCGGCAGAAGTGAAAAAAACCCAAACAAACATTTCCACTAGCAGTAATTACTAGTAAATTATTATTCCTGATGAAGTCTAATTCTAAATTCTAGGTGCAGAATAACTGTATTGTTGTTTTAGGGAAATAGAGACAAAGTACGTCTATAAAATTCAACTGAGAATATTTTCCTGTGCTGCCTCATTGACTCACAATGTCTTGCTGTGCATCCTTTACGATTAGGGATTTACAAACCATGTGGGTCACAGCATTGTTCTTAGCTTTGGTTAATTCCTCTCTGCTGAGGACCCTGGGGTGTGCTGTATAGCAAATATCCTTGGGCTCTTCAGCTCTCAGAGATTTCTACAGCAGCTTTGTGTGTTCCTATTGTAGTCTTCAGCAGAAACATAATCGGCGTATCTGCTGGGGAAGTCAGTTTTACTTTTTGGTGTGCTTCCACCATGTCTAGAAACTTTTGACTGCACCATAAAAAATAGGAGGTGAAGGGGAGCGGAAGATATTGGCAGCTGTTTATGTTTCTGTTGGATCTTTTCACCCAGAGAGGTGTTAGAGGGAGTTAACTTTGGAGTGTGTAGTGAGCTCACTGGTAGAACCTACTGCAAAAATCATTAGCAATAAAGAGGCCAAATTCACAAACCCCAGACTGTTAACAGGTCATTAACGTTGACAGGAGCCATATTTATCTCTTTTGCCTCTGCTCTTTCAGACTGCCTGCAAAATTCAAGTGAATGACACCCTGAGATGATTTAGGCTGTTTTTGTACAAATCTAATTTAATTTGTTAGCCTTTTGCTTTCCAGCTCTCTTTCTATTCCCACCCCCCTGCCTCCAGTGCCCAGACCATTGCTACTATGATGGGATGCTGTTCCCCTGTTTATTCTCTGGTTTTGGTGGGTTTTTTTGGGGGTGGGGGAGGAGGGGGAGTGGGGTGTTTGTTTGTTTGTTTGTTATTTGTTTGTTTTTTTGTGTTTGTTTGTTTGTTTGTTTGGGGGTTTTTGGGTTGGGGAGGGTGGTTTGTGATTTCTGTCTGAACTGTTCCATGGAAATAGGTAATTTTAAAAACAACCTATCAAGTAGCCAACTCCATCTTGGGACAGGCTGTGTACTCCATGCTGCTTATTGCTGGAGCCATAATGACAGTTCCTTGCTTTTCTATGTTTTTGTCCTGCTAAGGAGTGATGCAGATCTGGATAATAACATGTAACTTTTTATGTTATCTGCAACAAATTTCTTGTCACAGGGCACACATGTACTCAAGTTCACATTGTTCTTCATCAGGGACTTATGTAATCCTGAAAATTTTAATTGTGGATCCTACAGTATTCTAGTTCATTTTACTAAAGGCAGGATTTAAATGCCTGTTTATCATTTAGCTTGAAATATCAGATCATGTTGGTGTAGCATTGGTACGGCGGCACTAACACAGACCTTCCCAGTTACTGGCTTGTCAAAAAGAAGAGGAAAGCTGTTCTAATTTGATAACTTCTGTTCTCCCACTTGCATTGCATCATCTGGTGCCAGTCACCTCTACTCACATGAGGCTACTGCCTATATACATAAAGCTCTAATTTAAAAACCATATTGAAATTATCAAGGGAAAAATAAGGATTTGAAAATATAAGCCTAAGTCAACTAAACATTTTGATCATAACTGTACAGGAAAATGAGTTCCCTCACTGAGAGTGATATCTGATTGTGGTTGAGAATATTGAACGTTGGTATACTTTATCGTGTATCTGATTGTTAGAACCAGAATCTATTTTGATCAGACAAGGGGGAAACTAAAACCAAAATGAAAACAACAGCAACAACAAATCCACAAAACCCCCACTTTATGCTTATAAACGACAGCAAATACTTGCTCCTTTCAAGGGAAAATTATGTCACATGTTGTCCATGTTGCCTCAGCAGTATGAACAGGCTAGGGTTTTAGAACCGTATTGGTCTTTGGCACTAATGATGGTTCTCTTATTAACTAGTATTCCGTCTTCTATTGGTTAAATGATTCCCTTTTCCCTCATGTTAATTCATCCACACGCTCAGTCTTTATCTTCTTTTGAGTCGATGGGTTTTTTGGGTCAGTGTTCGTGAGTTGGTGATCACGATGTCCCCGTGCCAGAATTACCTTTTCCCCGGCTGGAGCTGATTTCAGCACACTTACTGAGCTGGCTTTGTTAGTTTCTTCCTTATCTTTGGATCTGCCAATTGTCCTTGGGACCCATAAATTCTGCATTCCTTGTGTCCACTACCAGTAATACAACTTTCTCCCCGAGCTTTCTTAACCTCCTCCTAGGTCTGAGGCCATGTCAAGTGCTAAACCTTAACCAGGAAATTCTACTGATAAGTAATTTATCTAACACCTGGACATCACTCTGAGTGGGACACTGTTCTGAGGAAGGTGGCCATGAGTAAGACAGGTTGGAAACAAGGCTTGGCTGCTGCTGCCTGTACAGGCAGTGTGGCAGGGGCCTCAGTGGCAGCTGAGTGTGCTGGCAGGCAGCTGGGGCCACCCAACTGGAGTGGAGCGAGCCAGCATGACAGGACAACGTGCACATGCCCATGGGATCTGATCACTACAGGCAGAACCAAGTGCTGCTAAGAAGGCTCCATTGCAAGATCCAGACATGACCAGAGGTGAACTGGGGACTCTCTTGTGCTTCTTGGCGTCCTCATGGCCGGGGACATTCAGTATCTCTGGGGGGAGGATGATGCTCAGAGTGAACCCTATGAAATAGGCACATTGGAGCATTTTGTTCCCTTGAGTAGCAACGCCATTTGGTCCCTGCTGAGATGGGGACAGAGTGGGAAGGGGAGTATGCTGCCCCTCCTGGAGGTGTTCCAGTACCACCAAATTGCTCACCATGGGCCGTGGGCTGCTGCCTTGGCCATTGGCAGGGTTTTGCTGTTACTGAAGACAAGCTCTGACCTCCTTGCTGTCAAGTTCCCAATGGAAGGCTGCTCAGTGGAAAACATGGGACAGCCCTCCTCTTTTTTCCTATTAATCTTGTCCTCCAAGTGTGACTGCCTGTCTCTGCTCTGCAAATTGCTGCAATTTTGTTTGACAAGTATGGAGTTTTGGTGAAGTAAATACAAGTTATTGTCTTATGTTTTCTTTGTTTTCTTCTGTTGTACTCATCTATGGGGCACTATTTGCTCTATTAACTAGGAAATTTTAACTGAGAGTATCTTCAAAGCAGAGCAGAGGCCGCATCTGGCCCAGGATCCTCTCCTGCCATGAAACCGTATAAGTGGCTTCCTGTGAGTCATTACCTGAGGTGAATCAATATGCACTTCTGTGAGTGTGAGAATTAATGAAGATTGGTCTCTGATGGATTTGTGCTTTATGATTACATCCTCTGATGTCTACTGAAGTACAAACACCAAATGAAACTTCTTGTGCAACTGAGGTCCTGTGAATCTCTTTCTGTGCAGATTTTCTGCTAGGGATGACTGCGTGCTACAGCTTGTCCTTTAGTGGAGGCACTGATTGGGGTCCCTTTTTCTTTCCAGTTTTCTAGTTCCATGAAACTATTCCATATCCATTAAGGATATAATGGCCTTGGAGATTTTTATCCTTCTTTTTAATGTGTTTTAAATTGGCTAGTATGTTCAAAGATAGCTGGAGAATGGAATGGCAAATTATCATATGCGGAAATAGTGTAAATGCATGAGATTTTCTTCTTCAAGCAGCCAGGTTAGAAAGAGGTGAGAGAGATTTTCTGCAGAAAGATTGCCTAGACTGTGGGGACTAGATGGCTGAAGAATGAAGCTGTTTGTAAGCAGAAGCTAACCTCAAATGAACAAGCATGGTTTAACTCTACACAGCCCGAGCTTTCATTGACAGAGCAAATTTTGGAAAGGCAAAAGTTTATTACTAAAGCTTTACTCACTAGGTTGGTACACACTGAACATAATAAAAAAAATAAAATTAAAATTTACTCATAACTGGAAGTTGAAGCTTTGCAAAGAGTGATTCAACTTGTCATGACTGTCTTGACAGTTCCCTGAAATCCATTAGCTCATTTTGAAGCAGAGGCCATAGTTTATTTTTTTTTTAAATCAAGAAGGATTTTAAAGACAAAATGAAGTGCTTAATTTTGCTGTTGTGTCAGATCTTCATCCACTCACATCTTGAGTACTGTGTGCAGTTTTGGCCTCCTGACCTGAAGGAGGATGTAGTACCATTGCAGAAGGAACAGAGGGAAGGGCAACTAAAATGATAAAGTGGCTGAAACAGACTGAGGATGAACTGACAAAGACCCAGGTTTTTTCAGTTTGGAGAAGAGGTTGAGGGGTGAGGTGACCAAAGATTTCACAATCATGAAAGCAAGGGTTATTGGAACTGTCATTCATCAACTCTAAAATACAAGAATTGAAGGACATTAGAAAAAATGGCAGTAGATATAATTTCAAGCACTCAAAGGAAAGAATTTTGTGCTGCAGTTTGCAAACTTTGGGCATTTACTAGTGCAGGACACAGCAAAGATGGATAGTATTGGCAGGTTCAAGAGACTTGCATGAATTTATGAGCAGCAGCCCTGTAAAAGCACAGGGGAGGTTAGTACTGTACTGTCCATCATTTCTAAATCGTGAAGTCTGGATGCTGGATGAGAAAAGAGATTGTAGAAAGCACGCCCGTGGTACTCCTGGAAAGCATCTCTTACTGCTTTGCTGCAGAGGTAGCACTGGGTTTGATGAACAATTGTCCTGAACCACTTGGACATTCCTTAAGATCCTGTAGTGTCTTGAGCCCACATGTAAGGCAAAAACTATTGTGTAAATTGGAAGTGACAATACGTAAAACAACAGTTGGATTCCCTAGTTTTTATCTGGTCTGGGTTGAAGGCAATAACCAGTTGTTTCTAAATGTGAGTCTGGCATGATTATAAAGCCAAGAGGCAATGATTGAAATAATTTTTGGATTACTGTTTGAAGAATACATTAAAGATTTTTCTCAGTCTGCCTTTGCATGTTTTTCAGAGCTGCATATTTAACCTTGGCTAATGATAAAACTAAGTGTGGAAGACAAATGTTCGTGACCATTTTCTTTTACAATGAAACCTGTGAATTTGCTTAAGCACTGTTAACTAGATTTTCTCTTTTGACAACAAAAATCCTCCAGTTTTGGCATGGTGTTATAAGATTGTTTAGTTAAATGATAAAATATGTAGAAAAAAGTGATTGATTTGATAGAGTAGGAGAGAATTGCATTCATGTGCTGGTAAGCATAATTAGCACAACGCATTTTGTGTGTGTGATCATAACACTCTAAACTCAAAGTGAAAATGCCTGATAGTCTAAGGGTGGCAAGCTATTTCTGAAACAATTCTTGAAATATTTCCTAAGCTGTATTGCAAGAAGTAGCAACAAAATAAAAATTAATTTTTAAACCAAGTGCTGAAATAAAATAAGAAAATAAATGAAAAAGAAAAAGGAAATGTATGTTCTTACATTATAGTTCTCAAAACAGTGTTATTTTCTCAAAGATAGCAAGAAGAACAACAGCAAAACCTTCGTGTATGTTGTACTTTACAAGGTGTTGCTTTGACTGCCTTACATTATGCTAATTATTTTATGGTTTTTATCAAAATGAGTTTTTCATCAGCTCCAGTGGCCACAGTAAAGTGCATTTTAAATAACGTGAAAGACTAAAATCCTTTGGAAACTTTGTGTACAAGTCTGTAAGTATTTATTGGCTAATAATTTGAATGTTCTTTAGGCACAAAAAGGTCCTTTGTCTTTTTACAGAACCAGATACTTTACAGTTGTTGAGCTTTTTTTTGTCTCAATCAGTGAAACTTTACATGAACTAAATTCAGCCTTGAAGAAACATGTTCCTACAAAAACAGCTGTTCTATCTGCAAATGTTAGTCCTCCAACTGTTCACTATCTATAAGTCCATTTTAGGGCCAAACTAAGCTGGTTTTACACTCAGCTTGGTTCTTAATTCTATGAATCATTCATTATAATGGGATGTTACTAACGAAAATAATGATACAGATCAGAAAGGAGGCATATGGTTGTTGCTCTATACTATTTTAAATGTACCTCATGGAAGAAGCAATGAATTTGAACAAAGAAAGAGATACAGAAATATGAGAAGAACCTGTATAAAGGATGCTTCAGAAAATCATAGGGAGGGAGGGGAGAGAGCTAATTTAATTATGATAATGGATTTTTTATTATTTCTGATGAAAGAAGCTGTAAATCTGGTGGTATCATGAAGAGTAATGTAGGTGGTTAACCTTGTTTCTGAGATGACATAAACAACATAGGGGATAAAGAGACCTCTTGCAGGCAGAGGGCAAAAAAGATTAAGGACTGAGAGGACTTGAGCTACAGCAGGGAGTGCCAAGCAGTAGTTCCTACTGCTAGACCAGCCTGAAAGTCTGCAACGAGCAGATAGCTCCTTTCCTTGAGGTAGTAGGGTCATGCCAGATCCTGGCATGCCTGTTGCCTTCATGATTTTCCTTAAATTCACATGCTTTACAACAAGTATAGGCTATAGATCTGGTCCAAAGTGTGCAGAAGCGATCAGTGTGGCCAGAGGCGGCAGAGGCTGGCCAGTCTGTCCCTGGGCCAGCTTGCCAGTTGTGTTGATAAGTGAAAGCTGAATTGACTCCCCAGGGCAGCAAGTCAGCACAAAAGGATTAAATATCATATTATTTCTAACAAGAGAAACATATTTACTGTCAAGGGCAAACCTCTTGCTCTCAGCATTCACATTAACAGTGGGAATTAATCTTCTCTACTGAGAGTCCTTGTGTGACTGATACAAAGCTGTCCCTCTGTCCCCCTTTTGTTGCAGGTGTAGTGTCATGGGTGGCAAACAGAGGAGGAGACTTAAATGGTCCATCTTAAATTTGACATAAGTTTTTGAGAAGTCTGTTGTTGCACTGAGGGTTGGGAGGAGCTGAGACCAGGCCCAGGGTTGCTGATAACTGTGATTTCAAAGAGAAGTGTGGGTGATCCAGGCTGGTTATATTGGGTTATTGTGCTGTCTGTGAGGGCCTGGGATAGGGTGCTATATGGGGAACCAAGTCCCAAGGGTTTTCTCCATTTGGTGGGTTATTCCCAAATGTACTCTGCTTTTGTCATGCTGGCAAGATGTGCCAGACAGAGGACAGGATAGAACTGACTGAGGAAGGATCGCAGTAGGGAAAGGAAATCACGCTCTCTGCCTGTACATGACTGTTCCTAAAGTTAATGGGCTCCCTGAAACTACACCTGGCAGGCAGCAAGCAAAGCTTTAACTTGGGTCCCTTTGGAGGCGACAAGTCATCATCGTGGCTAGGCTTCGCGAACGAAGATTTGGGAAGGGCTCTACCCACGCTTGCTGCAAGTGCGCTGATGGCTAAAGAGGCCAATGCGAGATAGGCAAGTCTGGTTGCAAAAGGCACAGCAGAAAGTCTCCATAGGCAGTGTTGGTGAGGCACGGTTCTTTCTGCGTTGTCTTTTCTCCTCCAGACTGATTCTGCGTGTGTTCTCAAAGGAATCAGCAGCGTTATGGATGGTGTGTCTCCACACCTCCCGACTGGAGGCCAGAGTGGACCATTGATGGTAGTCAAGTGGGGAGCGGGAAAAGCACCTACAGAAACATCAGGAAGCAAAGTAAATGAAGAGCCATGCAGGGACATTGCTCTAGCAGTTTATGGAGAATAGTAGGAATATACATAGAGCCAGTAACCACAAAAAGATAAGAAATAGATGAGGACTGAACAGAGATAAGGAGGCTTAAAAACATTAAAAGCAATTTTAGTTCAATGGCTGGACTATATAACATTTTAGATTTCTCAGCTGATAAATAATAGGAGGCAGAGAAACCGATTTTGAAAGTTTAAAAGCTCTGCTTAATGGTGAAGGGAAGCAGAGACACAGACAGATGGATAGAGGTAGGGCCAATAGGGGCTGAATTAAATACAGTAGAACATGCTTCCAAACTAAGGAAAAAGAATTGGAAGAGGATGAGACAGTAACAGTGAGATTGAGAAGACAAGAACAATAATTTAGTAGCTTGATGGTAAAAAACAGATTGAAGAGATGAACTGGGTTAGAATTAACAGTGTTATAATAGATGAAGTTTAGTTCAGTGAATAAAGTTTCTCAATCAAATTTCCAGTAACATTAACTAGTTGTTCTCCTATCTCTGGTATTTTTAGTAAGTATGTGGTTCATATTTACTGCACCATTAATGTAGGGCAAGTGTCAGAAAAAGCAAGACACTAACTGGAAGTTAGTGATTTTTGTGTTTCTCCTTTGATTGTTGTTCATCTTTCTCTCTTCAGTCTTTACAGTCTTAAAACTTCTTTTCAGGGGTATCCTGCATCTTTGAAGGTCTACAAGCCACCATGTGTGCTTCTGTTAAAGAAAGTAGTCCTCTGCCTCTATATGTTCCATGTTCCTCTCAAAAGGGAAATTTCAGGTATGTCGAGTACAACAGCAATTTCTCACCATAGGGGCATAGTATTTCTAGGTAAGAAAGATTTTTATCATAGAAAGAATGTAATTCATGACATGGAGTGGTTTTACACATAATGTAGAAAAATTTATTTATTTGTTTGCTTATTCATTTATTTATTTACTTGTATAGATCAAGTTAAAAGGCAAAATCATTTCTTTCCCCATCCATTTCAGAGGTAGAATCAATTTCTCTGTGAATCAGTGCATCCAGGCATCCAGAAGAACTACAGGCATAATCCCAATCCCATCTAATCTACGGGCTCCTGAATCCTGTTGAATTCAGTTGACTTTATATAAAAGTGTCAGCTGGAAAGACAAAGTTTTAAATCATGCCTCTTCATGATAAATTTTCTGGTGAATATTAATCACAATTTTGCTTTGCTCAGACATTGCACTGGCTTTGTGTATGCTGTGGGGCAGATGTGAAAAATTTTATCAGTTTTTGTTAGGATTGGTTTTATGGCTACAACCAATGCTTACTCAAACTATCTGGTTTTTTGGCATCAGTTTTTAAGGCTGTGAAGCCAACCTGAATCCTGATGCTTTGTGTAGTAAGGTTCTGCATTTTGCAGCAGCCTGGCATATCTGATGTGTTTGTTTCTGTTTATCTACACGGTTATCTTAGTATCATCATGAGATGAAGGTTTTATGTACATGAAGATGAGCTACCTGTTCCAAAGATCAATGATGGATTTTAGGCAGGCAAGTGAAACAGAACTGTTGACAGAATATATTCCTTTGTGAGTCTTTAAGCATCCTGGCTCTGATATGGACACTATTTATCATTGTGTCCCATGCAGTACTAACACATTGGCAATATTTATCAAAGATGCATCCGAAACCATCACAATATTTGCTTCCACTTTTGGGTGAAATCCAAATACAGAACATTAAATACGATGAAATCATAGCCATTATTCAGACTCTAAAAGTTTGAAAAATGTCTGTTTCATTAGAAATTTGAGAGAAATTATATTTAAGTTGTTCTCTTTGCTCAAGTAAGCAGTTCAGGACTGGAGGAAAAAAAGAGAAACAGAAAACGAAGGGAAAGCTACAAAAGTGAAACATGATGTACATGTCAAAATTAATACTGTTGAAATGCTCTTTACTTATGTTATCCTTTTGGGGCTTGAACTTTAAATTTGAAAGTATAATCGGCATATATTTTAGTCTTAAAATTTGCAGAGAGCATAGAACTTAAAGTACAGAAAGAAGGCTGTGAGTTGTATGCATTTTTCTGTGGAAGAAGCCACTAAAGAGAAAAAACAAATAGAAGATACACAGAACAGATAAGTAATAACCTTGACCCAAGATTACCTCCTCCATCCACCTCACTGTAAAGTTAAAAGGGAAAGACCGACTACATAGTTCTGCTGCCATGCCTGCTCAGCTGTAGTCACCATGGAAATTGTTAGGAACAGGAATGTGGCCTCTGTAACCACATTGGGAACTGCTGTATATGCTGCTTCACCTACTGTTTCTCCAGTCTTTGTTCAGCCAAAAGGAGAATGTTCAAGTCACTGTGAATTGAGTGTCCAGCACCAAGCAGGCCACTTGATGTGTTGCAAAATGGAGCTTCAGGAAAGGAAGTGTACTGACAGTTGACATAACCAAAATAAAAGCTAAGAGACAAAATCCAGGAAAAAATCTTGTTTTAGAGGCTGATTAACGAAGTGCATAAAGCTGGAAGGAGCATTACAAATCTCTTATCATTGTAGTGCTGTGACATGCTTTATTGGGTTTCTATAAGTGTCCATAAAAAGTAGGAAAAATGCCCTCTGTAAAGAAAGGAGATGTTATGCACTAATCTTCACTGTGTTTGAAATGGTATTTCATAAGCCTAAGACAATTATCTATGGATTCAGTTAGAAATGAACCCAAGTAATCTCAGAAAAAATGAGCTTGTGTCATTGGATGAAATGTCTTTAATTTAAAAATGTGATTAAAAATTTTCTTTAATTCAAAAAACCTCCATAAGTTAAACAGGCATTTATAAATTTGTAATCAATATTTTTTTAAAGTTGCTTTACTGATGGATTTTCAGAACTTTTTTATTTGAGAGACACCAGCTGGTATATCTTAAGAAGAAATATTTTTGTTAAGGTGTCTGGGCTCAACAGATCCTCAACAAGAAGAAAATATGCTATGATATAAATAAATTACTGTTTCTAATTTCTGAATTTTCTACACCAGAAGCAAGGTATTTTATGTGGTTCTGGAGCAGTACTTTTATTAATACTAATAATTGTTTCCTAGATATACAGTTTCTTTGACCAGAACTACTTCAAATTCTATCTGAATTAGGAAATAATTTAAATGGAAGCTTTTTTTGAGAGCCTTCTTGATAAGAAAATTAGAAAGGGAAAAATGTATGCCTCTATACTCCTATATTCCTCTATACACTTTCATTCAGTAGTTAGCTCATTCACCTGGGGAATGGAAGGACTGCCTGAGTTGATCTGCAGTTACATTAGAGTGAACCAGTTAGAGGTTTCTGCAATTTACCTTGGTTAAATAGGCTACAGCTGGTGCTTTTAGTGCATCTGTTGAAGAGCAGGAGTATGTTTCGGAGCTCAGCAGAAGCATGGAGCCCAAGGTACAGGTTATAAGGTACAGCAAGGTACTCTGAAAGCTGTGCTTAGTGGAGAATAGGAACCAGCAGTCCCATCCCTCATTTGGAGTCTTCTGCTCAGAGGCAGTGGCACCAACCTGGTGGCTCCAGTGACCTTAGAGCTGAGCAGGGTTTCCTTTACAGATCGCCCCAGGTGAAATGAAACATTGTTATCATCGTCAGGATTTGTCAAGGAAACCATCTAGACTTTGAATCTAACTGAACTGAGGTTTGTAAAACTGGTTTACAGGCTAGTGCTTGTCGACACACGCGTTGCACAAATTTAATCCAATTAACCTCAGCCTCTTGCCAGTCTCACAGGTGAGTATTGTGCCACCACCTCCAAGCTGGTACTTGGTGCTTGCTGGTGAGTCACCCGTTGCAGAATTGCATTGCCTGGTTCAACATCCAGCTCCCTGTCTGTGACTTTATAGCCCGTTTCCCCATGCATTCTGGAACTGAGCTGGCTCAGGCAGGGTTAATTTGAAATTAGACCCTACTCACTTATGAGGTGAATTCTTGTAATGTGTCTTGAAGTTTAAGTTTTTCTGTAAAAAAAGGGTTTGCTTTTTTTTATAGGTCTAAGTCCTAACCTAGGTACTATTTAAAACAATTTATAAACAACAAACTTTTTTTCCTGGTCACTCTTTTGGTGATTGATTTACTATATATTTTATTGGTGCACTTATGCCTGGTGACTATTTAGAATAATAAAATTATATTATCATTGCTTCATGTTTTTGTAGCCAGGTTCATGTTGTCTTACAGTACTGCAGAAAGAATGTAAACAAAGCCCTACCTTGCACTTAAAACTCTTCTGTTTGGGTGTGAGTGAGAGGAAACCTGGGAAAATTGGTAATGCCACAAATACAATTTAGAGGTATAAAATCTGTAAATTATGAAAATAGATACATTTTTGCACTGTGAAGAATTTTGGTCCCAAATCTGTGAATTTCCCCATTAAAACTCCATAAATAACTAACTCAAGTTATAAATAATAAAATCAAGTGAGTACATTTCTGTATGATGATGTAGAGGGTTGACCCTTCCCAGATTTCAGGATTCACTAAATCCCTTTCTGCAACTAGGCAGAAGGGAGAGGGGTCATCCACTTACCACCTTTATGGGCAAACACAGACTCAAAGTGAGATAATACCTAAAATGTATTACTAACAGGATAAAAGCTAAGCTAAAGAGTGAGAAATAAAACAGTTTTAAAACACACACCACACACACACTTTTGCCCCCACCCCTCCTTCTGTCCATGGGGAGTTGCAGTTGCTGCCGCTTGTGATGTGAGTTCCCCCACCCCTCGGGGTCACTCCTCCATGGGATGCAGTAAAGGTTGAGTCCCTGCACCCCAATGGGCCTCCATGGGTTGCAGGGGAACATCCTGCTTCACCATGATCTTCACCATGATCTTCACCACGATCTTCACCACGGTTNCCACAGGTCTCCTGCTCCAGTGTGGGTCTGTCTCTCCACGGGTCCACAGGTCTCCTGCAGGATTCTGCTTCATTCTGAGCCTTCCACAGGGTCAGAGCCTCCTTAATGCATTCACCAGCTCCAGCACGGGCTCCTCCATGGACTGCAGGGGGATCTCTGTGCCGCAGTGGTCCTCCGTGGGCTGCAGGGGTTTTAGCTCTGAGTCCTTTCCCTGCTCCACGAGGTGCCACCTCCCCCCTCACTTCACTGACCTTGATGTCTGCCTTATCCCATGTTCTCGCTCTCTGGAATTTCTTCTGCACAACAACCTTCCAATTCTTCAATATGTTATCACAGAGGCGTTACTGTGATCTCTCATTGGCTTGGCCCTGGCCAGGAGCCGGATGTTCCTCCTGGGGCCAAGTGTCATTGTCTCCCATGGGACAGGGGAAGCTTCTAGCAGCTTCTAACAGAAACCACCTCTGCAGGACCCCACACTACTAAAAAAAAATTTCAGCTACGGAAACCCAGGACAGATGACATTGATTTTAGTGGCTTTTTGACAATAAGCAACTGTGTGAACTAAACCCAAAGTGCTTATGTTTGAGTTTTCTTCACTTTCTTGCCAGATTTTTGTGTGCTTTATAAGTGAACCCGACAAACTAGTAATTTGCTTGTGAAATATACAAAAAGTATATGCAATTTAAGAAGAAATTAAAAAAAAGTCTCATTTTGGAGAAATAGTACATAAAAATTAAAACCCCAAGAAAGTTAAAGGAAAGACTTTCATTGACTTCTTTGGGCTTCTGTGGATCCTTGTGTTGATAGTTAATCTGTGAAGGAATGCAAAGGGTAAAAGGATTCTTTCCTCAATGTGCGTAAAATGAGGTGTGAATATTAAAATTCGTGTCACCTCAGTAACTGTTCTCAGGCATCACGTACACTTCCCTGTCAATAAGCAGATGTGACACACAGTGCAACATTTAAATGGTGTCATGCAACCATAAACAGTACCAGATCTGCGTTTCCTGTCCCTCATTATATTTTAATTAAATATGGATTGACAGTTTGTTTACATCAGGCTTTTATTCTGTTAAAAGTAATGCTAGCTTATGACTATTGTTAGAGAAATAGCTGGAGCAGCAAGTTGATGATTAGTGTCAATTTCTCTGGTGACCCGAGAAACATGATATAAATAAATGAATTGGTAACTGTCAGCTGAGCTGTTTTGCTGGACAGGAATGGATTTAATTTAGCTAAAACTAGTTGAATAATGCAAAAACATTTTACTGTATGTACCTTATGTTCTTACAAACCTCATATGTATTGTAATGAGTTGTGTGAACTGGACGATATAGACAGCACATTATAGAAAAAAAAATCTGTAAACATTTTGCAATGCATAGTTTTAGGTACAAGTCTGAGCCCAGAAACACTGCTTTTGAAGTTGTTTTAATTGCTCTCCTGTCTACTGGTTACACTGCATATTTCAGTTCTTCTCTGACCACCTAATGCATTCCTAACTTTCATGAGATTTGTATCTCAGTTCTTAAATTACTAAATGATATAAAAATGAAAAAAACCACCTAAAATATATTACATAAAATACAGTTATACTAGCAGTTGGAAGTGCCTGTCATATTTTTTTCTCATACCTAATTCGGTTCATAATTTTGCAGGAAATAAATCCTGATCTAAATATATCGATTTAAGTGGTAGCATGGAAGAATTTGAAATGTATGAAAAAGAGAGAAACACAAAGTAAACCAGAAGAAACGCTAACACATAAAATTGTTAATCAAAAAAGAAGCATTTTTACTGGGCAGATGAAAGCAGTGATAAAACTGAGAGTAGTTTGTAATACAGAATAACATTCAACTTCCTTTAGGGTGATTCCCGACATTGTTGTATGTCGAAGTATATGTATTGATTGTGCCAGGCTAATTAAATATCTTGTTCCATGTTACAAAATGTATAGTAAATAATGATGAAAGAAAGATTAATTTTTTTAAAGGAAGCTCCACCTTCAGTGTTGTTGAAGAATTATTTTCTCAGCTAGCACGGGAAACACTGTGCATCAACCATAAATCTCATAGTCATCAATGAAGTTACTTAAATGAGAAGCAGTTGCTTGTCCTTCTTAGAACAGCTTACAAGCTGTAGATGAATAGCTTTTAACAAGCTAAGTTGCCTTTAAAATTTAGTCTTCACTCTCAAGTAACCTAATTCCTAGTGGGCTGGCTAGATGCTAAAAGATTCCTTAGGTGTCAGAGAGGCGCCGTTAGCTGGCTTGTCAGGGTGCAGAACACATCTAGCCAAGAAGATTGTTGAGAACTTTTGTGATATAAGAAGGTGTTTTGATGCTTCTTGTGAGATGTAAAAGAAAAAATGAGGAAAAACTGGAAAAAAAAAATGAGAGAGTATGGGAGTGGTTTGTCACAGGATTTTGGAGAGGTTTTTTCTTTTGTGTGGGTTTTTTTTTAAGGGAACAAAGTAAATGGAAGTAGGAAAAACATTTACTTGAAAGGAAGGTTGCATTTTGGAGAAATGGAAGGTATTCATAAATTGTTGTCATTGTCACATACTGACATTGATTGAAAGGGACCTGTAATGATCCTGTCTGAGGCTGTAATGATCCTGTCTGAGGGTCCAACCCTCAGAGAAAGAAGGGAAAACAAGGTGAAGTTGCATTT
Source organism: Grallaria varia (assembly GCA_013396735.1). NCBI lineage: Eukaryota > Metazoa > Chordata > Aves > Passeriformes > Formicariidae > Grallaria > Grallaria varia. The sequence goes on along the minus strand of VWZG01006031.1, from coordinate 118,901 downwards.
AACAGTGTTGTCTAGTTGAGGTTTCAGTATCTCTAGGAATGGAGATTCCACAGCATCTCTGGGCAACTGTGCCAGTGTGTAACTAACCTCATAGTTAGTTTCTTAATACTTGAGAAGTTCTCTCAGGCTCTTCTTGAATGTCGTATGCTCCAGTTCCCCACTCTGTTGGTGACCATTGGACTTGCTTCAATACGTCAATGTCTTTCTTGCCCTGGCGATACCAAAACTGGACATGGTACTCCATGCTAGGCCTAGATGCTAGGCCTGGAAGAAGCTGTAATTGTCATCTAGATAACTGGGCTGGGTTTAAAGGGATGACAAAGCAAGCATGCTAAAGCAGTGCAGGATTTTGAACTGAAAACAGGAAAAAAAATTCTGAATCTTTTCACTCTGGGATTCACTGCATCCTTTTCAATGGCCTCTCAGCTCTGGTTTCAGAGCAGGGAAACAAGCTGGTGGATGCACTGAGCCCTGCCTGCCACGTGAGCTTTGTGCACATGAACCATCACTTACATAAATCGTGTGAGGTAAGTTAGCTGTGATTGGTTTGTGTTTGGGTTTGTTGGGGTTATATTAATAATATTATATTAATAAATACCAAGTGCTATTTGCACCTTTTCTGATTGAAGTATCATGTTTGCTTTGGTTAGGCTTATACAGCATGCTGCCCTTAGGCAACTGGCAATGCAACTCAGTGACTGTGCTGGTCTCTGCAAGGTTCTTTGGCTTGTTTAGGAGAGGAAGGTTGGAGCCATTTGTTTGTAGGGATATGTAAAGTTTTTATTGTCTGACACTGCTTTTCCTTCCCTGTTCTGAACATTATAGCCTTCAAGCAAACTGAACCAGGTTACTTCCCACCTCTTGTTCAAACTGCTCACACTCATCTGCCTGTCTGCCTGCAGCTGGTTAGAGGATGCCCACAGGAACCTCACTGCTGACAGCAGTGTGGTACAGCTGATGCAAACCTTACTGTCATGACCAAACTGGTCACTGCTACTGAGCCACCTGCAAGTGCTCACTTCTCTTTTAGGTCCATCACTGCAGTTGTTGCACTCCTTACACCGACAGTGGCTGTGCCTCTCCTGCTGCAGCTGTTGGTATGTGAACTGGTGAAATTAAATCAGATGTGGCAGCACAGGCTGCAGACTCAGCTCTTGCTGCAGTACAGGTGCTGCTTCCAGACAGAATGCAGTATTCATACTGAGGTCCCAAATGCAATAACTCGGTGTATTATTCATATCCTAGTTTATTTTCAACAGCTTTCTAGTTTAAGTAAACTCTAAGAAGCTGCAAATGCAGGCCTATTTAGTGATGTCAGATACAAACGCGCTATTCTGAGGCTAGCACAGCACGCAAAGCAGCACAAGACTCTCTTGTTTGCATGGGGTTAGTGCAGTTTAGATGTACGTGACTTTATATATTAGGTATTTATGACTAGTTCCTGCTGTTGCGTATACTTCTTCCAGAGTAAGAGTGGCTTAATTTCAAATCAGTATAATATATTTTTAAAGAAAAGTAAGATACTTCTGAAAAGACATTCTTAATTTCCAGTAGGTCTATCCCATTGGTGAAATATGCAGCCATTCCCAAATAATCTGTGCGAAAATGGTCTTCTCTTTATTTCATATAGTGCATTCAAGAGAATAGGTGAGGTGTTCGTGCCACTATGCACCTTCTGAACCAAGCCCAAAGAAACTTGATTTTGCAGATGTTCATTTTCTCCCAATTTGATAGGAAGAAGTATCTTTTCAACCAGCCTTCTCACTGTCCCTTTTGAACCGTACTGTAACTGCTCCCAGTGGGGCTGTTGGGGATTTGTATTGCATAGAATATTTAGGTTTAGGTGTTGCACAAGAGGAATTAGCACGCATGAGGAGGAAGATATTGCTGAAGCTTTTGCGCTCCAGTAATCTTGCATCAGTAAGTCTGATTTGTATTAACCTGGATGCCAGTGAGCTTCAATTGCAAAAATTTTTCCCAAACCAAGGTTGCTGCACAGATAAAAAGGGGCTGAACTGTCCAAAAGCACATGAGCTGATGAGGAATTTGAGCAAACCTCATAACTGCATAGTCAGCCAAGTACAATGCCATGTCTTAGTTCTGCTTGATCATTTATGCTTCTGTTTATGTTGACTTGTCTTGCTATGGAACTAATGATACTTATGTGGTGTCATACTGTTATCTTTGTAAGGGTTATGGTCAGGACAGAAACCACACGCCTGAAATATATCTATTTGTGGTAGTTAAAATTTTAGGCACATAGTAAACACAGTAATTCCTGAGTCAAGAGGGAGTTCAATAGATGGCTGCATCCTGTTCCAATAAGACAGATGTGACACCTGTTTTCAAGGTTCTCCTATTTACCATTTATTGTGTCTGAGCACAGTCTTCTTGGTATTGATCTGAGATACTGTTACTTTGCTCAACTTCTTTTTTTTTTTTTTTTTTGTTTTTCTTATTCTTTAAGCTTTCTTTCTTTTCAGTAAATAAAAATATATGCAACATTCACATTGGAATGCAGCCTTAGCTTAAAATCTAATCCTCTCAGTTCAGGTGAGTTGTGTCTGGGGATTCCTAATGATCACAACAAGTAGTCTCTCCAGTATGTCTATTTTAAAACCTATGGTCTCAGTTCTGATATTTATTTTTATTGCAGCCAATGGTGTTTTAATCATTGCTAATTTTCCAAATATATCTGTAACTGGAAAAAAAAAAAACCAGCACACTTTAAGTTCATTTCACATAATTTACACTATGAAAGCTAGCTGCTTTTCCACTCCCCCCCAAAAAAAAGAAACCCCCTTGTATATTCAGTACTACTTGGAGGTGTTTTATTTGTATTATGACTTTGCCTGATTTGAGAATTGACTATTTTGCTGGGCATAGCTTCACAGAGAACAGTGCTGGTTTTATGAAGCAATTTGATAAATGTCACAGAATGGATGTGATTCATAAACAATTTAATTGCCAATTTAAACCAAGAAGTATTTGATAAGATACTGGAAATTATATGGCTTAGGTCTTGAGAATCAAAGACTACTTATAACCTTTGTAGCTTGCTTGAGTTTTATTTTCGGAGAGAATCTAAGTCCAGTATAATTACAATCGTACTTCTGGAAATATTATTTTAAGTGCAATGTACCGAGTTGGTCAAGACTTTGGGGTGCACCTGTCTAGATGTTCACTTAACTGACTGCCCAAAGACAATGAACAAAATGGCTTTTAAACCCAAAAGAGACAACTTTTTGAATATTATTTTAGTAGAATTTTTTATAATATTATTTTTATTAGAAAGTTGCTTAGGAAGAACTTTTAGATAGAGGGGGGAAATGTGACTAGATAGAACAGATTAGAAATAAGGTGAATTCATAAGTAATTCTTCCCTTGCCTGCTGTGCAAATGAATCCTTGCTTTCAGTCTTTGCTTCTGTGAGTTAGGTGGTGGTGGGGATTACAGCATATTTTATGAAGTGTCTGTAGTGTCTAAAAAAGATTTTATTTTTTTTACATTTTCTTCTATATCCAAAGATGTCACATGCTTCATAGCTCTTCGTTTGCAGATCCCAATTACTGGAACACTGTACCCACTTTTTTTTTTTTTTTTGGGTAAGCTGTCCATTGGAGACTGAAGGCCACTGCTGCTGAATAGAGAATATTTTAAAAAATTAGCTCCTTCCCCTAACTTTTCTGCTATGTTGCCCTGAGAGCAGTCAGTTGTTCTTAAATTAATATGCACATAGCCTAAGAGCAAAAATTAAACAAATAGTGTCTGTCATAGTAAAATTATTAGAATTTGAGATATCATCAATACAGTATGCAGTTGTAAATCCCTTGGGCTTATTCTGTTAAAGTTACAGATCTAACATATGAAAACATAGTTCAATAGGATTCCAGTTTTTCCTTTTTGACTGACAGACAAATACATTACTGTAGTATTTGTTATCTCTGATAAATACTGTGCACTAGATTTTCAAATCTGAGTATTTTTTTGTCAATTTAGGTGAGCTGAGATTTTAAGAAAAATAATCTAAGCATTTGTATTTCTGTACAGAGTTGCACTTGCAGACCCTGGTAGCTGGACAAACAGGTTTATTTTGGTTCCTTCTCGTACTGATTTCAAGGAAAACATTATCCCCAAGCTTCCAGATGGCTTTTCTTCCAAAAAAAAATTAATTACATTTTCTAGGTTCATGTGGTTTTTATTGCACTGAAATCTGTATGTTTGTTTTTGGATCGGGCTACTTAGCCCATGCAAGTTTAATGATTTTGGGCCACCTTTGGCATGGAAAAGGTCGCTTTTTCACTGAAACCAATGTCTGTCATGATAATGGAGCAGTCTTTCTACTGCAGTCTTGTCCTTTCATTTATGACTATTGCACATTTGCCTCTAACGTTTTTTTATTTTTTTTTTTATCACCTTGTTGTGGTTTAAATCCAGCCCGTAAGGAAACCCTACACAGTTGCTCCCTCACTCCCCCACCAGTGGGATCAGGGAGAGAATCAGAAGGGTAAAAGCTGTAAAACTTATAGGTTGAGATAAAGACAGTTTAATGGGTAAAGCAAAAGCTGCACACATAAGCAAAGCAAAACAAGAAGCTCATTTAGCCCTTCCCATGGGCAGGCAGGTGTTCACCCACTCCCAGCAAAGCAGTGCTCCATCATGTGTAATGATGATTGGGGAAGACAAATGCCACCAGTCCAAACATCTCCCACTTCTTCCTTCCCCACATTATATACTGAGCACGATGCCACCTGGTCTGGAATACCCCTTTGGTCAGCTGGGGTCACCTGTCCTGGCTGTGTTTCCTCCCAGCTTCCCATGTGCCCCCAGCCTCCTCCCCAGTGTGGCAGTATAAAAAGCAATAAAGCCCTTGGCTCTTTGTAAGCCCTGCTCAGCAGTAACAAAAACGTCTCTATATTATCAGCCCTGAGTTCAGCACAAATCCAAAACACAGACCCATACTAGTCACCGTGAATAAAATTAATTCTACCCCAGCCAAAACCAGCACACACCACTGATTTTGCTCCTGTTTTAACATTTTCAAAGCATTTCCATTCACTGACTTTTACCTGGGATGTACGTGCTACCAGCATCGTCCTTTACCGTGAACCACCAGTTTAGTCTTGCACAAGCTTGTACTTTTGTAAGCAGTGTCATTCCAGGTTCAGATATTTTCACTTTCAGTTTTTCTGCACTTTTTTCCAGAACAGCACATGTGTGGCAATAATCTGGAAGACTATTAGGAGAGACAAAGTACATGGTATTAAGAACTCTAAAAAAAGGTTTCTTCTATGCAAATCTATGATTAATTAATTATTCTAGTTAACAATTAAGTTATGTTTTTAGAATAATAGGAAGTTCAGTCATACATCCAAAACAAGCCCTCAAAAATCATCCTCAAAAACATTTGGTGAGGATGATTGAAAATTACATGTAAATTGTCTAAAATGTCTTGGAGCAAAAATAGAAGATAACTGTGGCCAGCTGGTGTTTAAAAAGAAAAAAAGTTTACATTAAAGGCCTTAAAAAATAACAATAAAAGTTAAGAATCTTACAGCAGACCCCTCAAGTCTTCCATATGTCTTCATAATCCTTTTCTTAAAATGTGTTTTTGGACCTGGGAGAGGATAGTGTGTACTGAAGCATATGTATATGACCTAACAAAAACTGTAAAAACAAATTGGAATTTCAAAGTTTGCCTTTCATTTATATTGGAGTTATCTTAATCTAGTCATACTAAGCTTAGTCACAGCTCTGTGCGTTTTCAGCATTACTTAAGAAAGCTCCATGCTGAAAACTGAAGTTGACATAGCAAACAACACATTTTGATTTGAAGGTCTAGCTTAGATTTAAGCAACTGAGCCTAGGCACAAAGGATGTGGATATTGGGGGATGATGGCTGGGTTTTTGACTTAGATTTAGCTCCCTTCCTTTAATTTTTTCCTTCTCCTAATTGCTGTTCTGACATCACTGCTGGTTTCAAATGAGCCACTGTCATGTGAGGTTGAACGCCTACCAGAATATCCCATACAATAACAACCACAGTGAAACTTGAATTCAGTCGTTGGCATTTGACCTATCAATCTTTGTAAGGTAAATTGGTTTCATTTTGTGGGCAATCTGGAATGTTTATTCTACATATACAGCTGCTGAGACCTGTCATTAATTTGAATTTACCGTTCAAATTGACTCTGTATATTTTCATTTATCAATGAAAGTATGCCACACTCAGGCATATAAATTCAATAGCATTGTTGACTGTACACAGGTATTGTCCTGACATAGCATATTGTTTATATTTTTTATTTGTGAGACAAATGGGATGTGAGACAGCTTATGAAATATAAACACACTTGTTTTAATCTCATTAAAACTATAGCAAGTTGAGTGTTTCATGCTGGTATATTTCTGTATCTAAAATGTGGTCTTCTTGATAGGTCTGTATATCAGGACTTCAATATATTTTTTCTATCTTTGCATCTGAGGTTATATGTAACAATTGTAGGTATACTGTATTTTTGAACATATATATCTCTTACTGGTTTTGTATTTTTGTGAAGGTTTGAACAACTAGCCTTGAGGCGATATATAACTGGAATGTGAAGGGATTTCATAATATGTTTGTTTCATTGTAACATGATTCTCCTGGTCTCCTGTGGGCTGAAAGTACACACATCATGAGATTTGTGGGTAAATACTTTTTTCATAATTAAATATTCTCAACTGGAAACAGCCTGCAACAGGTCCCAACAAAGTAAGCTTGCAAGACCTTGCTGATTATGTTGTTAGAGTTCAGGAGAGAGAATGAGTTATCTCTTAGAAACTTGTCATATTCTACAGCAGTATGTAAAAGCAGTATTAATGCTCTGATTTACATATACAGGGAATAGACAACTAGCATAATCTAGAGGGATCTGGTATGGAGTATATGTTGCTGGGGTTTTAACACCAGCCAGCAACTAAAGCCCCACACAGCTGCTTGCTCACTCCCTCCTCCCCACCACCCTCAATGAGGTGGGGGAGAGACTTGAAAGGATAAAAGTGAGAAAACTCATGGATTGAGATAAAGACAGTTTAACAAGTAAAACATGCAAGCAAAGAAAAAGAAGGCACTCATTCATCGCTTCCCATGGGCAGGCAGGTGTTCAGCCATCCCCAGGAAAGCAGGGCTCCATCACTAGTAGTGGTGACTTGGAAAGACAAACACCACTCCAAATGTCTCAATTTCCATTCTTTTCCGCCCAGCCTTATATGCTGAGCATGTCATATTGCATGGAACGTCCATGGATCAGCTGGGGTCATCTGTCCTGGCTGTGTCTCCCACAACTTCTTGTGCACCCCCATTCTCCTGGCTGAGGGGGTGAGGTGAGGACCAGAGAAGACCTTGACTCTGTGTAAATGCTGCTTAACAATACCTAAAACATCCCTGAGTTATCAGCCCTGTTTCCAGCACAAATACAAAATGCAGCCTCATACTAGCTGCTATGAAAAAATTTAACTCTTCCCCAGCTAAACCCAACACAAATGTCAACCCAGTGTCAGGAAGGCCAGCCTCTTCTCCAACAGTAGAACCAGTGTCACATTACTCAACTACAATTAAAGCTATGAAGCGTTAATAAGATTGAGACTGACAGAAATGCAGACTATTTTTTTAAACTAGAAAAAAAATATCAAAAGTGTATTGTTGCATACAAATGGACCAAAATATTATATTTACTAGCTAACAAAATTGTCCTTGAATTGGCTAGTAGCTCGGTAAAGGACAAAACTATTATTAATAGAGAGTTAAACCTTCACCCTTCTGTGTTCTCCAGACCTTACTTGAAAAAACAAAGCATTGTTTATGTAGCATTCAAGTATCTAATACCGGCAAACTACTCCAAACAAGTTGCCATCATCCTAGGAAAACACGGGCAACATCAGATGGAAATGAGGTGCAAAAATAACTAGTCTCTCAACAGAGACCAGTCTCCTTCCTCTGTCATCCTCCTGTTTTCCAGAAAAACAGAGAATGTGTGTATTGAGCTAAACTTTCTTAAAAGCTGAGAAAATAATCTTCTAGAAATCTTGTAAAGGGCATCATAAGGAAAATTAATAAAGACATCAGAAATGCACAGAGAGTCCAGTAAAAGATGCCTTTTAGAACTATCTTAATAATTCTGTTTTAACTTCTGCCAGATTACTCAAATCAGTTCATCATTGTCCTAGAATAGGACTACTCTGTCAGGTTCCTTTTATAGGCTAATGATCAGTAAATAAACATTTAGTTCACAGATCTCAGTACAGTGGCTGATTTTGTAAAATATTTTATCTCTGCTTGGTAGGTGAGGTAATTAAAGCACAGAGGATGTGAGGGAGTTATGCAGTAAATCAGCACCAGAGCTAAGAAGGGGAGGACAAAGTTCTCTTGATTCTCAAAATAATGCCCTGGATACTGAGCTGTGAATTTTTATAGAAACTGTGTCCCATGCAAAATTTAAAAGAACCATAAAGGGAAAGGGTTTTACAATACCCCAGACTTTCCTCCTGACTCCCCTTCAAATTGTTTCACCTTCACTCTGTGGGAATCGCTGTACTGACAAGGTTTTCCAAATCCCCTGCTGTTTATTTCAGTTGTGGAGCAAGAGCAATGTGATTTTAATTATAAGACCAGTTGTGCACTTTGATTTCAAATTCAGAATGTAACATGCTTCTAGACATTATCCTGTTGGATTGACGCAAATTTACAAAGATAAGTTGTTTGCAGTAGATTTGACTATTCCTTCACAATAAATCCACTCTAGAGTTTCCAGCGAACAGCTATAAGGCTTTCCTGCGCCAGTGTTCATATCTCCTTGTATTTCACTGTTCAAGATGGAGTTTGCTTCCATTAGTTTGCCTAATCCTTTGTTTTGAAATAATTTGTAATATTCTAGAAACCCTGGCTTAACCAGGCTATTTGATTACACTCTGTTAAAAAAATACTTAGGCATATTTGCTTCGAGCTCAATGCCTGCTGTTTTTCATCTGGTGACCCTAATCATCTGTTCACCCACTGCATGCTGCTCTTCATTTTACATATTTCTGTTGTATTCCTTTCATAATTCCATTTCCTGTCTGTAGCATCTAATTGTGTTCCTTTGTTTTTTTACACAGAGGTGTTGTTATCATTCTTTTATTCTTTTTTTCTAGCAATAGCCTATTTGTCGAATGCAGAGGAGCAGATAATTCTGGATTTGAGCACATTACTGGCATATACTATGGCACAATGGTCTCTGTTTTGTGCTCTACTGATTTTCTAATGATCTGTTGTTTTTCTGGTCACCAGTGAGCATTTTGCCATTTGTTTCCACAGAACCATCTGCAGGGACTATAAGACCTCTTTCTTGAGGGTAGTAAGCTCATTTGTTGCCGTGTGTGCAGTCAGGATTGCTCATTACTTGTATTTATTGTCACAGAGTTTCATCTGCTAATCTACTGCCTGGTTGCTCATCATCATGAGATCCTTCTGCAACAGCTGGCAAACCCATGAATGTTTAGAGCACAAAGGATATGTTAGATGGGAATAAACTATTAACTTGCTTAAATACAGAGATTATTCATACAGTAATGTGTGTCCTTTTATGTCAGGTTTTCCATAGATCTTTCTGGATGTGAGCAGTGTTCTTTTTTAGCTCCCACTACTGCTGCACAAGATACTAATTTTTATTTAGGTCTATTGTAAGTACAGCTCTTTCTGAACTTCTCTGTCCATCACAGAGAAGCTTGAGACTCTGATGGGACAAACTTTGACAAGCATTCTTTATATATTGGCCACCAGGACATTTTGTAGGCTGGGAGGAGCTTTGGGAAGTATTAGATCAATACGAAAATTGCTGTAGTCGGGGCTGTGCACCTCACTGGCCCCCACCTGCCTTAATAACAAGCAGAGCAATTAGCATGCCAGGCACTGGGACTGAAGGTGAAATGGATCATAATAACAAGATAAACATGATTTTAAAACTCCCAAAAATAGGATATAAGTAAATTTCACTAAGTTGGCTGATGAGTCCATTGCTGTTTTGGGGAGACTGATGATTTGATGATTTGGCCAAACAGGTCTCATAAGCTCTCTTTACTAAGACTATACATTGACTATACTGAAATCACATTCTAGAGAATGGGAATAGGAGATGATTTCAAGATCATCTTGTATTTTATCATTGTTCATGAAGACTTTGCATGTCATTCTTACCAGTGGCTGCTATTTGGGGCTCCTATCATGTGCCTAGATGGAGGTGTCTTGTGCAAATATCAGTGTTTTCTGATCTCCTGCTTAGTTCCAATTGCCACACCAGAAGGTCTCGTAGAGAGCCTCTGTTACTTTCACCTCCCTCCTGTCTGAAACAATGATTCCTTCATGTCTTTTCGAATGACTGTGGAGACTTAATGGTTATAGTGGGACACTTGAAAAAAGCTCCCTAGAAACCCTGGTTTATTACACAGAAGACTTATACAGAAAAAGAGTTCGATAATGACTCTCTGTAACAGCAAAACACAGTTCAGAGAAAAATTTTAATGCAGGGAAATATTTGCTTGTTAAAGTGGGTATTTAATTTATATGAAGCAGCATATATTTGGCAAGAGTTACGAGATTTAGTTAGCATAATCATTTTCCTCAAAAAGCACCTTATGACATTTCACTTGGGTAATTTTCTCCCAAATCTTCAGCTCCAGTGAGCAGTTTTTCTTCTTTAATATGAAGAAGGAAAACAGTCCCCTTGTTCTGGGCAGAAGCTGACTGGAAATCCGTTTGCTGACTGGAAATTCATAAGCAATTCTTCTGAATTTTCTTAGTGATCATCCTTCTCTGAGCATCACGCAACATTTTTCTGCAATTGCTGTAACAAAAGAATCCCTTCAGATTTATTTCTGTCTTTGTGTAAGTTCAGAAAATATGTAGCTTTGAAGTTTTTTATGTCTTGTAGTCCAGAACAGTGGGGAAAATCCCTCAAAACTGAACCCCTTTATGATGGCTCCACTTCATTTCCAGTCAGAGACTACTACATATAAAATTTCAGGGATCAGCTGGTTTGTTTTTTTTTTTTATTATTATCCCAACTTTCAGAGAGGTGATTACTTTGATTATTACATTTCAGTGGTTGGTCAGAAGGCTTTGTTTCTAAACTTTTTAACTCAACCACACAAAAAGGGAAATCTATGTTAGAGTTTATTTGATGCAGTGTATTCCATCAGTTCCTGTTAATGAACAAACAAGATATTATTAGAAAAAAATATTGTGACTGAAGTGACCTTAATGGTCACTCTTCAGTAACTTCAACTGTGACAGGATATATTTTGCAAACACAAAGGCTGTCAGAAAACCATCCTATTTGTTTGTTTGTTTTAATCAATCTCTGCACAGCACAAATCGCCTAAGGGTTTTTATAAAAACAAGTAAGAAAAAGAACCTGGGTTCTGTCTGCTGTAAATCCTGGAGATCACTTCTTACAAAGAGTAGGGAAAGAAGGGATTACATAAAGAAAACTGTTACAATACTCTGTGGCAGAAACTGGTTGTAAGGCAGGTAGCAGGGCTGCATTTAAGTTTACTCCTTGTCTGAGTGTTTGTGCAGAATTCTGACATACAGCATTAGTTTACATTTTTATAGAGACTTCTTTAAAGAAAATGGAGAATTTCTGTAAATTATTTGCATCTTGTTGAATGTAAGTATTGAAAGTTTGATTTCAAATTGGATATTCTCTCCTCACCCTGGAAGCCTTGAGAATTAGGCATGAACTACCAGATATATTTTACAGAAAAGGAAGCTGGAATACTGAGAGGTTCGAGTTCCCAGCAAAACACCCACTTGTTTGTTCATTTTATGATAAGTTTTAAGATTGGTATTAGGCGCAAAGAGTTACAAGAGTTACCCCAATGTCTTCATTTACTGTTGTTGTTAAGTACATTTGAAAACATAATTCTAAGAAGTTCATTCATTGTGCCTTTGTAATTCTAGCTGCTCAGTGCAGAGACAGAATATGAGAAATACAGTTTTACTGATGTCCCTGAAAGCAAGTTCGGCCTCGTGTCTGTCTTTCTATCAATAACTTACTAGTAGAAGCACAACTGAAGTAGGGAGCCATTCTGAAGTCAGAGTGTCAACAATTGTAACTTCATGTCAGCAATGAAGTTAATGTTTCTCTTCTCCTTTCATAGCTCATGGAGGAAGGTTTATGCACTAACACGTGCCATTTGCAACTAAGAACAAAATCTGACTGGGAAAAAAAAAAATGGAATCACATAAAATTCTGCTCAAGAACATCTGACATGTTTGCTGAAAGGAATTTTTTTTCCCTCAAAGTATTCTTTTAAGTGACTCATTAACTTATCAAACATTTAAAAATGCCTATAGAAATGACCTATGTCACAAAGTAGAACACATTCTCTATAAATATTTTTTGGAATTAATTAAAAAATGGAAATTATAGGCATGAGCAAGTGATATGAAATACAAAATAGATATGATATATAAAACTATTTAATGGGCTGTGAAAGAAGGAAGGTTATAGCGGATTTTTTTTTTCATGAGATTCATACAAGCAAGATTAAGCCAATTAAGCTGAAGCCAAGTTACAGTATTAAGGATAAACTCCTGTTAAAAGTTAACGTGCATACAGTAAAATGGCAGAAATAGATACAGAAGGAGATATATTTTGTTCTTGATACTTGAATTCTTCAAATGGAATTTAGAAATTGCTACTGTGAAGAATTATAAAACAGGTTTGAATATCTAGAAATAAACCTTAAAAAATGGATAGCTTTTAGGCTATCTAACAAGGTAATGACTTCTCTGCATATATTCCATGGAAAAACATTATAAATAATTATATTAATTAAAAAATGTAATAAGCCTATATAAAATTAGGGTCATTTTTGAAGGAAAATTGTGTTTGTTAAGTCAAATAAGAATATTTTACTTTAGCCTTCACTTGCAGAACCTGCTTAAAAATAAGCATTGAGGGTTTATAGTACATAAACCAGCTTAAATTAATGACAAAATATATAAATTTGTCCTTCTGAGATCTTACGTCAGAGGTCTGTCCCAACCTAATGCTTCTTTTTTCCCCAAATACTCAGCCTGTTTGAGGATTAGAAGATAAATATTCTTAAGCAGAGAGAGCGCAGTTTTCAAAAATGGATGATACACCCACTGTTTATTTGGAAAGTCATACCCAGGAGTTGTACTCTCTCGGCAGAGGACTCACCTATCAGCAGCCTCTGAACTGATCCCCAGATGAAGGCTTTGGATTCTTAAAGTGTGTCCTGCTCCAAAATCTTAGAGATACACAGAGGTAGACTATTAACAGCTCAGTTGCTAGGAAAATAAAATGTAACTTTACCTCAAACTGCTGACAGGTCAGGTTTTTCAAATCATGACTCTGAAAACTGCTGCACTGCCTTCTGAGTGCCATTGCATCAAAGACACTGTGCCAAGTAACAATTCCTTTCTTATACTTTCTAGAATCTAGCTCCTTTTTTCTTTGATTTTCACTTTGACTTTTGTACTTTTGAGACACTTTTTCCTTGCCAAAATCTTTATGGCTGTGTTATGTTGGGGTGTGACAGCTTTGAAGAGGAGACTAGTGTATTGTTCTCAAATTCCTTCTCCTTGGGAGAAATGCTCTGAGGCTTTTTGCTGGCAGTAGAGAAAAGGGACCAGACTGTTTCATACTGGACGTGTCAGCATCAAGGCAAAGCTTTTGATTCTGTGGCAGACCATTCCAGTCCACCCATTTATTCTCCCTATTCTCAACAAAACAACATGATTTCAGAACAAATGGAACCTGAAAAAAGTTTGCTTATAGTCCTTGGAGTCCTCAACCTGCCTGTTCTGTGTGATGCTCTTTGACAGTTGCAATAGTCTGGCTTGTCAGTGCCATAAAGTTGGTCTGTATTCACCCCTGGATAAAAGAGTTTAGAGTAACCTTCTCCTCTTACATGAAAAGTGGCCAGGGGTTGACATCAGACTTAGGAAGTGTATAACTTGACTTTCTTCCATCAAAAAATAGTAACAGTACCAGCAGTACCAGGGTTAATAACAGAGGAGGGAATGGATTCTGTGTCATAAGAAGATCTGTAAACTGGGAGGGGTTTTGCTTCATGATAAGCTGATGCACTCCTGATATAATATGTTTCTGCCATTCCATCTCCATGTGGCCCTTTGGATTTTATCATAGATCCTGGCATTAGAGAGCGGATCTTGGCTATTTTTTTCTTGCATTTGTGTAACTTTTTGTTCAGTTTTATTTGGTTTGGTTTGGTTTGTGGGTGGGTTGTGATGCCTTAAGACTTTCTGTGTTTGTGTACATTTGTGTATATATATATATATTTTGTATTTTTGTATATTTTATGTAGCTGTATAGCTTCTCATATTTGAAGTAGCAACTAGCAGTTTCTACCTCTGTACTGCGTTCCTGAGCATCTGAGCTAAGAATAAGATAGTGACTAGAACATTTTATTTAGGCCTCATGGACCAGGACTAGAATAACAATACATATTGTAGTCAAAACAAGATAGAAGACCCATGAAGTTTGAAAAACCTCCAACCAGGGGAATGTGACGTGAAGAAGACGATGGTGAAGAAGTAAGGGGCCCTGAGACCCCCGACTCAATTCTAGGAAGGCGTGCCAAGGGGCAGAGCAGAGGGAGGTTCTTAGGGTGGCACCAGGGTGGTACGAGGGTGGATGGTCTCTGGGTTGGATGTAAGCTTTAGCTATGATAACTAAGTAGTGTTATAAAAATAGGAATCACCTCTATGCAGCGTGCGCGTCATTATACTTTTCAGTAAAGAACTCCTTTCTGCTTTACCTCAATTAAATTGCTTTGAAAGTTTTTGTCCACATTTTAGGCAACAGTAGAGTTTTGGTTTGGGGTTTGCTTTTTTTTTTGCTTTTTTGTTTTTCTTTTTTTAATGTACTGTAATTCCTTTCTTTTTTAAAAGCTGATGGGTACTTTCAGTTATCCAAGTTTAGGCAGCTGCCCTTGACAATTTCAAATATGGCATGGAATGTTGATCTCAAATCTAGATGGTAGGTGTCAAACAACTTCAGTTTGTTTCACAGGCCAGGTACCAATACTACCCAACTATCTATTCTGTGAATGCGCAGCAATAAACTTCAAACATAAGTGCAAAATTTTGCATGTTATAAAATCCTACTGACTGCTGGCCTGATAAACATCGAGGCCCACCTTTAGAGAATGTAGTGTGGAACAAACTATCTCACTAGTCTTTATTATATTTGCTTCTTGGGAAAGGGCCTAGTTTTGGGAGAGAGACTTAAAAAAATTCTATTAAAATTTCTTCAGAGAGCAGTTTTGTGTCAGGAACTGCATTTACTCCTTTTATAATCAATTTGGAGAATTTAGCATTGGAGTAGATTGGGTATTCAAGTAAGCTGTGGAATCAAGGGTGAGTGTTTGGCCTCCAGCTGCAGAATGGCTTAGTCTACTCTTTAAAAAAACCCAAAATAATAACAAAACCCCATTCCAATTGCAAATGTGTAGGATCCCATATCATCATCTGATCTTTGCTTCAGTTTTCTGGTTGTTCCCATTAAAAAGCAGAGCTGTCAAACATTGTCATTTTCAATGAAATTGAAGAGAACACAGTATTTTCCAAACTTGAGAATCAATATCACACAACATTATTTGGCAGTTTTAATCAAATACAACACCTTGAAATATTCCATTTTAAACTGCAAACAAGTGTTCTGCTAGGTCAACTTAAATATTTCAGTGATTATATCCTTCATTGCCATGTTAATAACAGAAAGATCATTAGATATTTTGTGTCTTGTTGCTTTGGGAGCAATTAATGACACCAAACTGTGAAGTCCTAAGGCATTGTCTGGACATCAGTTGAATGTTCCTACTTTCTCATAGTCAGAAAATCCTGATGTTATTAATACAGGTATTTTTTCTCTTTTTTTTTTGGATTTTTTTTTGAAAAAAACCCTAAAAATTTTTTTTATTTTTTTTTTCCCTTAAAGCAACATTTGAGCTGTGTATTTCCCCAGTGAACATCTGGTCTGCAGTCCTGTTCCTTGTGTTCTCTTATTCTTCCATGCGTTGGGAAATCAGCTTTGGCACCACTTCCATAAGCAGCTAAATCTTGCATGCAGGAGATTGCCTTAGCTTCAATGTACTTAGTCACTCAGTTAAAACTATATATTTGCTGAGGCCTCTGTAGGTTTTTATTAATTTTTGGGGTTTCCTTTGTAAAAGTTGTAAAAGAGGCGGTTGAAGTAAATCGTCATAATATCATGTTAAGTGATGACCATGGGTTTGGACTTTTGAAAATAAAGACTTTTCCCCTCTATTTTTATGGAAGATGTATTGAAATAAATCTTCATTAAAATAGAAATATATTTAGTACCAACATATAATGACATAATTTTATTGTTTTCTATTAAAGAAGTTAGAACATTCTGACAAATTATTTTATTTTTGTTTATGAAATTGTTTCCTCAGAGGAAACACCAAATTGTTGTAATTCCTTGGGACAAACTACAGATAAATAATGAAATGCCAAATAAAACCAAAACAGCTCTTTAGAATTTTAATTTGGGAAAAAAAATACTTCTCCTATTAAAATATTTGGCACAGTTTCTTTTCTGTGAGTCCCAGTCCTGGAGCTGGGTCCTTGAGGTCAGATCTTGAAGGCTGCTTGCAGTTCTGCTCCCTCTCTCTCCAAAGGAGCACTCTGGCTATGTGTCCGCAGGGACGAGCTTTCCCCCACTCATTGGTTAACTCTTCCCATCAGGGATGCTTCTGCCTTTCTGCCACCATCTCCTCTGTGCACCCTGTAACCTGCCTACCCAGCCTTTCTGGCAATTAGCACTCTGCTTTGCCTGAAGGCAGCTCTGCTCTCAAAGTGCTGTACTGAGGTGAGCATAACAAGCCCTTTTTGAATCAGAGCTGCTTCTGTCCACCTTAGCAAGATTGCCTGAAAGGCTTACAGGCAGCCCAGCTGCTTGTTACTGGGCAAGGCCTGAGTGTAAACTTTATTTAGCTATTTCCAGACTGTTGGAGGGAAAGGTAATTCAAAATCTGGGATGTGAGCATTATTCATGTTTAGCTATTAACCACATAACACTGCTCTTTTCATAACTCATCTAGATTAATTGCAATGAGGTCAGTCAGCAGCAGGGAATATGTTCTGAACAAGGTAAAACTTCACACCTCCTAGCTTGGAAAAGGGCAGGGTATCACACAGAGCCATAAAACCAGGAGTGGCATGGAGAATGGGAGTGTGAAATAATTTAATCACTGTTTCTCAAAATACAGGGACTCAAAGTTGGTCAATGCAATTTTTTGATTTAAAAATAAATTAAGTACTTTATCACACAGTGTACTATTATGTTGTGAATTCATTCTCAATGCAATCTTGAGAGGGCTAAAAGTATAAGTGGGTTTCTAAAGCAACCCTGATTTCATAAAGAATAACTCAATTGCTTGCTAGAAAAAAATTGGTTCTGGATGCAGACCCAGAAGGCACATCTGGCAACTGGGAGCATATACACCGACCTTTTTCTTTTAAAGCAGAGTTCAGACGTCTTCAGGTGTCCACTTTCAGAGGAGAAGATCTAGTCTCAGCAGACCAATGTCTCACTATTGCAGTTCTTGTTCTTCCTAAGTCCTCTTATGCTCCTGCCTCTAACAACACAGTCCCTGAATGTGTGTGTGTTTCTGCTTGCTGCTGGTAGGGACCCAGACGAATGTCTCCCAGTACAGAGTATGACGTTGGGCTAGACCTGCTTGTCAGGTTTTGAGAGGTGCAATAAAAACAGAGCCTTTGTGGCCACTCAGCTTTTCAGACTTGTAAGCTGAACCTTCAGAGAGAGGTTTTGATGAGGTGTTAAGAGAGATGGGAGATGTGGAAGATGGCATTTGATTTGACCCTCAAATGCTGGTGGTTTCATTTATATGTCGGTGACCTGGCACATTGTGGTCCTATGCTGGGCTGGGAAATTATTATACACTTTCTTATGTAATTGGAACCATATAAAACAATGTGGGTGTTACAGGCTTCATGCCTGCTAGCTGTGAATATGAGCACTGCATGACAGGATAAATAAATTCACTGTGTATAACGTATAACCCTGCTATCTTTATTGTTCTAAATGTACAGTATTGATGTTTGTGGAAAAAGAAAAAGTAAACAATAATAACAAAGCATATTGGTATACTGAGAGCCATGGACTCAGAATGGTATGCTTTAATGTTTCGGTGGAGGAAAGTTCAAGGTAAACTATGATTGCTCTCATACATTACCATAAAAATCTAGGAAGAAAAAGCCACTTCCTGCCACCAATTTTGTCTCGTCTCTCCCAACTTACACTACTAGGGAATGAGTTAAACATTGGTAATACGGAATTACTTACCAATAGCTGTTATCATTTGTATATTCAAGGTATGTATATTCAAAACTAGAATATTCAAAATAAACCACACCTTGATTTCAAAGTGTGCTTAGGTGCTTTTGAAATCTTCAGTCGCACCTTTATTTGGAAAAATGGGATCATGACACATTTGAAAGTGAAGATTTCTTTATGAGAGTTTATTTTCTTTACTGTGTATTATTTGTTTTAGATTGTATAATTTTTAAGTGTCTAGAAATTTGTTGTGTACATTATGAAATATGACATTAGTCCTGTGAGCTTATTTCTGTGCTAATAAGAAAGATAGGATCTAGGTGAAGCAGGGATGTTGGAGTTCATCACTGTGATCCCATAAATATCTCAGTTAACTAATTGTCTCTCTGAAGTAGTGACAAGATCTGCTGATGCTTGCAATTGGTGTTGGTCTCACAGCCAGAGCTGCCTCTGCCTCCATTAGATCCCTGCCTTGGTGGGATTGGGATGCTGAGCAGAGCGACTTCTACCCTGGTGTGTCTTCTGAACTCACCAAACGCCCAGACAAGCTCCATGTGTAAGGTGTGATGATGTGTGTGTCAGTGCCTACCACCTTCCTTCCTCACAGCTTACTGGTAACAGGAGGTTACCAGTAAGTTACTGGTTACAGCACTTAGTCAGGAAAGAGGGAGCACAGGCTCTGACCTTCTCTTTATCTTGAGGGTACTCTCCTGCCCCTCGGCCACCTGTGCTGAACACAAGCATTTTCCACTTCTGACAAGCTGGGCCACTGGAGAGGGAAGGAATTAAAAAATCCCTCTAACTATACCAGAAAGCATGGAGGACCATAGTCCAGTATTTCACTGGACAACGTGGATCTTTTAACTGCATCCATAGTGCACAGGATCCTTTCAGTTTTCTATTTCTGGACTTTTTATGTATTTTATTTTAAAACAGTCACTGGATAAAACCCTTTCAATGCTCCTTAGACATTTGATGCAAGTGTGAAAGAGAAATTTGGAATTATATGTAAAAATAATAAGGGTTATTCTCTGTAATGTCCAGTGCTTATAAACCATGTGGAATACCTAGTCTCACTGATGAAGTTTTCTTCACAGAAGTACCTTTGCAATTGATTTCCTTTTTTTATTAATCCTTAACTAACTGTTAAGTTGTGGTGTGTGGCACCTATAATAATAAATAATAATAATATAATATAATAACAGTGGAGCCATATCTCTTTTGATATAAAATCTACAGTCCTTATTTTGCAGTGTGTCCTTGTTCAGCAATAGATACAGAGACCATGTTAGTTAGAGAGAGTGATGGCAGAAACACATAGAAAGTCTGCTGTCTCAATGTATATACTTTCAGCAATGTCTAGGGCAATAAAATAGTGGCAGAGCCCCATGAAATGAAGACACAGGCACATATTTTTTTATGAGCTTATCTTCATCCTGGCCTCAGACTTTCCAGTTGTTGGCCACCTGAATATAAAACCACACAACTATGTCTAATATTGAATACACATATTTGTGTAAGAGCACGTTACGCATATATAAAGATGTGCTAGGACTAGTCTAGTCTGTGTCTAGTTATCTGACATATTTACTTAGCTTTCCCAGGGAAAGTGAGAGTACAATTCAAGCACACAAAATGAACCTTTTAAAGTTTTTTGCTTATAATAACATGGGCTTGGACTTCTGTTGGTTGAATAGTTCTAAAAAGCAGAAAGAAAGGTTAGCCTATAAAGAAAAGGTCTGAGACATCAAAAGACACCCTTATAAGCAATAGAGGATACTCTAAAAGGGAAAATGATATTACATTCAGAAAGATTAGGCACCTTTGAGAGAAAAAAAGAATTGAATACTATGGAAGACAATGAGATAAAAATATTAGAAGAAAATTAAAGGGAAGGTGTACTAAAGACAGCAAAGAAAATACTTATTGATCGTATTTTACTTTTTTTTCCCCTTTAACACTATTTAGTCAAATAAAAGGGGTTCAGACACTGCAGCTGAGATAGGTTTCACTCTATCCCTTTTGAAAAAAGGAGATGGGAGTAAGGATGAGTTTGAAGACCAAAGAAAATCAGAGCACTAAAAGAGACTAACACAGAAGAGAACATGCATAAAATGGAATAATGATAAGAGGATTGGGATTTTTTTTCCTTTGATATTTAGGATTTTTAAATAGACTATATAACCAGCAGTGAGACCAGTAGCAGACCTTAGTAATTGAGCTTCTCCACTGTTTTGAAAGGACATTGAAAACAATCCAGTTCCTTGACTCACTACTTCAATACATTATAAATCTCTACACAGAAATACATACATGGTCTACAGGAGATTGCTTGTCCATTGAATGGGGACAAAAAAAGAATAGTTTGTGGCTCGAGTTATGTTACCGAAGAGAAACAGGGAGGTTGCATATTATCAGTCCTTGGCTGGTACAGCAGTGGGTTTATGGGACCTCTGTGAGCTGCCTTTTCACAGACAGATGAAGCACAGGGACTGGATATGCTTTTCAGGAGGTTTACATGAATAGAAATGGTGAAAACATGAGCTGGATGAAAACACCTGTTGTTTAAAGGTTTACAGTCAGTCTGGTCTTAAACAAATGCTGAATTGGAAATATGCTTAGAACTTAGATATCCGGGAGAAAAGTTAGAGAACAGAGCAAATGATTGCTGGGAAAGCAGACAGATTACAAGAGAGCAGGGAGAAGGAAGCTCTCACATACCATTTTAGGGAGTCCGAAGGAATTGAAAAATAAATGCAAAATGTAATATAATCCTAAATAAGTATTCATGAGACTACACAAGAAGCTGACAAGACTTTGTTCCTTGACTTGTCATTCCTTTAAAAATTACTTTCCATTTCTTTGAAAAGTCTTTACCCTTTTTTTACTGAGGTCCATGCTGTGAGATTTGGAGAAAGTGCTTATTAAATGAAATGGGACTTTCTGACTGGAGAGAAGGGGGATTTCTGTTTTGTTTTCTTTTGTGAGGATTGTGAGGTACTGGAACAGGTTATGCAGAGGGGCTGTGTAGTCTGTGACCATGAAGGTTTTCAAAACCCTCAGATACCTGATGTGAATTCAAGGTTAACCTTGATTTGTGGAGGAAGCTGGACTTCCTGAGACCTTTTCCAACCTCACCTTCTGCAAGTCTGTTTATTACATCATCTGTTTTCTTTATCAGCCAGGAATAAAACAGGAGGTGAGGCCTTTTTGCTGTGTCCACACTGAAACTTGTATATGGAACTTTACAAGCTATCAAAACCAAACAACAAATCAAGGAAAAATTTGGTAAAACCCTTTCCCCAGTACTTCTGATTATCCTTAGTTCTTAAATGTAAAATAAATGCAGAATCAAAGTGTATTTATTGCTTAAGATTGATTTAGCCTGATCCTAAACCTACTACAGTTCACAGAAGTTTTTGTTTGGATAGCTTCTCTGTAAAGGCCTGATATAGCAGCCTAGCAAAATCAAAGGATACTAATTATTGGAAACTTCAGTAGCACATTTGTGGCAGTGCTGGTAACACATCTGTCCCATCTGTCCACTTACTCTTCTTTCATGAGATAACAACAATGCTGTGCTGCAGTACAGAACCTGGCAGGCATAAATGCAATTGAGAAGCCATTGAATTACCTCCCCCTCACTTTTACTTCCCTGAATAAAGACATCACTTTGTATTTACTGTTGCTAGTGGAAGCACTGTTGTATTTTTCAGTTGAAACCTAGACGATATCGTACCAAAAATATTTTTTCTTCTGGAATATATTTTGATGAAAAAACATTTATTATCTTTAGTTTTTATGTCTTTCCTGAGAACATACGGTATTGACTTGCTATTGGTGTATACACTGTGCTTAGTTCTGCAGAGGAATAATTATAGCTAAAATCTGTCTTCTCTCCTAATGGAAAGATTGTCTAACACCAGGCAAATTTCAGATGAAACTTTTGCAATTTCTTTTTGGAAATAAAAGACAGGTTTGATTACGGGTCATAGGCAGAAGGCAAAGAGTGGCAGGCTCAAAAAGCAGTCATCAAGTTAAGTCATCTTCAGTCTTACTAGAACTGCAGTTATTTCTCCTTTCCTTGGTAAAATATTGCTAGCAAATCCAGGATCACTCTACCAGCTGTGCAAAACTACATCCACTGTATAGAAGACCCTTTACCAGTTGTGCTTTCTGTTTTGATAAGGTTGAGATTAGAGAAAAGAGAGTAGAGGGAATGATTATCAAAAAGAAATCTGCAAGCAGTTCAGCATTTCTCATCAAACTTTTTTCCACTCTTCTAGGAAATATAGTTGTATAGTTGTAGCAACAGATATTGATCTAGTTTTTGACACAGCTTCAGTTTGCTGCTAGACTGAACGTTGTGGGTTTCTCAATATGTGGTGGTTGGTGGTTTTTTTTCCACAATCAGGTACAGTTTCATTTGGCAAAAGGAAGCACTTAACTAAACTGAACTTTGGGATGTGTCAAAATGTAAAGCCTGAGGGGCCTTTTTTATGTTTATGTTGCTTTTGCAAACATGCACAATGCCAGCTGTGCAGAATGTCCCCTTCTGCCTGAGGCTGGACGGGAAACTGCACCCTGCCTTCCTACGCTTGGCGATGCTAATCCACAGTTGTGATTGCCAAGGGTGATTACCGCAATGCATTGCCCTGAAAAATCCAATTGCTAACCAAGTCAATAGATCTAAAGAGAGAAATGGAAGTTTCCAAAGAGGCCCCTGGGCTTACTGAAAAACGGACTAGGAATGTTAAGTCTAGTGTTAACAAGAGGTATGTCCATCCCGTAGCAACTTCCTATCCTATAGCAACTTTCTGGCTTTTGCGTGAGCAGTCTTTTAAAAACCTGAAAAACCCACTCAAACCAAAATTAACCTCCAAAGCTCTCTTTCTGTTAAATAGATTTGATATGTCATAAATGAACAGATAATTCTTAAGTGGTTGCTTTGTAGTTTTCTTATTCATGGATGCCTGTAAATATTCTCCGTAAACTGATGGTTGACTGGACCTCTCTGCTCTGTAAAGCTAAGCCATGTTGTTTTTTGATTAGTGGACTCAACAGACAAATAATGTAGGTGAAACCAAGAGGTACTGATGTATTTTTAGTCCCTTATTGTTTACGCATGCTGTGTTTTCTTTCCAGCTCCTCCTGGGCAGGCTGCTGTAGCCCCCAACCCTTCTTGTGTTCCACCTTAGGCACCAGTAAACCAGGTCCTCCTGCACAGCACTGACTTTAGAGTCACGCTGTGGTAAAAGCATGATATTTTTAACTATTTGAAGTTTTCTTTATTAACAGAATAATGTACATCCTGGAGTGTCTTGTTGCTGTCGGTGATTGGATTACTTATTTTTACATATGTCTATTAGAGAATCTACTTTCTCTAAAAAATGTTGTGTAAAAGGGCATGCAAATAATCTTCCCAGCATGAAATAGAATCGCAAGAAAGAGCACTGAGACACAGTTGAAATCTTTTCTTGACCAGTTAAGATTTTGCATGCCACCATTGTGTTTGTGACCCTTGCTCTTCTTTTTCTTTTATGTTCTATGAATGATTCATATTTTTCCCTTGTTACTGCCAAGAACTTGGTTCTTAGTGCCAGTTCCTAAACTAAGAGGCAGTTTCAACATACTTTTGCTCATATATAAAATAAGGAAGATCTATTGAATATCCCTGCTTAATTTCTCACTTTAAGAGGTAGGTTAAAAATAGCTAACAGTTCTCATGCAGCTACTAAGGAAGCAGGTTGGGACTGTGAGACTGTAGTCAGTTTAAATTGTTACTTTATCATATTTTAACCTCTATTTATCCCCTGCTTGTCTTCACCTCCTGTTCTCTCCAGAATACCTTATTTTTTTTTGTCTTTTAGGCATTCACTTTCCTTCACAATCAGCTATGGAAAAGGAGAGTGCAAAAAGGTGTTTTACACTGACAGGATGTATTTGTTTGGGAGACGTGATATTAAGTGTATTAAAATGTGCCATCCACTTAGTAATATGGTGCTTTTGTAAAGGTAGTGTCTCAACAACTCCTGAAAAATTACACTGGATGAGAATCAGGTTTGTATTTTGTAACAAGTAGGCAGTCATTTTGCCTGGAAGTTATTAATCTGACCTGTGTATATGAAAATTCTGGGATTTTTATCTAAGGTCTCATGAACTTGAAACATCTTAGATTTTGAACAAAGATAGAAGGGCAACACTTTAAAACAAAAATTCTGTAGATGGCAATCAGGTATGAAGAAGTATACAGGGGTAAAATCATCAAAATAGAGTACATTTTCAGTCTGATTCTTGTCCAGCAATTTTTTTTGTTATTTTCTTTGGTGAGTAACATGAAAGATAATAACTTTGTCTTTCTGTCCTGTGAAAATAAGGGGTAATACCTATCAAACAATTGCTATGGAAATATGTTTCAAGAAATGTTTATTTCCACTAGAACTGCAAAATGAACTGAATACCAATGTGACTCTCTTCTGCCAAGGGATTTTAATTCAAATATTGCCTATTTTACCATATATTTTTCCATGTGAATACTCATTGCAGGTGACTGGAAATGTGTATTTCATTTAATGAAAATAATAGCAGTAGCTACTATTATACCTTTTGAACATTCATTTGAAAGCTTTGTCCCATGTCTACAGTCTACATGTGCACACAATTCCAGACATCTGTGTTATGTGACTGATGTCTGAGGCATGGTATTTTAAGAAGTTAAACACAGAAGGAAGACAGAACAGGAACACTGACAGGCAAATTATTTTCAGTTTTTCTCTCTTAGTTTGTTTTTGTTTGTTTATTTGTTTTCCATTCTACAAAAACCAGTTTAACTCCTTTAAGTCATATTTCTTCTTAAAAAAAGTGAGTTCTAAATGTGCTAGTTTTCTTGCCATGAGATAGGTCCCAAGATCTCTTATTTCTCGCATTCAAGCAAAAATGAGTAAAATGAACACAAATCCTGAAGCTGTACGTGAATGTCAGTGATAGAGCCGGAAGCGTGATGGGAATTTGTGAAAAATTGTCCCAGCTATGAACTTGTTAGCTCAGGTATTTCCAGCTCTGCTGCTGCTGCTGTGGCATGAGGTGCAAGCTGCAAACTCTCAAAATCTGTGTAAATACTTAGTTCTAGAGCGCACCATGACTTGGTGCTATGTCTGCATGGCTACCATCCTACGCAGACAGTGCAAATCTAATTTTCCGGTTTCTACATTAGGTGTAGTCACACTTTTTATTACTGCCTAGACATATTTTAAGATGTTGCACCCTACATGTAGTTCTGTACAAGAAAAAACAGAGAACATCAATTATTATTCATTATGTCTGTTGGTTTGGTTTTGCTTTTACTTGTGTTTTAGACAGCTAATTCCATGTAAAATAAGGTGCTGTGGCAGGTTGTCTCTGTTTTACAAGGTTAAAAACAATCAGAATGTGATCACTGAAATGAGATCCCTGCGTAAACCTTTGAACATGAAAAACCAAAAAAAAAAAATGGTGTTAAGAGACTAGATCCACTTATTTCTCTGAAATTGTGTACCTTGTGCACTATCCTATTCTTCCTCCCCATCAATGCCGAAGGTTCAGATCATCACTGGGGGTAAGGATGTACTATTTCTGTAACATATTTTTTTCTTTTACCTTTGATGACTTAGTTATTTGCACAACACCTGTTATTAAAACAAAAATCTAGGGAAGATTGAGATTATTTAGTCAAAATAAATTCCTGCTAAACCTTACTTGCTGGAGATGACTATTTTATACGGCGTTCACAAATAATTGTGAAGCAATTATTTTCAAATGGCATGGATAAAATTACCTATTTCTCTTCTTCCAAAACCTTTTTTGTCTTTAGCCCTGCTTATTAGTGTGAGTTTTTTCTTTTTTACCTTTGATATATAGATTGCTGGGAAAGCAGAGTAAAATGAAAGACCCCTTCTATCAGTATCCATTCTGCATCTTTCTTTAAGGAAGGAAATGGATTTATCTCAGTTGTTATGCTTATATTTTTGTTAAGTTTGATAAAGTTCAGTAAGCAGTACTGTGCAAATGAAACAAGTTTTCTTGATTGATCCCTTTGTCTGGCTGTGAGGCACAAAAGAAGGTATTTCAGTTAGCATCTACCTAACCACTGCAATTTAGCTTTGGAGAGTTCATTACATTTTGGAAATGTATTATTCACCAGGTCATCTTAAAATAACACTGCAGATGCAGTATTACTGTGCTGGTTTAAAAGTAAACCAGCAGGAGAAATGAATCCAACTCTAAAGAGTTTAGCGGTCAGAACTACAATTTAATAAAAAGATTACAATAGATACACTGATACAAAGGAAAATTGGTTTCAGCCCTCAAAACCCAGTTGTACAACCCAGCCCCCTGGGGCACAAACAGAATGGTGCTCACCAGCCCCTGTGCTGAGCACCACGTGGTCCCCTGAGTCCAAAGCAAAAAGGAAAACCTGTCTTCCTCCAGAAGGTCGGTGGTTGCAGTCTGGTTGAGAGTGGTACTTGCAGTCCTGTTGAGGTTCTGGTCCTCCTCTCAGTCTGACGAGTGAGTGAGTGCGTGCCCCAAGTCCCAAAACCCCAAGCTTATATATGCTTCAGTTCAGATAGGAACACCCAGTACCTCCCCCAGGGTGAGGGTTTTCACAATGGGCAATTTACTCAGTGAGTCACAGGATATTTTTGGTCTACTTGATGGCCCATTAGCAGACATGACCCCTCAGGTTGGGTGTGAAGGTGTTAATGACTCCTGGAGGGGAGTTATCACGCCTGAATCATTGGTGTGAAGACAGGGAACCTTCTTATCTCTGTTTTCCCATGCACCCAGTTCATAGCCTGAGGTGTCAGGTGTGTCCTGGGCAGCTGTTGCAAACAATGCATCGTTAACAGTTCATGATAAATGGCAGAGAGGGTATGGAATACACAGTTCCAGTTACATTCCCACAGTGATAAACTGGTCCCAGCCACTATAACTAGGACAATTACCAAACATTCTTTTTTGTAAGATTTGCATATTTGTGATCGTGGTTTTCCTCCACATTTTGCATGTTCTCAGTGATGTTCCTTCCTATGTCCTCTTTCATGTTCATTTTCTAACTCTGTGTAAATGTTATTAACTACATTCTGTAAATTTGTACCATGAGTTAGTGGCATCTTGTAATAAAGAATTGCTCTAGATATACTAAAGTTACCTAATATTCCTGTAGCAGCACAAAAATAATAAGATGTGATGCATATGAGGTAGCTTACTCTAATGAGTTCCCATGCCCTTAATCTCTTTATATTGATAGTGGTTTTTCTTTTTTTTTGTTGTTGTTGTTTTTTTGTTGTTGTTGTTGTTTTGTTTTTGTTTTTTTTTTCCCTCTTTGCACTCTGGTGCCATCTGTTATGTCTTATTAAAATTTAGTTCCTATAGGTGCTATGTTACTAGGAGTTCTCTAATGCAGTCTACTTTGGTGTTTATATCACTTTTTTCATTACAGATATTTCAGCTCTTGCTCCCTATCATTTCATAATGTCTTATTGTGAACCTTTTTTTGTCCTTTGCTATTTCAGTTTTCAGCAAAAGTCACTGATTATCTTCACATTATTCTTGATAAGAGAATGTCTTTTGTTATAATCCATCATAGACCCTTCTCTTTACTAAGTGAAGGCCATTCTGCTAAAATATCTTCCACAATAAAAAAAAATCCAGTTGCCCCCTTCCTAATTCTAAGATTGTGATACAGTCTCCCGTACCCATTATAAACCTAATTTCAGACAGAATTGTATGTGTTGGGTCAGAAGATGTGTATCAGGAGTGTCTATGTGTCTAGTTTTCTACATAGTTAATGCAGAGACTGCATTGCTTCTAAGAATTGACCTCAGGAAAAACTTAGTAGGAAGAAAAAACCAAAACAATATTAATGCCACCTCCATTTAGATGATAAGTAAATGCACTCGTGGATTCCTCCTTGAACAACCTTAGTCTGGCAGCAGAGGAAGGGGACAAATGAAGGAGAGAAGCAGTACCTCACATGTGCCAGGATCAGGCAGGTAGCTGGGGAATGAGAGCAAGAGCCGATTTTATACAAAGCTCCCGCCATGACAAGCATTTATTTTGCTTTTCTCTGTGTGTTCCTCTGTGCTCATCAGTCTGAGCAAATTCAAGATCTAGATTCCTGGTAGAATTTTTAAGGAGCAGAAAGGCGCCAGCAGAAAGGATGAACATAGAGCAGACTGAGGCCAGTAACATTCGCCTAGATACTCCAGAAGCCAACAGCTAAAGATGAGGTATTAACAGCCCACTGCAGACAGAGGACACAACAGTATCAACCCAGACAAAGACAGAGGAGGGTGAAATGACAAAGATGATGTCAAAAAAAGCAGTATATGCTACAGGTTTATGGAAATAATTAAGTTTCTTTTTCAGTGCTAGGACCTGGTTTTGAAAACAGCCTTAATGCAGCTGCATAACAAGAAATGAGCATCCCTATCAGAATACAAATAGAAATTATATGAAAATAACTATTAAGGGATCATAACTCATGTAGGTGGAATTCTGACAAAGAGTTTTCCCTGGCATGACAATGGAACTCTTGCTAATATGCCTACCCAGTCTAATCATCTGTTCTCTGCTGAATTACTGCGGATGCTCATCAGGATACCAACATGAGAGGGACACCTGCCTGAGACGGCTCCAAAGCAACCTTTGTTATGTTCAGGGAGTATCACAGCCTTGAGTGTTTATCACTGGTTTGGAGGAGGAGTCATTTTTTATCTTCAGACCACTGAAGCTTATCATGGTGTCTCTGGAATTCTTTGATTCTTCTTATTTACCTTTATTTGTGGATGAGGTGGCAGATGATATCTTCCTGGTTTTTGTCTCTTGTAATGACTCTACTAGCCAACAGCCAATGCTGTTTGCCCTCTGTTCTTCAGGTTTCCATTTCACTATCTACGTTGTTTCTTTCCATCTGGCTGGCCTTTGGTCTACTCCTTTTTTCTTTCGACATTGATACCTTCATTGCCTGTGTTGATGCTGCTATGGGTGCATCTACTAAGATACGGAGTCACTGTCTTGTTACACTGACTTTTTCTTTCTGCAGACTTTGGCCCACCCTCTTTGAAAAAAATGAACTGGTGATTCCTCAGAAGTCCCCAGTGACATTTTCTGGGCTCCCCAAATATCTTGTCTTTTCACACAATAATTATTCAGAATTAAACTGTTCCTC
Source organism: Grallaria varia (assembly GCA_013396735.1). Lineage (NCBI taxonomy): Eukaryota > Metazoa > Chordata > Aves > Passeriformes > Formicariidae > Grallaria > Grallaria varia. The sequence continues at coordinate 89,297 of VWZG01006031.1, read as the reverse complement.
ATGCAATTTATCGAGACATTTTGTCCTTATGAAGTTCACAAGGAAGGGCTGTTCAGGTGGGTCATTCTCTTAAAGGCTTTTCAGTCCTCCACATAATTCAACTTAACCAGCACATTGCTACCACCCTGGGCTACTTTTTCCATCATAACAATGATGTCCTTCATATTTGCTTCCTGCAAACTGACACAAGGTTGATAAATCCAGGCTTTCCAAATCTCTGAACTTGAAAATGAGACCAGTATTTCCAATTCAGCCCCACTGTGCTTTTAGAAGTATCTAAGTGCTTTCATTACAATGAACAAACTGGAATTGCTTGTAAACAGTGGTATATAGTCACAGCACACACATGCCTTCATCAGATGTGGTTTGATTTTTAAATTCCAGTGAATTATACGAAAACACCCTTGAAGAAACTTGACTCGGTGTTTTCAGTCATAAGTTCTGACAGCCTGCTCTAGCAAGCTGGATCTGAAAAGTCAAATCTCTCAGCTGTGTTACTCTGACTGTTTTGTAGGCTATATTTAAAGAAGCTTTTTAGCAGCCTTTTTGGCAGCCAAGGGAATGAGAATAGAGAGAGAACCTCAAAAGCATGGAGCTCTCACTGGGAGCAGGTGGGTTGGGTCTTCTGATCTGTGGCTGCTCTTAGGGGAGTTCTGTGTGTTGTTCTGAGCATCTGTCTCAGTATTGATTTCTATGGAGTATTTTCTAATCTGTTACTCCTCCTGCATTAAGCATACTAAGAAAGCTCCCATCTACTACAGAGAGAGCATAATTGAATCCTGAATTAAATAATTCAATTATTAAATTAATTTCAGTGTTGCTTGAGATATTATCTTGAAAGCTTTCATTGAAAGATCTTTTTCCTCTCCAGGAGGATATATTTCACTTTGCATTGTTATCTCCAGAGTAATATAATTATCTCTAATTATTTAATTATTTAATTATTTACTTTTGTGAGAAAAATGGCTCTTCAGACAACTGGTCAGTCACATCTGTGAACACCAGGGAAATAGATTCATGAATGTCAACTTGCTCTAATTATGTGCTGCTGTTAGTGAAACAGATCATGATTCATTTTGATGTAGCAAATTAAAAACCCAAAGTGGGCAAAATGGCAAAGATAGTAATGAACTATTTCATTCAGAGAGAGAATTTCTCGTCCTATTTCCTAGCTTTTATGGGAAAACCCCCGCAACAACAGCAATCAAACCAAACAAAAAAACCACCACCTCCCTCAAACAAAACAAAACCCAAAAGCAAGCAAACAAACAGAACACCCCCCCCCAACACCATTAAAGCATTCACATTTCAAATACCTAGAGACTGCAGAATGTCTCAAATTTGTATTAATGAAAGATCCACAAAAAAGCCTTTGCAGTTGTCTCACTCTGTTGATTATCAAAAGTGCTTATATTTCTTCTCTTAATTATTTTTGAACCCCCACACCTGTGTGTGCTAACAATGCTAAACAGATTTCTACAACCTAACAGCATCTGTGGGGAGACATTGTTTTGCTGAGTGTTCAGAGAGCCCAGTCCAGTAGGTCATTAGAAAGTATACCTGGATCACCGTGGAAAATGCTTCTGGCAAAGGAAAAGATGGTGAAAGTGTCCTCCATTTTAAGTAATAAAATAGTACTTGGAAGGTCATCTGCCATGTTTGAAACTGGTTCATTTAACTCTTCTTCCTCTGCAGAGGTTTAAACCCACATCTCCTGTAAGTGCTCTATTTACTGAGTTGTAGTGATCAGAGTTGTTCTTACTGGACTTTGCATGGAGTCATGGTTCCACCAGTCACTGTTTCCTCCTTCTCTGTCTTATAGGAAATGGCTAGGCACTTAGCACTTGGAATCCTCAGTAAAAGTAGGTTCTTTCTTATCTAAAGGAATTAGATACCAAAGTCTCTTATAGAGGGATGCTAAGGCATAAGCTTCATGTTTGCTAATTTAACTGTTTCTGCACACATTGCTTTCTGTAGACCTTTTTCTGTCCAGTCCCCTTTTTGGACTATGGCTGCAGGTTCCTCCAGACATAAGGTACCTCAGTGCCAGATAGTGTGTCCTGCGTCAGTATAATTTTCTGTCTTAAATTGCAGTCTTCACCACTGAGCAGTTATAGCTCAGGACAATTCTTTCCTTGTGAAAAAGGACACTCATGAAAGTTCATCCCTTTTGAAAATGCCTAGAACTTCTGACTTCATGTGGTGAGTGAGCAATTGGCTCATGGGTTGAGCACAGAGGGTAATAGTGAATGGGGGAACATCAGACCAGTGACCTGACACTAGCGGGGTTCCACAGGGCTCCATCTTGGGCCCTGTGCTCTTCAACATCTTCATCAATGACTTGGACACAAGACTGGAAGCAAGTTTGCAGCTGACACAAAACTGGGAGGAGCCGTTGACTCCCTCAAAGGCAGGGAGGCCCTGCAGAGAGACCTGGACAGATTAGAGGACTGGGCAATCACCAACCATATGAATTTCAACAAGGTAAAGTGCTCCTGGGATCAGGCAGCCTTGGATGTATGCACAGACTGGGGAATGAGAAGCTGGAAAACAGTGTCATGGAAAGGGTCTGGGGGTCCTGGTCAATGGCAAGTTGAATGTGAGTCAGCAGTGCCCTGGCAGCCAGGAGGGCCAATCGTGTCCTTGGGGGCATCAGAGAAACCATCGCCAGTCGGGCGAGGGAGGGGTTTGTCCTGCTCTGCTCTGGGGTGGCCTCACCTTGGATACTGTGTGCAGGTTTGGGTGCCACAATATAAGAAAGACATTAAGCTATGGGAGAGTGTCCAAAGGAGGGTAACACAGATGGTGAAGGGCATTGAGGGAAATCCGTATGATGAGCAGCTGAGGTCACTTGGTCAGTTCAGCCTGGAGAAGAGGAGACTGAGGGGAGACCTCATTGCAGTTACAACTTCCTTGTGAGGGGAAGAGGAGGGGCAGACACTGAACTCTGCTCTGTGGTGACCAGTGACAGGACCCAAGGGAATGGCCTGAAGTTGTGTCAGGGGAGGTTTAGGTTGGATATTACAAAAAGTTTCTTTACCCAGAGGGTGGTTGGGTGCTGGAACACATTGCCTAGGGAAGTGGTCACAGCACCAAGCCTGAGAGAGTTCAAGAGGCATTTGGATGATACTCTCAGGCACATGGTGTGACTCTTGGGGATGGGCCTGTGCAGGACAAGGAGTTGGACTCAATGATCCCTGTGAGTCACTTCCAACTCGGCATATTCTGTGAATCTGTGATTCCATGATCTCTTGAATCAATTTTAAATATGCTCATTTTGTGTTATATTTTACGGTTTAAGAGACACATATTGAAGGTCTTGCAATAATATCTAGCAAGCCCTCAGGCTTACCAGCACTTACATCTGGCAAACTCAAGACATTTTCCAGGTCCTGGGATATAACCTGCCATGGTACCTCAAAGGTTTAGAACAGCACCTGGCAGTATAGACTATAGAATTTGAACGGAAGATTAGATCATTCTGTTTGACAAAAGTATGAGTACTTGTTTTAAACAACCCCAACAGGTGCTATTACACTAGTGGCATATAACTGAAATGTGCTGTTGTTGAAACAAAAATGTGTCAGAAATGGATGCTGAAATGAATATTTGAGGTACTATAAATGTGAATTCTGATAAATTTCTTCCTGATAAGTCAATCAGGTATCATTTTTAATTATTGTTTGCAGAAAGTTCACTTTGCCCCTTAGTCCTGTTTTCTGCTTCTTTAATGTGCCCTTTTTTTACATTTTCTTTCTTATGATAAGTGCCCATAGTGTATCTGTTGAAACTTCTCTTACTGTAATTCATATGTATAGTCTTTCCCTCAGTAATTTCAATTATGTTTGAATTTTTCAGGTGCTTTTCTAATGCAACAAACAAAGAAACAATGTCATTTTTCAGTTTCTTCCAACTCTGGCTTCACTCAGACAATAAGTAGAGAAGGCAGAAAGGCTTTCCTAGTGTGAAAACATGTTCATTAAATTACATTACACTTCTAAGTCATATTACCTCTTTCAATAGTAGTGCGTGAATGATTGTGATTGCAGGATCAAAGGCTCAAAGCTTCGTGCATTTGGAAACCAAGATTATGTTTTTGTCCTAGAACACTGTAAAATCTAAACATAAAATTCAGGGGCTGATGGATAAATGATTCTACGTGGATTTAATGTCAAGTGTTCTTAAAAACAGGCAGACATATTTATTCTTCTGTGCAAGAATATGGATATAGGTCTAAGTGACATTGATCACCGTACTCAAGAGGAATATGATTTCCCACAAAGTGCTAAGGGAAAGTGACTTATTTTGTGTTTCATATACAGTGAAAGTCTTTTACATGAGACACCAAAAGGGTGCATAGAAGAATAAACAACAGTACCAATACTTATATTGCTTAACTGGAACAGGAACATTATTAATATCCTTTGATTCTCTTTGAGGTAATCATATTTCCAAACAGAAGAAAACATAAGTGAATGACTACTTGCCCAAATCAAGAAACCTGGATTAAGAAAATTAACAGTTCAAACTAGCATGTCCAAAAACACTGGAACAAAGAATATATACAGCAGGAAAAACCACCATGAACCAACAACTGAGTAAATTTTGTGAGGGTAAGGCCCTGGACCCCTGTATGATGACAAAACTGACTGACTCAACTAATCACTGGTAGTCCCAAGGGAATTATGTTTTGCCTCACAAGGTGTGATTAAGGAGGTAAATCTGGGTAGCATTTCAAATATCAGAGTTCTGAGCACCCTACCCTAAATGGGTTCATAGATCTCAACTGTTGTAGTAAATACATGATTTGCCATCGTTTAGGCTATGTTTATCACAGACTCATAGAGTTTAACGACAGAAGGAAACACTGGATCACACTGGTTGATGTCTTGTATATCCTATTCCACTTCTCTTGGTAATCTGAAAGGCCCAGACCTGTGAGTCTGTGTTGTGTATGATGTAGATGCTTTTGCATGGACAATAAATCCAGTTCATTTGGATCACCTTCTACGTGAAAATCAGGAGTATGTCCTGTGCACCAGTTACATCAGGCTTACTGCAATCAAGTGATGGAGCACTCTTTGTGATGCAGTCCCCACACCACGATGAGCCCCTGCTGTAAGATGACCCCATAGTGAAACTCATTCTGTTCACTAACCCATGCCTGAGGAAATCTAAGCTTGGCTAGGATAAGGTTTTCCAAAGAGGACACATTAGATAAAAGCTTTGCCTAATTTTTCTTTTGAATTTTTCTGATGTCAGATTCTGAACCCCAGTACACCTTTTTTTCCCTTTTTGTTTCAGGCTTCCATTGGTATTCTCTAATTTTTCCGTAACAAAGACAATTATACTGTGTGCAAGCTGCCTTTCATTTCTGACCTGTGATGAAGTTACAGTTTGAATTATTTAAGAACCTTTTTTTTTCCCAAATTACGGACTGATTTTTTGGCTCTCAATCATCTTCAACTCTCAAAGCCCCTTTAAAAATACAAATATTGACACTGATTATGTTATGTGAATACTAGTTTCACTGAAGTCACAGTCAGATATAATTTCAGCTTGCTACTGCTGATCACGGCTTTCCTCTTTATATGTCCTTTTGGCATAGTATGGTACTGGGAGTTACTGCTGAGCTTTTTGTGCTCTCCCACAAGAGTGGTCTGATGTTATTTATTAGCCTGATGACTTAGTATCAAATTGTGTATTGTTTGAACGGCCTATTTAGATGCGAACAGGGGACTGCTTGCTCTGTGTGATGGACATCTTTTCATTTTGCATTCACTTACACAAGTGAACAACTTTCCTAGCCAACACTATAAGGCAGCTGTCACCCTTTCAAGACTTGCTACACTGTCCGTATGACATCTGAGTTGGTGAAGTATGGGCAAAACAGACCTCCCATGTCCTAGCAAACATGGCAGAGCGTGTATGCGCCTCCTTATCCTCTGCCACACAACCATATTGATTGTTAGTCTTCCGCTGATTTTTGTTTCATCTGGATTTATTACAGCAGTCCAGAACTTCAGTAAAAATTTAATAATGTGAAGCAAGACAGCTGTGCAGTCCTCCTCTGTCAATTCTCTAAGGGAAAGGAAGTTCCCTACTATTCCAGGAGATGTCTATAAATCTCCATCTCTTGTTAGATATTTTTCAGTTAGTTCTTTCTTTGCCCAATGAAGTACGCATACAATGATACTGTGTAGCACTGGCTCTTTGATTAATACGTCACATGGCCTTGCAGAGCTCTGTGTTTATGAACTCTCCTCTCACCAAATTTTTATCTCCTTGAAGTACAAAATGAGACCTGAGAAGGGTTGTATTACATAAAAACCCCCAAACCCTTAACTTCTATTCTTGAAGACTCAACATTATGCTCTCCATACTTGCTCTGGCATCAACATCATAGTTCATAGGCCATTTCAGTGTAGCTCCTTCTGTCTGCCTTTTTTGAGTTTAACAATACAAAGGGGAAGTTTATTTTTCCTCTATATACTGTAGAATAATGACGGATTTGTTGGCCCTTGTATTAATGCTTTCTGATACTTTCTTTTATTTTGCTAGGAATTTAATAAAGAGATAGGAGGTTGGATAAGGAAAGTAACTTACTGACAAGAAGCTTGAAGTTCTTTGGTACATGTTACTCAAGAACTGTTGTAGCTAATTGCTATGTTGGGCAGCATAGCAGGTACCGTAATGTTTCAGAAATATCCTGTGCTCATTTCTGGTTTCTTGATGTGGAACCGGCCACTTTTTAGGAGAATTGGTGCAGAAGCTATAGGCAGGTGCATGAGAGGGCAGTTTTTGTCTCATCCTGCTGTGAAATGTTATGATGTAAAAATCAATGCAGTTTACAAAGAACATTCCCATAACAATCATTGGCCACATAACATCTTTTGCTCTGTGTCATCTGAGACATATGTTATTTACATTACAGGTAAGTGGCTGTTTCCGTATCTAGATAAGTATCTAATCAGAGCAAAAGGTAGCCTACTTGAAGCAGACAAGTAGCCTGTTCATCCAGAAAGGCTGGGAGGAACAAATCTCACAATCTGCAGCTGTTGAGAGTACCAGCAGTAGAATGCCCGAATGACAAAAGGGCACGTGTTGATCTTTACTTCAGCAAGATCCCCTGTAGTTCCTACTATAAATTTTTTTTATGAAGTAATCCATGCCACCTTTGGACAGTGCATGAAAAGCTGGATGAGTACATGGCTTACTTTTTGTCTATTTTTCTAGTCAAGAGAAGCTGAATAGATTTTAAATGTAGATAAAAATCTCATAGAAAATCCCCTCTGAGAAGGACAATTCTGTACCAATACCTCTGTTAAAGATCTCTGTCAGCTAGTTCTTAATCAATAGTGTGTGCATAAAGTGGGATTTGGCCTTTATAAAAACACATTCAATTTGCATTTGAAGTAAGTGCAATACATCAAGCATCTTCTTATGCCACCTTTTCCCACTTGGATCACGGTATTGTACTTTGTAGTGAAAGGAGATAAAACACTTCTTTTGAACAATGGTTGGGAAGGGGCCTTATGTTTGAGCTCTAGATTAATATGCAGTCTGACCTGTTAAAAAGCATGGGAGTTGTACAGCAGCTGTGGCAAGATCAGCATCAGGGAAGAATCACAACATGACTAAGACAGACAGACAGCTCATTATCCCAGTACAGCAAAAAATCCCCTTCTCCAGCCTTTCTGAGGCAGAGAGGGAAGGCATGTGATGATCCCTCTGGAATTTGGCTATTAACACCTGTCTGGACTGTATGAACTCTGATAAAGAGAAGAACTTGCCTCAGAGAACCTGCTCCCCTGGAGTGAGATGACGACGAAGTGCACTGAAGCTCTTTGGGAAATTCTTTTTGTAAAAGGTCTCATTTACACAACAGAAAGAATCTGTAGCTGATCAAGGGTCAGCAACATGCTGGCAAGCCGTGCTGCTTACTGCCTGTCTGCATCTGCAGGCACAGGCAAACTCCCATCAGTGCTGCATGAGAATAGACACCTGAGACTTATTTCTGAAAGGTCGCAACCAGAGGCTGACCATGGTTTTGACATTTCAGTCTCCATCCAGAACACATGTAGCAGTCTCTGTTGTTGGAGCAAATTGCTAGTTATGTGTTACACTTGTGTAAGCTTGGTTAAGAAGGAAGATTAATTTTTAATGGGTTTATCAGACCTGATTCCATTGTACAAGAACGTGTGAAAAGACAAAAATACTGACATGAAGGAATAAATGTATTTTCCCTTAGTAAAGGAAAGATATGCAGCCTGATCCACGGTTTAGGTAGGAATGAAATACGCCGTAAATTTACAGCAAAATTAAACATCCTATGAACTTGAATCAAAAAAGCAGAACAACAGTTAAATGTGAGATGATTGTGTGACATTTACATCAATAAAACATAAACCTTGAAAAACCTTGATATCAATAAAACATAAACCTTGATAGTTTTGCAAAGTCATGAAGAATCTCCTCTATGATGCAAAGCAATCATACAGTATGAACTGAGGTTTGACATTCTTCTGTTGTCTGTATAGATGGTTGCTATTGCTTGTTTTGGAAAGAGAGATGGAGATTGTCCAAGCACTGGGATATATGTTCTGGATCATTGAATAAATTTCAGAGAAGTTTGGCCATAACTAAATAGTATGCTTGACTTTCTTATTTATATAAAAATAAGGAATGTTGCTCCCCTGGGAGCAACTTCCTCTACTCACTCAAGTATGTCTTTGTTAGAGGTATTGGTCTTATGGCTTGAGCATGAAACAGGGTAACACAGGAGTATCTGAAGCTCAATCTTCATCCACAGGGAAATGGGAAAGTGTGGAGTAGGACAAAGAATGTGGAGTTAGTGCTCTGGTCATACCAAGCATCAGTTTCTATCTGGAGGATCAGGCATAAAGAAGTTAAGTATATTTTCCAGGTATATAATGGTTTTTATAATAAGCATAACACCTTCCTTTTCCTAATCTATTGTAATTCTGATTTAAATAGTTAAAATTGTCCACGCTAATCTGATAAGTTTTATATTATGTGTGCAATCTACACCACCAATAGAGGGGTGGCCATAACTTTTGTAGGTGATAGTGATAAAATCTGAGAGAGAAGAACCTCTTCCACAGTCACTATTAAATGGAAGAGTATGTCTGTCTACTAAGATTGGGCTTGGACTAGATAGTTCTTGTGTCACAGGCTCATTTTTTTCCTATACATTACTCCTGTCTCAAATCCTGCTTCTTATACCAGCTAGATTATGATGGTGTTTATTTGTACATTTTATGTATTTTGAAAAATGTATTTTTAAGTAGAGGTATGCATAATCACTAGAAAGTTCTTTCTCTGTGCTGCTAGGCTGCACCAGATTATTTGTGTGTTATGCTTACCTTTCAAAACAACTATTTGTCCTGGTTTAGAAATAGTACTTCCCAATTCAGTGTTCTCTTCGAGGCTCTCCCAAACCAGATGTTTCTCACTTGTTGCCCCCTACCTCCTCTCCTCATTCCAGATCCAAGGATGGGATTGAGAGTTGGAGGCACAAAAGGTGAAAATCAGTGGTTGAGATAAATGCCATTTACTGGAAACTGCAATGGGAGTAACAGCAACAATATTAATAACAAAAGACATAAGACAAAGAAAATTTTTAAATGGAAATTAAAATAATATTAGAGAGTTTCACCTGCCATGTCATCTCCCCCAACTGGAAACAACAGAGAGAGTCCCTTACTCCTACCCCTGGCAAGTGATATGAGATGGTATCAAATAACATAAGGGTCTGCTCATGTCCCCCTCTTGGCTACTGTAAAAAATTAACCCTGTTCTTGTTGAAACCAGGACACTAGTGAAACCTGAGCTTATCAGAAATATAATTCAACTCTGCATTATCTTATCTACAGAATGTCCTGCTAGACATGCATGCCAGAAATCGGACTCGTTACAAACCTTCTGTATAATTCTGAAAAAAATGAAGCAAATCTCTTAGACCTATTTAGTGAAGGCACTTGAAATTTTTCATTTGGAACAAGTATTTCTTCATAGTAAGAAGAAAACCAACCAAGTCAAGCCAAAAACCAAACCAACCCAAAACCCAGCAATCTGTTCGGAGTCAATATCAGAAGAGAAATTGGCTCAGAGGCTGAGCTGTCAGTGCTGAGCTCAGTCATACAGATATTTTAAACCTCCTGCTCTCTGAACAGATGCCATTAACTTTGCAGAAGGACCCTTTTCAACCTTTGCTTGTAAGTCTCAGTATCTGCTGTTCTTCTATAAGTGCTCCTCTGTATGGAAACCACTCTAGCTACACAGGGGCCACTGTATACCACACTGAAGTCTTCCATCAGTACTGTTGTTTAGCCCAAATGTATGACCAGTAATGTAAATTCTTTCAGCCCTTCATCCATGAGGGCATAAAAGAAAGACTGACAGCAGTTACAGAACTCCTTCATAGGGCCTCTGAATGCCTGCTAATCTGTAGATCTTTCTGTAATGTGTACTTTTCTGGCCAAAGGCATTAATTCCTTGGAAAATCTGCCAATTTTAATTCTAATTTTTTTTAAAAAGTATTTAAAAAGTATTTCCCAGCACATCTGGCATTGCAGTGACTTCAAAAGTTGGATTCCAAACTCATGCCTCTCCCAGAGAGACAAGGCTTCTGTCTACATTGTTTTAAGAAAAAATGCTCAGCTGCTTCATTTGTCATTCATTCTTTTCAAGTAGAAGGAAATACAGACACCCACAATGAAATGAGATTGCTCTCTGAAAGAAAAAAGTAATAATTTGAAGCTTTTCTTTCTCTTTGTATAACCTTCTATGATCTGTCTCTTGCTGTCAATAAGGATATAGTTCTAAAGGCAGATAATAGGGAATTAGACCACCTTGTTTTTTTGTCCTAAACTTCCAATGCTGAGATAGAAAAAGTACAGAGGCATAAAAAAACCCCACCCAAGCAGAAAAATCCTATTTGCCTGTATCTCCTGATTTACAGTAGAGCTCAAAATACTATTTTGGTCGGAACAGAACTAAGGCTTGTTCTCCACCCAGCTCGGCTTCTAAGGGTACTCTAGTCCCCATGTTTAAAACTTCTTTATCCCCAAGTATAGCAGTTGCAACACTGAAACACGGTCTACATCATCATCTTAAACTACAGTCATCATTCTAAAAATTATTGTAGCTAATTTATTCCTGTTGCAAATTATTTCCTCTTCAGTACTATGCATAGTAAATTTACTGCTGAGTTTATCAAAGTATAGAAGCAAATTTTCTTCCCATTTATTTGCAGTGTACTGCTAATTAAAGTGTCCTAACACTCCTGTGGCCTCAGATTTCAAGTACTCTCAGATGAGGTTTTAGAGGCAGAGACGATGAACACCCAATAAGCAAAGAAGACACAGATCTTGAATCATGGGGACTTACCCCACAGCTTCTCCCAAGAACCCTTCATCTTTATCATCATGACATGAGTACACACTCTTGTGCTCTTACATTGCTCCCAATTGATCTCAAGGTTTTGCAAGAGGTGCCATCTATAGTTTGTACTACCCTGAAGACTGAAAAATCAATGGTCAGAGAAAAAGGGCCATCAATTACCAACCCATTTAGGTCCTGGAGACAAGTCAGTGATGCTTTTTAGAGAAGACATCTTGAAGTGATTTTAAAATGACACCAGCTACTAACATACCAGATGCTAAGAGAGCTAAACAGCTTTCTCTAATGACAGCTGTTCCCAAGGATAAATAACTCCAAAGGCCAGATTAAAATAAGTAAGTACTCCTCTATTTCAGTCCAACTGTGCCTAGCAAACTAACATTATGTAAATACTGCTTACTGACAGAACAAAGCATCTGCCTTTGTGAACAGATTTCAGTCTCAAGTTGAATAATAAAAGACTACATTTTCTGAAGGATGTTTATGTTTCCATGAGTAACACTGGAAGTTTAGTCCTTACAATTACTTATTTTTCCATATAATTTGCTATAATGATTGTAAGGATGAAAGGTTCTTGAAAAATTCTGAGGAGAAGAACTCAGTGCAGGTTTTTCTCCTTTCAAGACAGAAATATTTTAAGCTGTTTAATATATAAAATGCAACATCCTAAGAAAAATATCTGCCCAAATATATCTTGGTCTTTTGGTGGAAGCCCTTCAAATACCAGAGGCAGATAGCTACAGAGTACCTACAGGTTTCCAGTGAAAACCAGCTGGCTATGCTTTTAGAAAATAGTTTTCCTTTTAAAAATCTGTCGTCATTTACAAATGCAACCAATTTGTGAAATAACCAAGATAGCTTAAGCTGATACGCTGATCAACAGTGCGCTCTTCCCAAACCCGGTCTTCATATATCATCTTTAGCTTTGTTTTACGTTTGAGCTAGAATAATAATTAGCCAGGCCCTAGAATTCATCTCTTTTGGGTATCCTCATCAATTATAGATTCTTTCTGTGGCTTTTCTCATCCTTTTCTTGGAGGTCTTTTTTGAGCAGCATGTGAAAGCCTTGCTTTATTTGATATCTGAAGGATAGAAAATATGTTTTGTAAATCAAGGGGGAAACTCTACTACTGACAATTAATTTCTCCAAAATAGAAATACAAATATTTTTTCTGTCTTTGACTTGAGAAAACTGGACTAACTCAGTCTCAAAATAGTAGCATTGTTTTTCTTTCTCTCTCTTCTCTTTTATAATGTTAAGAACACTTTTTAGGTCCCTTCAAAATGCATGCTTTTATACTGTGAGGTCTTTCTTTCCCATAAAATATCTGTGATTCACAGCAAAGTAGTATTCAGACTTTCCTTGGGACAGAAAGTTTTCATCAACTAGTTGTGCATATGGAGTTAATGCGGTTATGTCCATTCAATTACTAACTTGAAGAAACAGATTTCTGGACAACACTACAATCCCTGAACTTCAGTTTAGTTACAAACAGCTGAATCATAAGAGAAACTGAAGCAAATTGTCACTCGCTAGAATTCAAACTGACTGCAAATAGCAATTGCATACTTTCCAGAGATTTGATTTCCAGTCCGTCTGGATGGTCATCCGTAACCGTAAGATAAATCTGTCAGAGACAGATTTCAGACTGTTTCAGACTGTTACACCACGTCAGCTTGCACTTACGCAGTGCCTAAAGCCATACCTCACCCTTCCTCCATCGCAGAGCTGACAGAGGTGGAGTATCAAGCTGTGGAATGTCAAACAGCTATATATGTCTCCTGTCTTGGCTTAAACCGAGGATGTTCCTTAAGATGCATCTTTCTCACCGCACTTCTGTTGCTGGTTTATATAAAAGGCTGCTCTCTGTGGGACCATTGGATGATCCTTGCTATATGAACCCAGATGGAGATAATACATATAAACGTTGTGGAAGGCAAGGAAATCAGGGTAACTTGAAGACATTCCTTCTTCTTTTAGAGATTTCCATAGACCAGATGTTACCAGAAAATACATCTCTAAGCCATTGTATGCACAAGTATGAAAGAGCTCATTCTTTTTTTTTTTCCAAAGCAAATGGCTGGCAACTATTTACATTTTTTGTTGGGTTTTTTGTTTGTTTGTTTGTTTGTTTGTTTGTTTGTTTTTTACTTTCAGAAGACAATCTCTCCCCAATTTCAAATGCTCTTTTTCACAGTCTATCCTTCAATAAATATTTCAGTAGTGGCTAACTCCAGTTAAAGACTGGACACAGTTAAAAGCACTATCAAAAAATCTCAGGTGACTTTTTGGGTTGGTTTGGTTTATGTTGCTTTGTTTCATTTTGTTGTCTTTTTGTTTTGTTTTTGTTTATTTTTCTTTGGGTTTTGGTTTTTTTTGTTGTTTATTTTTGCAGGAACCCTGTAATCTCAGAACCCTTGCAAATATAAGGAAAAAGGTAACATGAATGAGTTTCCTCTGATCCCCTGCTTGGAGTATATAAAAAAAGGACTTTGGCTATGTTTGTCCTAATAGCTTCTAAGTGTCTGAGATGATTGTACGTAATGAATTTCTTGAAATTCATTCCAGCCTCTATAAACAAAGAGACAAATATTTTCTATGTAACTTGAGATAAAATAGACATAACCCTGAGCCTTCATTGCCTGAGAAAGCCTTTCCAATTCAGTGTGAATAAGGCCAGGACAATGACCATTTAGTCAGGCATTAGCCATCAGAAAACAGTTGCAAGGTATATAATAAGAAAGGTTTGTATCTCCCTCCTTATGACTATATTTTTTTCTTAATGCTCTAACAGTAAAGTTTCTGGAAATATGTCTGTGTTCAAGTTATGATACTTGCTGGAAAACCCCATGCTTCCTGACTCCAGCTTATTTTTACAGTCTTTTTTTCCTAATAACTAGTATTCCTCTTTGAGATGCAGAATACTTAATATACATTTACTTTTATTGGTAAAGGATATGTGTCTGCTTCTAGGAAATACTAACCTTGGAGAAATAAGTTTCAGGATTACATCACAGCCTCAGTTTAAAATGAAACCAAGATGTCTATCTGGACAAGGAAGGGGGCCTCTTCCCAAAAACCACCGCAACCTTTGGAATTAAGAGACTTTCATCAGAAAATGTATAGAAAAGGATAACAGTTCTTAACTACAAATACATATAACCAAAACCAGGACAGAACAAAAAGCAACACCGTAATCAAAACATTCAAACAAATTAAGTCCTATCTCTGCCCCTTTCAGAGCAGTTATATTTATGGAAAGCAGGAGGCGCTGCTGTGGCAAAAAACCCGGAAAAAAACCCTCTCTCCCCTCCTGCCCCACCTCCCCCAATTTCCCCCAGCCAGTAAGTTTGAATGCAGAGCTATCAGCCATCCTTTGTTAGCTGGTTCTAGGAGCTGGTGGTAGGGGCTGGGCTCCAGCTCCCAAACTTCTGTCTTGGTAAGGGAGAGAAAAAAAAATTCCATTAAATATTTTGGAACTATAACAATCGCTATATGAACTTCTGTCACTATATGTAGAGGAATCTGTGTGTGTATAGAAGTCGGTATTACAGTCTGAGGAATAATAAAAAAGCACAGGTAATGGAAGTTATATGAGACTGGGAACTGATAAGCTGAGATAATGAGTAAGATACAGAGGGAGGATGCATTTGAATAAAAGCCTGAACCTGCAATACATGCCCACTCGATGCAGGCTACTGCAGTTCCTGCAAAAGAAAGCTTATGGAGATCATGGAGAACTGGGAGCATTGAGGTAAAAAAACATGCAAATAGAACTAGGCTTCTATTCAGTAGCACAGACTTACTTAGTCACTTCTTGTACAAGATACATCATACTCACAGGTAGAAGTTGGAATAAAAGTTGTATAAGTAGTCTTAGGGTCTTTAGTTTTAAAGACAGGAATGACAATACAAATGAGTTAAAGTATTAATAAATTCAAGGACTAAGGAAATACGTAGAATCCAGTACAAACAAAGCCTGGCATTTTTAACGTAGAAAATGGTCAAAGGCGGATCAGCTCACTTGCCTAGACAGCTTGAGTGATTGAAACCTTAATTGACAACTTAAGTACTAGTCTCCTTACAATGTTAGAAAACAGGTGGTCTTTCCAGGAAGAAGAGAGAACCTGATTCCACTAAAAAGGCCTTCGCTTTTATTTGTAAAGTGATGGTTTAAAATCTACTGAGGATATACAGTCCAGGAAACATCTGGTTCTGTCCTGCTGAATATTTTGTGAACTCTGCCAACATCACTTATACACAATCATACTAGTTTCAGCAGGACTACTGCCTCTGCAACTCTAATGAGAACAAATATGTTGCAATTTTGGCAGACATTTGTGCTTTTCTAACTTTTTCCTGAACTACAATGCTTGTGCAAGACCCTAGCTTGGGCATTCATTTGCTGGGTTGCATCAGTTCAATTTCCATATGATACAATATAAATATTAATTTTGTTATCATTATTGTTCTTAGGACTCCCAAGCCCAGATCAGGCACTTACTACATAACAGAGCATATTGTCCATCCTAATCAAGGGTAAAAAGCTGAAGACAAACCAATGTCCAAGGAGATTAGGGGACACTGGCAATTAAATGTGCCCGTCTTCCACACAATAACAGATTAATAATGATCAGTTGTCTTTCTGGGAGGACTTTTAGGCACTACATCAAAGATGTGAGCACCAAGGGACCAGGGAAGAGAAAAGACTAAAATTATGTATATTTACGGGGAGCTCCATGTAGGCTTTTTGAAAAAATAAGCAGACGAGGCAATATGTGGACTAACTGAACCTCTTTCCTGGATCATAAATGAAAAATTGTTCATGGAATGAGAATAGTTGCCAATGCCTTTAAAAATGAAATTTTTTGTCCACTGTGAGGGCAACTGTTGAAGTTGCAAAAAGTTGCATGAGCAAATCGTAGTGGTGGGTTTGAAGACAGTCTTGGCAGCAGTGTATGAATAGATATGCCTGGGACAAAAATGCATTTTTCAGAGCCAAGATGTTACAGTAAGTGAGCTGCAAAATGACTGTGACCTTAATGAGAATTTTACCAGCATGAGTGGATGAAAAAGACCAGGTTTTAGAGATGGTTCTGTGGGCATAACAAAGAGTCTAAATTAAACCTGGCATCCAGCTCATGGGTGTTTGAAACTAGCAGGACAGAAAGAGTCCTCTGAGAATCTGGAGAAGAGGTCGGGAAGAGATGGCTTGAGGGAGAGATAGAGAGCTCTGTTTCAGCTGTACTGAACTTGAGATGACAGCCAGACACTACCCTAGAGCATATCAGCAAGCCATGCCTTGATCTTACCCAATGAAAGTAATGCTTTTGGGAAGAGATATCTGGAATGAAGCAGTATCTGAGATCCTTCTGGTAAAGATGATAATGGAGTTTGTAGGTGACATGAAATAGAAGGGAATCAGGAGAGGGACAAGAACTACTGGAAGTATAGAAAATGTGACTTAAGAGGAAATGATGAAAGAATTAGGGGTTTTTTTCATTAAAAAAAAAGGAAAAGAAAAAACAAGAAAATTTTATTCCTGTCTATATAAGCATTACAGGTAACTGGAAAATGGAGAAAATTAACTGCTCTCCATTGCAATTGGCAGATGAACATGTCCATTTAAGGTAAAGGAGCACAAAAAAGCTTTGCAATAATATGGGTAGCAATCCATGAAGACTGTGATGTCTCCTCAGATGAATTTTTAAGAAACGGATATACATCTACCAAGAAAGCAGGTAGTTATAAAAGCTAGTTACAGATTTCTTTGCTGAGTTCTGGCAAGATGATACTAGTAATTTCTTGTGGTCTCTTATTAGTTTGACAAAATTAGCTCAGTTGGTTAAAAGCTGGTGCTAATAATGCCAAGGTTCATGAGTTCAATCCCCTGTACGGGCCATTCACTTAAGAGCTGGAATCAATGATTCTTGTGGGTCCCTTCCAACTCAGAATATTCTGTGATTCAGTGAAAATTGAAGGTTCATGAAAAGTCTAAAAATAGGAGACCTATCATGTATTCTCCAGCCTTTAAAATGTTCATATGCATCCAACATAATGTGTGTGGCTTTCAGTGATATTTAGGACTTTTCAACATC
The DNA here is from genome assembly GCA_013396735.1 of Grallaria varia. NCBI lineage: Eukaryota > Metazoa > Chordata > Aves > Passeriformes > Formicariidae > Grallaria > Grallaria varia. The sequence continues at coordinate 71,774 of VWZG01006031.1, read as the reverse complement.
TAACATGATTTGGAAGTCTAGGCCATACTTATGAACTCCTATAGTCATTAACCTGTAGGCCAGTAAATATGATCTTTGCCATTGCTAACAGGTCACAGGAGTGGTGCGTACCTGGCAGTGTGGAGTCTCAGGACATGGCTGGCTCTGCCTTGGTGGGAGCTGTTTTTAACTGTGGCAGACATTGCCTGGGGGTCACATGCCTGTGGCTTCCCTACATTGGTTTCACTCTGGGGATGCCAGGGCTGGGGACTGGCACCCCTAAGAGACAGAGTCCCTGCAGGGGCCACAGAGTTCACAGGGATAGAACCTGCAACCTTGGGTTTATTGGCAGCATGATTTAACCAAAGATAGGTGAATCAGTATGCAATTCCCAGACTTTGCCTGGGAAACAGGGAGAAAGAAGCAGGCTATGATAAGAAAACTTAGGAAAATAACCTCACAGGCACCCCAGGGAAGGTGTTTCCACTAAATCTGATGGAAAGTCTGGAATGTTGACAACTTCCTGTGATGCCCTTTGTTGACTGAGGAAGTCTGGTGCCATCAAACAGGAACTGGAGGGAAGAAAGAAGGGCGATCATGACATCAGAGAAATGGGGTAGATTTTAGTAAATTTTCTTGACTAGCAATATTTTATGAGTATCCTTACTAATTATATTTTCTGTATATTTCATGCTATTAATATTATTATTATCATCATCATTATTCTCATTATTATTATCATCAAATTTATCAATATTAGTTACCGTTTTACTAGATTATTCAGGTAGCAGTTAGGTTCATGTGGTATACTGCCTCTTGCCTCTAAGCATAATCTTTTTATACAAAAGTCTGATGCCTTCCTCTGAAACAGAATTGCTCAATTTATTCAATGCATTATTGTTTCAAATTTGATAGGATACTTGATGAAAAGATAGAATGTTTTACTGTGATATTTCTAAGATATTATATAGAAATTCTTTAAACATTGAAGAGCTGGGACCTGGATATGTGTGGGTATTTTCTGCAGCGCTCATATTTATGCAAAAAACCCCCTTGTAGCCTAAACCAGTGGTGTTAAAAGCCTTCTAAATTATGACTGCTTTGTAAATTGTTGGAGCCTTTACAATATGAAGAATAACCTTAGTCAGACACAAGTCTTCCACAGAGGTTAGATACAAGGAAATGACTTGTCTTAAAAGCCCACCCCTGTCCTGTGGCTACTTGTGTAACATAGTCTTTGACTCCCAAGTTCAGATTTTTTTCTAAAATCTATGAATAATGGGGAAGGAAATGCAGACAGCTATGAACCTTGTACTGTATCTGCTGGAAACAATGACCCAGTCACACTTTCATATTCAGCAGTAATTGAATCTCTGAAAATAGGAATTATCAGAATATAATCAGATGCATTTCTTTTTTGGTTTTTGTGGTTTCTTGTTTCTAATCAATAGTATTCTGTTTTCTTCTCATTTTTGCACCTTTTTATGTTTTGCTTTCTATTTGTAAAGATTTCTTCCAAATTCTTTTAGTGTATTCAAAAGCCAGAGAGACTTATTATATGAAGAATTGTAATACACTTTTCCACAAAACCAGTTATTTCTTCATTCACTTCTTTTTCATCATGACCTCTTCAATTAGTTTTCCTTATTTATCTCAGATAGTACAGAGGCAGCTTTGGAACTTGTATTTTTATATAAATTAACTCAGTAATATTATTTCCTTGCTTAAAATGAAGAAAAAAATGTGGGAATGCTGTACAACCTATTATCCATGAGATATGGGTGTCTGAAATTTTAATGTTTAGCGTATCTTGACCAAAAGCATTACGTGTTCCTTATTTTTTTAAACAGCAGCCAGTTATAGCTGTAACCAGAAGCTGAAATGAGTTGCACATATGCAAGCTGTGAGTTAGCCTGGCACTGTGCATTCACATTTAATGGTTTTCACTGGTACAGTTCTATTGTTGTATTTGCCATTCCTCACTAACCTCAGCAGAGCTCTAGAAATAACCAGACTCACTGGCTGACCATTGTTTAAAACACTTGAATGCCAGTTGCATAAAAATATTGCATTTTTTTGTCAAAACATCAAACTCAAAAAGTTGTTGTCAATAGTCATCATTGGATCTTAAACTTAGGGCTCAAAATCATCAGTTTAAACTGAATTGGTAATAGTGCCTTACACTCTGATGCTGTTCATCAAAGAAATAATCCAAACTGTAGCAAACTGTTTGGAAATCAAAACCCTCTGTGTAAAGGTGGCAATCATGACAATTTTTGTAGTTTTTTCCCAACTGCACCAAAGATCAGTGGAATGCTGTCTACATTTGTAGGCACAGCATTTTGTTGCATTTTGCTCAAGGGCTTGCAATACTAATTTTAGCATTTCTGTTTAATACTTCATCATCATCATCATGGCCAGGCTTCGCGAACGAAGATTTGGGAAGGGCTCTACCCACGCTTGCTGCAAGCGCGCTGATGGCTAAAGAGGCCGATGCGAGATAGGCAAGGCCGGTTGCAAAAGGCACAGCAGAAAGTCTCCATAGGCGGTGTTGGTGAGGCACGGTTCTTTCTGCGTTGTCTTTTCTCCTCCAGACTGATTCTGCGTGCATTCTCAAAGGAATCAGCAGCGTTATGGATGGTGTGTCTCCATGCCTCCCAAATGGAGGCCAGAGTGGACCATTGATGGCAGTCAATATGGCCAAGGCTGAGGTATTGTTTCAGAGAGTCCTTGTATCTCCTCTTCGGGGCTCCTCTCTTGTGGCAGCCAGTGGCAAGTTCACCATAGAGCATAATCTTAGGGAGGTGATGATCCTCCATCCTGGAGACGTGCCCTGCCCAGCG
>VWZG01006031.1:55295-68750 GCA_013396735.1 Grallaria varia | reverse complement strand
GTGAAGCAAGTTTGCGTTCTTGCACCAACTCTGTTCACAATATTCTTCAGTGTGATGCTCCAAAGGGCCACGGCAGACCTTGATGAAGAAAATGGCATCTACATCCAATACTGTACTGATGGAAGCCTGTTCAACCTCAGGAGACTGAAGGCCCACACCAAGACCCTCAATCACCTTGTCCAAGAGCTTCTTTTTGCTGACGATGCCACCCTCGTTGCTCACACAGAAGCAGCTCTGCAGCGCTTAACATCCTGCTTTGCAGAGGCTGCTGAGCTTCTTGGGCTGTATAATACAATCAGATGAAAATTCATCCCTTATTCCTCATGTACGGCAAGAGGTACTTGAGCACATGCAGATAATACTGAGTTATTTTGGGTAGCAAAGATGAAGAGCAACTACAAATTCTGCTCAGAAAGATCTCAGAATGTGGATTAAATGGATGATAAGAGAAGAGGTGAAATTCCATGTATGTTACTGTAATGGGACACAGAGAAGGAAACAATCCTAACTGCAAAAGCAGAGACAGATTCTGAATTTGCTGTTGTCATTCCGGAACAGGATACTGGAGTTGCAATAGCTACTTTTGTGAAAACATCAGCTCAGCTCTGTGGTGGTCCAAATTAGTACGTAATGTTAGGAATTAGTAGAAAAGGATAGAAAGCAACCAAGGTAACCTCCTATTCCTTCTATCTGAGGTTTAATGCTATATAAATCCATAGCTTGTCTAAGCCTAGAATGGTGTTTGCAGTTCTGATTCCTCCTGTTCCGAAAAGAATACAGTAGAAGTGGTCAGGCTACAAAAAAGTGCTTGCAAGGTGACCAGCCATAAGAAATTACTTCTCCATGTGAATTATATAAATTAATTAAAGGAACTCCAACCAAAAAAGTCTGAGAAGATGGAAAAATTGAGATTTAGAGGTCTGGAGAAGGCAAATAGAGAATGACTAGTCACTGTGTCTTATGATACAATGACAAGGGAAACTAGGTGGGAAGATGTTCAGAACAAAAAGAAGTGCACCTTTTTAAGGCATACACCAACTGTGGAATTCCTCAGCCTAAGATACTGTGGATACATCAAGTCAGTGATAGAATAAATTTTGGAAACCTATGCCTATTAAGAACTGTATAAAGGTACTGAGATCCTGCATTACTGGATGACTGTAAGTCATAAGTCACTGATGGCCAGCTGTATGTTTGCCTTGCTTAACTCTTTCTAAAGCATTTCATATAGAAGACCATCAGTTACTTATGCTAGATGGACCATTGCCCCAATTCCAACTCTTACGCTAAATAACTTGAGTGCTCTGAGTGGAGGGTCTATCTGAATGTTCTCTGGGAAAGGATGGGTGGATTTCAGGCATAGTACTGAGAAAACATTTTATTATTTGGTTGATACAATGAAGGGTGACATAATTTTGCCTTTTCCCTTGACTTTTTTTTGACCTTACTTCTTTTCCTCATCTGCTTGCATTTAATCTCTATTTCTCTTTATTTTTTCCTTCATACCAAGCAATCCTCCAGCTCTAAACACAAAATAGGACTAAAAGAAGTAAGCACTCACACTAGTGAATATACTCTGTGAAGTGTTTACATCTTTCTGTCTTTGTTTTTGGTTGTCTACTGTGGTGCTGAGCTGAGCTTAGCCTGGAGTCTGTGATGTCCCAGCTATCAGACACGACCAGGAGATGCCGTAGAGTGAGATCTGCAAGGAGTTAGGATTCTTGTTTAATGTTGTTCTCTGTTATTACTGTTTGCAGAAGAGTTTACAGTCTGTTGTACACTTGTTCACCAACTCTTTAGAGATCAACTTCAAAAGTGGTTCCAGAGCCACAGCACTGTCTCAGCTCCTGATCCAGCAATGGTGGCTGACATGCTGGTGGGATGCTGGTGGAGCCACCCTTGGTTGTGCTGGATCTGTTATGCTTCCAGTGATCTTCCATTTTTAAGTTAGCAACAATAAACATTTGGAGGGACAAAAGTTCTTAATTTTTGATCCAGACACTGGTGCAAGGCTCTTGTTTTTTTCCAAGATGAAGCTAATCTAATCTGGTCTCCTTGAATTCAACCAACATAAACAAGCAGGGTGTTTTTCGGAAGTGCTGTACTGCTTTCTTTTAAGTGGGTGGAATTGAAGTTGGCCTATGACAACTCCACTGAAAATCCAGTATTTAATTCTTGTTACGCTCTTATTATTTTTTTTTAGAAAGTGCTTTAGGTAATACATACATAGCACAGCATTTTCCTGCTTCTCTATTCTGAAATATTCAAAAGCACTTTGGTAAAAGGCAGGGAATGTGTTTGAAATGAGACATGCGACATTAATTTGGCCTCTACTTCCCTGCTTTGGCATTGGAATAGTATTTAACTGGAAAGTTAAAACAATCCCTTTTTGCTCCTGATGACCCAAACTAGTCTGAGCCCCCAAGTTAGCAGTCTTTCTTCATTTACCCTTCCTTCCTTGAGGCCATTGCTATTGGTTTTATAACAGACAGAGTCTGGTATCATCAAACCCAGCTGTACAGATGCCAAGTGATTGCTGTGACGTAACAAATTACATTTTCCACAGGGTTTAGTCAAATGTGTTTTCATTTATAATCTTACCAAACCATCAGGAGAACTTGTTCTTCAGCACTTTCAGTTACAAGGAAGGGAGTTGTAAGAAAAAGAAGAGAACAAACACCAAGAAAAGATGTGTTTGCCAGGTAATTAATTTCTGAGAAACCAAATGTACGCTTACAGATATTTTAATTAGATATCGTTAGAGACTCCATTCCTAGGTCCTGGCAGGTCCTGAACATCTATGGTTTATTTTCTCATCAGATTTCTACAGTTTATCTGTAACAGCCTCCCCAGAAAATCACAATGTGTAACTTTCTATCAAACAGAAGGACTATCATTGATTTTTTTTTTTTTTTTTGGGTATATCAGTAATGCCCTTTGGTGGATCCAAGTGAAACCAGAATCCTGTTGTGCTAACCACTGAGTAAATACAAAGAGAGGTATAAACTCTTCCGTGGTTTCCTCAGGTATAGTATTTGTAGATGACAACATACTACCAGCAGTTAACTGGTATTGTTGTGCTCTTAAATAGATAAAAACTCCAGTACTCTTGATGTTACATAGTTACCCAGCTTAGGATATATGTTAGTCATCTGTATTTTTGGATGAATGATCTGAATTTGAGAAATGAAAGGAAAGCTATCATTTAAAATGAGAAGACTCAATTCTGGTTTTCTTTCATGATCTCACCTAACAAATCCAAAGAGTATCTTGACTGCCTCAAAGTCTTACCCTGCTGATTTTTCAGTTATGTTTGCTATGCAGAATATGCATTTGAATTTTGTTTTGTGTGTTTCTTCATAGGAAGTTCCAAGCAAAATGTAATTGATTCAGGTTTAAAGGGTACTTTTTTCATGCTGTGTCACTTTCAAGACTTGCAGTGTACTGCAAGACGTCACTAAACAGAGCAGAAACTTTGAGCTTTATTTATTTATATTATCTATCAGTTTTCCTCTAATTGCAAATCCCACTGGTGTGCAAGAAAATTGTAGGCACTTCATTTCCTCAAAAGGCTCTTGGTTGTATCCACCTAGAAATGATATAAACCAGTTTTGCTCCCAGCAAAGTCAGGAAGAAAATCCTTGCCAAGGAGATTAACTCATTTGGTTAAAACTTGGTGCTAATAATGCCAAGGTAACAGGCTCAATCTCCTGTATGGGCTGTTCACTTAACAGCTGGACTTGATGTTTCTTGTGGGTTCCTTCCAACTCAAAATATTCCCTGATTAGTTGTTGATCAAAACTTCAAAATGCTTACAGATGTTCTTACTGCAACTAGTGAGGAAGAACAATCCCATTGAGACATCCAAGTGGGAAGTTCTGCCTGACAATCTTCTGTGAAGAATGTCTACGCATTCCTGAGGCGGTTCAGTGTCTGCTGATCCTGGGAACAACAACTGTTAAATGTTGAGTAGCAGTGTTTGGAAATTCATTCCCTCAAGCATTGTGAAATGAAATTATAAAACATCAGTATTATATCCATTCACATTGCTTTTGATCACAGCAGCAGAATGACAACCTTTATGACCATAAAGGACTTTTCTTATTGATACAATTTTCCTTTCAAATAACAGAACATCTCTCCAGTTTCCTCCCTAAAAATAAAGAACCAACAATGTGAATAGTTTACAAAATCAGTACTTCTAGATGAAGCTTCAGTTCCTTTACTGAACAACCTGAACAAGTAAAAAGGCAATGAAATTGACCATCCAATATGTCTGTTGGAGGCAGTCTGTGCTTAGGTCCTTCACGGAAACCAGAGAACCTGGTGAAAGCAACAAGATCATGAGGGATGGAGGAACATCTTCCCCAGAGTATGGAAAGCGGGACAACCTGTGGGTGTCACCATTCAAATATAGGAGACAGCCTTGGGAAAACTTTTTGCTAATCTTTACATAGAGCTGCTTGCTTCCACATGCAGCTGCCATGACATTGCATTTGCTTCTGTCACATGGAGAAATCACTATGTAAAACTCTCCTAGAACCTGAAGCTAATGAATGTGTCAATTTTTTTTTTTTTTTTTTACTACATGATTTATCATAACTAGAAACTGCCAATTGTCTACAATGTTGAGTGACTGCTTGCTTTTCTCCCATGCGTATACACTTTGGAATGAAGATGTCTCTTCCTTTGTGCTAGTTATCCACTTCTACCAAGTGCTCAAAATGAACAGCTTTGGGAAGACATTCGTTCAGAAAAGTCTTTAACTTTAGAATCAGTTCTTATCTTCCAGTTCAACTTGCTGTGTCTTTGGGGCATAATATATAACCCATTTTTTTGTGAAAAGTCAAGAATGTTGGCAAGCATGGAGGTTTTGGGCTGCAGTTGGATGAATGTTATTTTTTTTCTCTTTTTTTTTCTTGAGATAATTCCAGTAATTTTTTCCACTTGTGGACTGAGTCCTATTATCAATGTTTTCATTTCGGTAATAGAGGGAAGTGATTATTAGAATAAAGAAGATAGCATTAGCCATGTAGCTCCCACGTATTTCTTCCTTTACTCACTCTTGTCTTTTTGATTAGAATCTATATCCCCAGCTGACAAACTCGATTGAAATCTGATATTTTCATGCAAATTATTTCATTAACAGTTTTGTCATGCTACAACTACTTTCAAAATTTTAGCCTTTAAGGTCTTTGTAAACATATGGCTGATGGAAGAACAAACAGTGAACAGCCTTATTTTGTTTATATAGCAGCATCAGTGCACACACCAACCCTTTTGCAAGCTGTCAATTTCTGTTCTGAATTAAGACTGCCAATTAGAGACAAGAGGCACTTCAAGGCATGTAGACATTACAGCCTTCGCTCCTTTTGGTATCTTCTGGTAATATTTAAAGCATGATGGAGGACTTAGAAGGTTAACATTGGTTTCAGTTTCTTTCCTGTAATCTTGTCTCTTTAATGGATGCCCAAGTTTGAATAAGTAATAAAACCCCTTAGTAATCTAACTGGAGCTGGGTTAACAGCAAAAAAAAACCCCAACCAAACCAAACCAAAAAAACCAACAAAAAGAGGCTTTTGCTCTTTGATAGCATGTCTGGACATCCCTCCTCCTGCTTGATGTTTTGCAATGAGGCTTATTTTATGAAACTTCAGGTTTCGAAAATCAAATTCTGACTTCTTGGAGCTGACTCAGGGTAGGTGTTCTCTTCTGCAACTAAATCTCTTACATATTTTCGTGTGTCCACCCAAATAATTAACACACAATATTTTTAATAAAGCAGGTTTTATTATGTAAAATATAAAGAAAAAATAAAACCGTTTTGAACACAACATTTCTTGTTTCAATAATTTCAGTAACTACAATGGTTTCAGGCTATGGAAATGAATAAGAGGGCTACAAATTTAATAACATACATCTGACATTATCAGAATGCTAATTATTGCTAAGGGCAATAAGTCAAACACTCAAATACTAGGTAGCACTAGTGTGGTGGTTTGACCCTGGCTGAATGCCAGGTACCCACCAAAGCCACTCTGTCACTCCCCGCCTTGATTAGGCAGGGGAGAGAAAATACAATGAAAGGCTCGTGAGTTGAGATAAGGATACGGAGAAATCACTCAGCCAGTACTGACACAGGCAAATGGACTCAACTTTGAGAAACTGAGTGAACTTATTAACAATCAAAATCAGAGTAAGGTAATGAAAAGTAAAACAAATGCCAAAAATACCTTCCACCCCCCCCTCCCTCCTTCCTGGGCTTCACTTTATTCCAAATTTTAAACCTCTCTCCCCCCGGTGGAGGGAGACAGGGAACGGGGCTTACAGTCAGTTCGTGACTTTTTTTCCCTGCCACTTGCTCCTCAGGAAGAGGAGTCCTTCCTCTGCTCCAGCATGGATTCCCTCTCATGGGAGACAGTCCTCCACGAACTTCTCAAACATGAGCCCTTCCCACAGGCTGCAGTTCTTCACTAACTGCTCCAGTGTGGGTCGCTTCCATGGGCGCAGTCCTTCAGGAACAGGCTGTTCCAGTGCAGATCCCCCATGGGGTCACAAGTCCTAGCAGCAAACCTGTTCCAGTGTGGGGCTCTCTGACCGTGGGGCTACAGGTCCTGCCAGGAGCCTGCTCCAGCAGGGGCTTCCCATGGGGTCACAGCCTCCTTCTGGCATCCCCTTGCTCTGGTGTGGGCTCCTCCAGGGGCTGCGGGTGGATCTTTGCTCCATTGTGGACCTCCACACCCACCCTTCCAGACCCTCTGCTACTAGAGCTTTGCCATGCAAACCCAATAAAACTAAAATCAGGAAGTCAAGTGATCTTAATTCCATTTTCCTGTAATGCTATTTCTTCCAAATTTTGCTTATTAAGGAATATAACCTTGCTTATACCCTGAACTGACAATGTCACAATGCAGGGCAACTTATGCATACTTGAATGAAAAAAAACATCTTATAGTAAAAAATATCTGTGCACTGTTAAAGGACCGCCTGCAATAAAGAGATACACTACTCTTTGCCAGCAAATCTCACAGCTGTTTGGGAAATGGTGGGATCCTTCTGGTTAGGGCATCGCTCTGGGACAGGTCACTGCATGAAGACTAAAGCTTTGATGGCAGAGAGTTCAGCTCATCACAGATTTTTCACAGATTTTTGGTATATAGGCAATTTTTGAAACATAAAAAAAATGACACTTGTGTACCATATGAGAGGGATTTGGGGCAGTGATCAGGTACAAACAGGGATCTTAACAAAAGCATAATGTGAGATCAATATCCACTGCCCCTAATTCAAAGCCAACAGCACATGCTTTTGTAAATGACGCCTGGTAGGGAGAAATCTCCCTCACGTTTTTGACACCTACATGTTTGATCTGAAACACAGACAAGCAGAACAGAGCTGCTAAATTCACAAGTGCTAACTTTTCAGAACTGTGGGCTGAGCTTCCTTTCAAGTCTAGGAAGACATAAGTACATCCTTATATTCCTGCTGCTCTAGTCTGACAGGAGTTAACCTAACAAGGGGACAGAAGACCAGATCCAGAAGACCCAGACTGTGAGGTGGGTGCTTTAGTGTCCAAGTAAAATCAGCAAAGTCAGTAAGTTCAGTAGAGTACGGGGAGGTTTTATCTGTCTGTTTCTCAATAATAAACACACATTAGTTATAATTTATTTTCTCTTTTGTCCTTGCCTAGTACTGCTTCTATAACCACTTCCAAGTTGTTAGGCATTTTGTTTTTTAACAATTCCAGAATACAAAGACTGGCTGTAAACAACACAACCTAGTTTTTTTCCTAACAGGCAACTGAATACAGTGAATGAGCAACTGAGCAAAATATCACTTGAATGGAACTTGTAACTTTTATTGCTGCTATCAAGTGATGTGATAGAAAGTGTATGGCTGAAAAAATGGATCTATTACAATATGTCATTCATCTTATTAAGTTGCTGACTCACTTACTTCCTACAGAAACCCTCTTGACAACTATGTACAGCTTTTTGTGTTCATTATGAGTCTTCCAGAGTAAAACGGCAGAAGGCAAGTGAGATCTTGGTCACAGAAATATGCTGTCTGCGCTCAGCTGAAGGCAAAAATGAACTCTCATTAAAGACAAACTCTTTATAGGTAAACCCATTTCTGATTTAGTCTTCTTCTGTTACTTTCAATTTAATTTATATGCATTTTTAGTGGATTTAAGATATGTTCACAGCAAAACAATGTTTGCTCTAATTTAGATAAATCACTTTTTAAAAGTGACTTAGATGTTGGCCTTGGAGAATTTACTATTAAATTCTTGTGCATTGACAACTCCACTGTCACTTGGTAAACTCGTTTTAAGCCTCCTAAATGCTAGATCAGTGCCACAGAAATGTTGTCCAAGTTATGAGAACTTCCCAGCTGGTTAAAATTCCATCTAAAAATTGTGATAGCCTAATTCTATGAAAGCAGGAGTTATGCAAAGTAACCTGTCTATCCACACATCCTCAAAAAGGCCAGCCCAAAAACCCTGAAGTCTAGATGAGCTCTATATCCTGTGCCTTAGAACACTTGGCAGTGATAAGGTCATATATATACATATATATTTATATATATGTACTCTCTGTCCAAGTTCTGCTTGTACTGTGGGGTCATGTCGTAACACAGGAATTCAATATTAATGATCACGGACATGCAGACAGAGAGAAGCAACTAATAGATGCCTTGGGGCTAATATCCAAAAAATGAAAACTTAAATTAGTCTTTAGAAGAAAGTTGTGTAAGGCAGAAAAGTATATCACCATCCAAAGTAGAGGGGGAGAAAAAATTAATCATTTTTATTATGTATTAATTTAAAAATCTGTGAATATAGATTCAAATTTAATAGTGCTTATGTCTTAGGTTTGCAACTTTTCATAATTTCAATCTAAATTCTGACCTGCTTAAGAGACCAGAGTCATTAATATTTCCTATTTTTTCTACTCCTCAAATTTTATAACTGGATTTCTCCAAAGTATTCTTCATTCTCACTCCTATCTTCCTCTTCATTTTGAAAGTATCAGTTCAGGGAATTGGCTGAAAGATATAAAAACACACACATAAAAATTGTTTGACTGACAGTATTCATTGTAAAATAATTTTTTTTTTTTTTTTTCCTGGAAGAGATATGAAGGTGAATCAGGAAATGGATGGCTTTTTCAGATCACATGAATCAGTATCCGAGAATTCATCATTTTCACCAAATACCTGACTACTTTTAGGGACTTGAAGTTAGATGGCCCTTGTTTAGAACTCATAACAACTTCTTTAAGTGCCTTATTTTCCAGAAACTTTATGGAAAGAAAAAAGCAATTACTAAAAATCAGCTCACAGATTTATAAATGCAAGAGCATATTTATTTATATTATATAGCTGCGTTGAAAATATCATCCTATGCATCCATAAAAATAAACTGTTTTGTTTACAAAGAGCCTTAATAATAAAAATGCCATGAGAACTATTACTTTATTCTCTCTTTTGATCACAAATGGTAAATGTAAACTCATCAGAAGAGCACCTAGTTCTCAAAAGCCATGTAATTTAGAATCTCATCTAACTTTTCCTAATTCATAGACATCATGAAGACTAGTCAGTTTAACCTTTAAATACAGCACATTACATGAGAATAATTTGATAGAAAATAGCAGAGTTTGTAACTCTTGATTTAAAGAGAGTGTTGCAATGGTGTCTTTTGCTAAGACAATTGAAATTACGCTCAGTTTGACCTTGTCCTGTGTCTGCTACTGGGCATACACGGCTACAACTTTGCATAGCCTTCTTTTTAAGGGTAGACTTCCCTACCAGAACCATATGAGGATGAGGATGGCAAACCTAAATCCTCTGGCACATCTGTTTTCCCGGGATGAAGCTGTCATTCCTATTTTTACACATAACAACAGTGGAATTCCCTAGCATTTAGATATATAAGACTCATGATGATCCAGCCTTGGAAGTTGACGTTGTTCAGTGCAGGAGGGAATGCTAAGGACTTTCTCAGCTCAGGTGCAGCAGGACAAATACTTTCCTGAATCTCAGTGGGAAACAAGGAAGAAACAGCAATGTAGACCTGAAGATTAAGTCTCTCAGGAAGATCATATAAGTAAGGCAAATTCAAGACACCAGACTGCACAAACTCTCAGTTCTTTAGCATTGTTTCAGGAAAGGGAGTTTGTTCATATGCACCATGTTCCTGCCTGGTCTGCTCTGGGAAGGCTCTGGTCACCAGTAAGATTTCTCCTAAGTCATAAACGATGTGGTTAAAAAACCCAAAGGTGGGCAATTAACTATGAGACTTAAAAGTTTTTCTCTGCCTGTTTCTCATTAATTAAACAAAAATAAGTAATGTTCTCAATTGTCTGGAAAAAAGCAATCTGCAGTGGGAATAAAGCCTTTGAACTCTGTGATTGTGAAGGAAGCAAAGTCCTTTCCTTGTGATGCAAGCATAGCTCAAGGTTCAGTTTTACTGAAGCTAACTCCTTCCTCCTTTTCTGGTTTGTTTTCTTCTTTTTTTTTTTCCTTTTAATCCAACCACAACTTTCATTTTACTGTATCTGACTTTGTATTTCTAAATGGTGAAAAACACACTACCCAATGTGCTTTTGATGGGTAATTTGAAGACAGGCCTTCCCTCACACCATGGCTTTCTCACCTAAACAGATGGAAATCCACCCCTTTCCCTGCTTTCTAACACTCCTTATATCCTGCCACCACGGGGAGGAGCTGAAATCTTGGCTTCCCCCCAAACTGGCCAAAAGCCTGAAGGTGCTGAGCAGCTTTTCCTCTTCCCACTGCAGAACCTTATTGCTTTCACATACTGCCCATCCCTTAGCATGCTGGACTCTATTTTGTTGGAAGGAGAGATCAAGAATTAGTCACAGTGAGAAATATAATGTCAGGAAAATACAGAGGAGAGGAAGAGGACAAGCTCCATACTGGAAGGAAAACTGGTTGGAAAGGAAGCAGGTCCACTGAGCAGGTTTTTTTCCCCTTCCTTTAATCAGATAGCAGAGCTTCTCACACTGCTTTCTCCCCTACCTTCAGTATAATATTCCTAGATTATGTTAGAATGTCCTTATTTATTCTGGATATAGTAACACACTGAGGCTTAGCCCAGGATCATGACACCAATGTTCAACTTGTACAGACACAAGAAACCCTCAGCCCCTACTTGCAAGAGTACAACTGGGGATTGCATCACCTAAAATTCCTGGTCTCACTCGCTCAACTCATCGGATTTAACTTTGCACTTAGACACAGCAGAGTTACATGTAACATTAAAATATGCTACATTTTGCAGCTTTTTTTCAGACATGGTTAATCTCACAGGCAGTTTCATACATCCTGGTCCTTGAGCTTCTCAAATAAAATTAAATAAAATTAAGACTTGACATCATTACTGTTCTTACATTAAACTGGTAGTTAGCTATAAAGCACATGACTTAAAAATTCTGGGAATGATACAGAGTCAATACAATTCCAGTGGAATTTTTGTTAGGATATACTGTATATCATTAAAACATTATGATATAAGGCTACAAATGTGAGTTTTGGAGGTTTATTTCTTTGTTTGGGAGTTTTTACTTATATGGGTATCATTTCATAGCCAAACCACAGAGAAATTGTTAGAGGCTAAAATGTACATCACTTCATGTGCTAGAATTTTGATTTTTTTTTTTTTTTTCTGGTAGTTCTTTGCATACACAGCACTTACTTTTAATAGATACGGTATAGATGTTTTGTTTCCCTCTGCCTCCAGCAGCTGGAAAAACAAATACACCTCTTCTTTAAAAAGGAACTCCAAACTTATTTTAATAGGTGGAGATATAAAAGAGTGTGGGACTTGCTGATGTGAACAGGTACATCTTAAGCCCACTTCAAACAAGTTAATGGAGTAGATATGCAAATCATTGTATACTTTGATGTCAATTTTAGGTGTAAAATGAATTATTTTCTATGCAAGTATTTTATGGATTGGAAGGAAATCACATGGGAAAGTGATCCTACGTAAACATGCATTACAGAAATGGCTTTTCAAACTCTATTGTTATAAATAAGGACACATCCTTGACTGTCGGGGTTACATGACTTTAATCAGGGAAAAAAAAAGTTTAGCCTTTATTATTTGCCTTTTTTCTTTCTTTCTTTCTTTTTTTTTTTTAATGCCTACCAACAAGCAATCAGAAAGACGGTTCCAAATTCCAGGACTTCATTTTCAAGGATAACTTCAAACTTTCATTAATGTTTCTACTTGAACTCAAGTTTCTTACATTCTCCCTTGATGTTTAAGGCAATTTCGATTTGCAGCATTTCACTTGCTGATAAGTTTTGATTCTAGTTGTTTTAATTAGGTATATTTTTATAGGATTACCCTAGTATGAATCAATTCCATGTTTTTTGTTTGTTCTAAGAAACTCTTACTGCTTTTTAGTCTTGTAAATGGAGGTCTTCCTGCGAAAAACACAAGTCAGTTTCTGCTGCAGTTTGTAGTAGAAATGTGCAAATGCTGCCATAAAAGAAAAAGAAACAACTTTGACGGTATTAATTACAACACATACACGGAACAAAAATAACCTTCTGGTTTAATGCAGGTGGGCTGGCTAAACACAAAGACACACGTCGAAAACCCGGTGAGGGCGGAAATGCAAACGCACGTACCTGGGGAGATGCCTGCGCGCCCCGGCCGCAGCCCCGCACTGCCACGTCTCACTGCCCCACGCGCGCCCGGGACCTTTATAGGCAACTCTCCCAGGGCCTGGAAATGAACTTTCGGGGCTGACACGTCGATCGCGCCGTGGGGGGAGGGAGGGGACTGGAGGGGGCGGAGAGGGACTCGCTGGAGGTTCTTACGTGGCCGTGGGAGTTGCGAGCGTCGCGCTGCCCGCGCAGAGCCGGGGCGCTCGGACTCGCTCGGCCGCGGGCACGGGGCCGCCGGTGCGCGGCTCCTGCTGCCCACGCGGTTCTGCGCCGGACCCCGGGAGCGGGATACTGGGGGTCGGCTGGGCGGCCGCGGGGGTGGTGTGTGAGGGGCTGAGCGCAGGCGAGCGCTCCCGGGGCGCTCCCGCGCCTCTTCCGCCCCGGGGCAGCCGCTGGCGCCCGGCTCTCCTGAGCCTCCTCTATCGGCTGCTCCCCAGTTTCGGAGGCGCCTTCTCCGGCTCCGGAGCCCCGGGCGGGAGCCCCTGAAGACCCTGCACCGGCGGACCTGGCCCTTGCCCATCGCCTCCCCTCCCTTTCCTTCTTCCCTCCCGCTGTCGCTTGCTGCAGCTCGTCAGCATTTATTATGCTTAGTTGTACTGGCGCTGGGGCGCCCCTGCTCAGATCTGATGGTTAGGAGCAGCCTCAGGTCATGGTTTTCCTTTTGAGCTGCGGTGAGTAAAGGAGGAAAAAAAAAAAAAAAAAACCGAATAAAAATATAAACAAACCCAAACCCTCAAGCACAACCAGTTG
>VWZG01006031.1:38566-55096 GCA_013396735.1 Grallaria varia | reverse complement strand
CGGGGCCGGGGTCGGGGTGCGGGCGGCGCAGCGGGTGGGTGCCGGCAGGGGGCGCTGGCTGCGAGGCGCTGCCGCCGGGGACCGCGGTCGGGGAGCGCTGCCGGCGCCCGGAGCCCCAGTCGGGCATTGCCCGGCCCCACCCCTGAAAGTCCGCCGAGCCTTGCAGAACGGGCGGTCTGCCGCTCTCCCCGAGGACGGTGCTGTTTGCTGGGGAGAAATAAAGCATAGACGGGCAGGCAGCCGCATCTCCTGCGGGGCTGAAGCGCGGACCGTCCCTGCCGCGCTCCGCGCACCGGGACACCGCACCGGGACACCGCACCGCTCCCGCTCTCGGGGTCGCCCCGCGGGAGCGCCTTCTCGCCCAGGAGCGGGAGGTGTGTTGCGGTCGCTGAGCGCCGGCTGCGGAGAGGGAGCTGCTGGCTCCGAAACATTTTCAAGGGGTTTTGTCACACTTTGGCAAGTGAAGTTTGCTTAGCCTCGTCATCTGGTGAGAGCAGAAGTGGCGTGAAAAGCATCGGCAGTTGTCTGAGGAACGGGGCTTTCAGTGGGATGTTCATCTGGTACGATTTGAAGCCCTGAGGTACTTTTGTTCCCGCTGTTATTTAACTGGACTGTCTTCGTTTTGTGGTGTGACTGTGTTTTTGGCACTTTCTGAATTGGGGAGTTTGAGTTATCATTCTGCAACGATGCAGGTGGAAACATCTTGGTCAGTCGTATAAATCCATCTGTGAGGATTGCTTACCAGATAAATGACAACTATGAGGGTTTGTTGTATCATTCCAGATGCTGAGTGTGCACTGTAGATTGACACAGCAGTAATCCACGCAGGATTATTCTTGGGGGTCAGCAGGTGTGGCGGGAGCTGTCAGTGCATCAGTTCCTTCAGCAAATTGGACTATTGGCAGGATAGGTCTGTACATGCGGGCACATGCATCCTTGTGAAGATGGTTTGAATTTGCAAGATTACGGCTGAGAAAAACATCCAGAAAGTAAAGCATGTTGTGATAGCACGCTCTGGCAGCCCTAAGGTAGTGCATCTGAAGATTGTGTTTTCTGAAAGCTGACTATCCGCTCTTGGTTTGAATTGTGGTATAAAAGGCTTGTGTGATGCTGGCACAGCTAGAGTGCTGTAAAACAGGTATTATTTTCGTGATGGAAATTGAACTAAAATTTTAGTTCTAGCAGTTTGAGCATCTACTGGTTGTTATATAAGACTGACTTAGTTTAGTAAAGTTTGACTTACCAAGAATTGTTGAACTTAGAGATGTCATATATGTAACGTGCTCAATCAAAGGCGTATTACTGCCCTGAAAGGCTGAGTTATGGCCTTAGGTACTTTGCTTAGTCTAGTGAAAGATTTTGGTAGACTTCTGCATTTTGTGCTGTGTTCCCACCTTCCTCTCTGGCAGGTACTGATAATCTAACTTTATTATGTTTACTAATGAATTCATCTCATTTTCTGGTTTTAATGCTGAGCAGCTGTGAGAAGTCCTGCTGAGAGCTAGGGTTTTGCTCTGGTTCATGGCAGTTTACTTCTCTGTTTGAGAGGTTGTTTTGAACTAAGTATTGTAAACACTAAAAGTTGTACTGCTCATTCCCTGGGATGTTGCAACTGTTTTGTTTTGGTTGAAAAAGCTGAAGGCATTAATATCTGTAGTGTCTCATTTCTCTTAATCTTTAACCAGTACTGTTTTCTCAAAATACTTCCAGGTAATAGGAGTTCATGTGCACTTTGTAATGATCCATAAATATGGTTGTAGCAGTTTTGTTGTACTCATTTCCTGTTGGGCAGAGATGCAGAGGGTGGTAACTGTGTGTTGCTGCTGTTTCCAGAAAGAGGAGTTGTGTGGTGGTGTTTTTTTTTTTTTTTCTCTTTCCCCCCAGCTACTTAGGGAAACCATGTGGATTCTGACTTGTGTTGATGTAGTCGTGCGCAAATACAGGATTTTCAGTGAATGAAGTTCATTATTTTCCAGTGAGTACACTGTATGCTACAAGCTGTGAACGGCAGAAATAAAATGTAAGTCTCCTGCAAATTTTGGCTTTTTTGTTAGAAGTTGTGTGCAGGAATTCAGCCAAGGGAGCAGCTGAGCTCCTGGGGTGAGCAGGAGGAGGCAGACCCGTTTCTGCCCTCTGGTCTGCAACAGCTTTATCACCAGTGTTGTCTGGGTCTTATTTCTGTGCTGTAGGACACGTAAGTGGATAGCTGATAGTACTATCAGTTGATAGTAGGTGTGTACGACCAGTCCTATCAGTTGATAGTGGGGAGGAGGGTGTGTAATCCAACACTGTGCTATTTAATGTAAAGCAGTATCTAGTAATTCGTTAATGTGTTGTGATGATGGACTTCTGAATAGCAGTGATACACAATTTGGCTTTAGATTTAACATCTGGTTTATAAAGTTTTTATATGCTCTTGATGTTTGGTAATGTATGTTCTGAAGTCACTGTGGCTCCCGAGATGAATTGGTATTGCTGCTGCCATAATTATAGGAAACAGCAGCAGAGGAGCATCTCCTTTTCTGTAACATCATTTTATGGAGATGTTTAATGGGCATTCTTGTCAGTGCTGAGTTCTCCAGATTATTCTTAATCAGTCTGTTTATCTTCATTATCATCCTTTTCATCCTTTTATCCTCCTTGGCATGTGCATACATTCCTATTTGAAAAAAAAAAATTAAGTTACAGACTGTACATTTATTCTTTCCTATATGCGTTTTGTAAAGCTCATTCAAAGGAATGAGGTGGGGTTTTTTTTGTTGTTTGGTTGGTGCTTCGTTTTTTGTTTGCTCAAACACTATAAATACTTTTCAAACTGACCCTTTTGAGATATATTTGCTAACTGTTGACGGTAGGCTGGATTTAATTTCCAGGCTGCAGCATTGCAGCTGTGAGCCATGAAAGGCAGGTGGCACTCTGCTATCTGCAGTTCTTACAGACACCTGGGGAATGCCACAGCCTGAACTGTGCAGTCGAGGTATGGTTTGCTGTTAAATCTGTTGCTAAAAGAGCAAACTTTCCAAAGAAGGCTGGGGCTTTTATTTTAGTTAGCTTCATAAATATTTCCGATGATTTATTTAAGAAATTTAGCAGTTTGCATCTAACTATAGCACATTTGCTTAACATTTGTCAGGAAAGTAACAAATGTAAACCAAGTTAATGATCCCCAAACTGCAGTCTAATTAGTGTCTTCTTGATTTTTTCCTAGAATGTATATTCTAAAGTATAAAGCATGCAAGTCTTTTGTTGTTTAGTATATTTGTTTATGCAGCTATTCTCAAATTTGTGTTTCTCCTGAGGTACTTCGATGCAATAAAATTTTTTGCTGTATGGAATCAGCTCCTAATCTCCATACTCATACTTTTTATATAGATGTATTAATAAAATGAATCTCAGTTGGGGACCTTTGTGAAAGAAAGGGGCTTGTGTCCCGGTGTACGTTAGAAAGTTGATCAACTTCACACAAGAGCTGATGTTTGTCCACGATAGGAGCAGAAAGCTGTGGTTGATGCAAAGTCCGCACTGAGGCTGTTGCAGTGAAATTCCTGAGTTTAACTCAACTGATGAAACTTATCTTTTCAAATGTTATTTTTTTTTTTTTTTGCAAACAGTTTGAATGATTTGTTTAGAAAGTTTAAATGCTATGTAGCACGTCAGCTGCACTGTCATTTCCAGACTTATCTCCAATTAGCTTATCTGTTAGGAAATTTCATGTGTGATAGCCAGATAATATGGTTTTGGATTCCTTTTCCAGGTTTTTTTGTTTTTGTTTTTTTTTTTAAAATCAGGATATAGTCCTGAGCTCCAGTATACCTTAGAATTGTTGGATCTTAATTTCTGATAGAACTGGTCAACCTTTTCATGGTTACCAGCCCCAGTAACAGAGATTAATGTTTCATTTAGGAGATGTTGATTGAGCAGCTCTGCATCTTTGGCATATAATATTCTGATTTTCTTAACCCCTTGCTAGATGATGTATCCACTTAGCAGTGTTTGTTTGGTTTAGGAGAAACTCAGGGCAATTTTAGCTTTGAAAATGCTGAAATACAGCCTGTTACTCTCCTCTCTCTCTGTAATACTGGGGTGCATTCCTAGACTTTACTAAATAAAAGTGATGAATGAATTAGAGAATGCGTGATGGCTGCAGGATTGGCTTGTAACATGAATTGGCTAAAAAGTTGGCCTATATTGTGAATTTTGAGATTTTCCCCCTTCTTTTCCCCACCTCTTTTCCAAATTCCAGAATTGAGCTGCTTTCTCTGCTGCTGTCTTCCTTCTCTGAATTGCTAGTCTAGGTAGAAACCCAGAATACTATTTAAACGTGCTTTCTGGTTAGACTTAGGTTTAACTGAGAATCAGGAATGCTTATTATGAAGTTAACTATAAGGCCTCTGTAGTTAGGGAGAAGTATTTTAATGATTTTCGGCCTTGTTCTTCTAACCCACTGTAATCTTGTTGCTGAATCAGTCATTTCTATTGCTGGTGAGCTCTACAAAGGTATGCAAATGATTATTTGTGTTGTGGTTTTAAAAGTTATTAAGCAGCTGTTCTACACTGTGTTTTCTTCAGCATAAAGTCACTTCAGAAATTCCCATTGTCTTTTCTGCCCCTCCCCCCCCCCGCCCCCATATCTTTGTGTTTTTTCATCATCTGTGTTGTTTCATTGACCTGCTTTCACTGGAAGTCCACTAACATTTGCTTTGGCAAAACCCCCTGGTTATGAAGTGTACCCTGGGAATATTGCTGAAGTGACCTTGTTATGGGAGAAGATGTATGGGATGAAGCCCTTTCTGTTGACCTTGTCTGACAGTGAAATTGCCAAGTACTTGAGGAAGAACTCCTGGTCTTGCCAGTTACTGGAGGATAGGTCATGTGTCTTTCTTTGTGTCTCTTGAAGTCTGGCAAAGCTTGAGGGTTGCTTTACTAAGTCAGAGTCAAAGTTGGGGACTTTGAAAAGATATTATCCACAATCATTGGGCTGATATGTTACTTAATGTGAGTTCAGTTGTTGGTGGCCTTTTATGTCTCGTTTGCTTTCATATTCTGAACTTGCAGAAGGACTATATGGTTGTTTTATTAGTTTTTATCTTAAAAATAGTGTATGTGCATCGTAATTTTTGTCTACTTCTCTTGCTGCAGTGCATGCTTTTCCTTATTGATTTTTAAACCTAAGCAATGCTATTGAAATACTTCACAAGAATGTCTAGGAGAGAGTATGTACACAAAATTGCTACTAGTGTCTGATGTTATATTATCCACTGCTGCAACATGGGGCTCATAGCTTAGCCAAAAGGTGGGATTTCAGCTTTGGAAGGGAGGAGTCTGTTTTCTGATAGTGCTCTCAAGGCATATCAGCCTGGGCTAGGCCAAGAGTCTAATGACTCTTATGAGCCTCATGAACCAGCTGTGTTGCTGAAGTTGCTGAAGATGATGTTGGTACTGTTGTCTCTTGCACTTGTTTTCTGACCTGCAAATCCATGTTCTGGCCCTCAGTTGATGAACTACTTCTGAAAAACCCAAACAGGCAGCCAGAAAACCCTCTTAATTCCTGGCCTCTATTAAAAAACTTCTTGTGACCTGAAGGCCACTGTATGCCGTGTTCTCCAAAGGCAGACAGATATAGATGGAAGATGCTGTGCTAGTCAGAGAGTGCTGTTGTAGTTTGTTGTCTGCCTTAGAAATTCTGTGACTTTGTCAGTCAGTTGTCTACAGGGTCTTTTTAGTTGTGCTAATGTGGAACCATAGTGTAAACAGTATTAGGGGTCTGATCCTCTCAACACTTTGTCTTTGAAGTACCCATGGCCACTGATCCCAGTGAGGCCCCATAGACACGCATTTCAGTGTAACTGCAGGTGTGCAATGACCATTGTCAGGTGAAGAAGGAAGGGAGAGGAAGATTGTGTGTGCAGAATAAATTTTAATTAGTCACTCAAATAACGACAAAATTGCTGCCTGTTATAAAGCTTTCTTGTGAAGGCTGCAAATGGACTTAGGCACAGGTATATGCCTGTCATCACCAGCAGTCTAAACTCATCTCCTGAGGAGTGAGGTACCTGAAAGGCAATGCCTCATTACATTACCCTTGAGTGTGTCAGAAGTGGGCAAATTCAGGGTAATAACCTGTTAAAAACTGAAGTTCAGTCTTTCAGAGTTTGTCTGTCAGACCTTACTCCACTGAAAAATTGTAATGCTTTCTGGTACATGCTGTCAGAATTGGTAATACAAAACCACAAAACCCTTCTATATTTGCGTGTCAAAAGCATGAGTTCATGCATACAGATCTAGAGATGGGCAAAAGGTGGTGTTTGCAGGAAAAAAACCTTCTCTTTATGCATAGAAGTTCTAAAATGCTGTTACCCCAGGCCCTGAAGACTTGTCGTAGTGATGTAATTCTGTTGTAAAGTTTGGTCAGAGTTTACAGGCTTTTTTGAATTGTCCAAGAAAGTTGCAAGATGTTCCAATTTATATTCTATTGCTTTACTGAGTGCACAGTGTTAGGGTCTTTACCTGAAGCATTATTTAGGTCTTTAATGTAAAAGACAAACCAGTGAAACTTGGACATCATCCTTTAACTCCTGGCAACGAAAAAAGAAAGGGTAACTAGCAACAACAGCAAAAAGAGAGATCTGGGCTCTGGAACTGAATTGTTGTTCTTTTTAGCATTGTTGTCTGTTGTTTCAGATTAAAATAATTGTCTGGGTGGAGTGACTTGATTTTTTTCCCTTCAGTATCCTTTCTATAAGTGACTTTGCACGTAGCTTTTATTAGAAAATTCCATTTTTACTCAGTTATCTATAACTGGCAGGGAAGATTGTTTTGCAAATTTGTTTAATCTGAAGGCCAATAAGATCAGTATTGAGTTTTGAAGAAAAATAGTCTTGAACTAGAGGTAAACAATTCTGTAATTTAACTTGAGTCTTTATGTGGTGGGTTCACCGTGGCTGAATGCCAGGTGCCCACCCAGCCACTCTATCACTCCCCTTCCCAGCTGGACAGGGGAGAGAGTAAGGGTGGAAACAAACAAACAACAAAAAAAAAAAACCAGCACAAATCGTGGGTTGCAATAAGGCAGTTTATATTTATACAAAAAGCAAAGCAGAAGCAGCAACTAATCTCTCCTTCCCATGTGCAGTGATAGTTGGCTATGTCTGAGAAGCAGGGTCCCTACGCGTGTCAGCAAGCAGCAATCGGAGACAATGAGTGCCTCCCCTTCCTGCTTCCTGCCCCAGCTTTTATATCTGGGTTGACCTCGCATGGTATGGAATATCCCCTTGGTCAGTGTGGGTCAGCTGGCCTATTTGTGTCCCCTCCCAGGACCTTGCCCTTGACTGAACAGTGAGTGCTGTGCTCAGTGGTAGCCAAACTATGGGTGTGTTATTGACACCAATGCAGAGCACTGTGAGGGCTCCTACAGGGAAACAAATTCTGGCTCAGCCAGACCCACCACACTTTATATTTCTCTCTCAAACCTATGATCATAAAGTGTTCTTAAAATATCTTGAGCAAATGTGTTATTTTCATTTGAGTACCCCTGTGAACTCATTGCCTGCAATGGGCTTTCTGCCTCTTGGGAAGAAGGCACGTTAGTCTTTTTATAGGATGACTGTTGACAAAGCTTGTCCTTCAACTTCTGCTGTTGTGTTGTAATTGTTCTTTTTTTTCCTCAGAAGGCTAAAAAAAGAACTAGTTTGTTGCAGGGGCATATCACTAATATTTTTGTAAGAATTGCCTGGAAATACAGGGAGCTCAGTTTGTTGTTCACGTGCTTAACTTGCCTTTCTGATTTACCATGAATTCTGTGAAAAACACGCCTGGTTTATAATTGCATGTATTTGTTTATTTTGTAGATCTAGCATTTTTCTTATAAAGTCATTTAAACAAGAGGTTTTGGGTTTTTTTCCTGCTACTCTCATCAACTTTGACCTTTTTTAATAAGCCCCAAATTTCTAACAGTGCCAACGCTGAAAATTTTGAAAATAGCATTCAAAATGAGCAGAACAGTTGACACCAGGCCTGTTCACAGCTCTCACACACACTGACACCTTCAAAGATTTCTCTGTAGCCATAGATCAAGTCTAGAGAACCTGATTACAGGTGAAACCTGAGGAACTAGAGCTTTCTGGTTTTAACTAGCAGATTTGGTTTGCTTCTTGCCAAGCCAGGTGCTTGTTTCCCCTTGCCCCTTTCTGCACTGTGGGAAACATTGCTTTATGGTATGTTTGAGTACCTTCTTTCTTTCTTGCTTATTTGGTGACTAAAACTTTCTATGCATTATAAGAAATTTTGCATGTGTTGCATATTAATGTATTGTATTAATATCTATAAATGATATTTGGGATGAGCAATCTTAAGAGAAACTGGAATAATTTTGAATATCATTCGTCTTGTCTTTTAGGTACTTCTAATGACACCCTTCATCCCAAAACATTAAGTGGAGGAAAAAAAACCCCAACCTTTGGCTTCATAATAGTGTCTGGATTGACTTTCATAATTGTATTAGTATTCATACAAATATTAGGTTTAGGTGGGCTGAAGTGCTTATAGGAGCCTTATTTTTGTGACGGAGTTGGAAGGATTTGAGTTACCAAGACTTGGCATTATATTGTTCATGTTTACGTGTTATTTACATTTCGTGCTGTGACTGAAAGGAATTTGGAATTGCTCTTGTAGGCAGTTTGCTAGGGAGAAAGCAGTGAGCAGAACATAATCTCTTCAGTTTTAGCAATGGATAACTGGTATATAAACTATTAGTATCTTCTTCTGAATGTTGTTTCATTTAGCTTTTGTGCAACAGTAGTTCCCAAAATTCATTATTTTAATAGCATTTGGGCTCATAACTGTAGTCTTTATGTTGCAAAATGTGGAACATGTAAATTTTTAAAAAGAAAGGATGTTCTTTGATGTTTGATCTTTGTGTACTCTCAAACCTGATCGACAAGAAGGGAGATTTAATCTGTGAAACAGGTAGCAGCTAACAAGCAAGCTGTAAGTGGTGTTCAGGTATTAGGAAAAACAAATTGCTTGTTGGTGGAATTGCCTTGTTAAGGTTTGCGGCTTGATGTGCATCAATGATCTCAGACCTAGGGGGAGGTTAACAAAGCTTGGGAAGAAGTATGCCCACTGATATGAGAATCAAAGAATGCAAAATTTATGGGCCACAAAGACAACTGGCAGAACTCCCAAGACAAGGAATAAGCTAAGCAATTGTGCTGAAATTAGCTCCAGCTGGCTAAAAGGTAATTCCAGCAGAGGGAAGTTATGATCAGCAACTCACAGACCACTGATAAGAAGACCACCAAGAAACCCACTGACTCAAAACAAGAGAAAGACTGAGCTTGTGGAAAAATTAGCATGAGAAGCAAGGGAATCCTTAACCACTGGAAGATCAAATGCTAATTAATAAGAGAACTATATAACTTGTAGCCAGTGAACACTAATTCCTTTGTTTGCTAAATGAAGCTAAAAAATATTAATAGTAGAAAATTTTGATAGTTTGTGTGCTTGATTTGTGGAATTCCACTGAGCATCCAGGCTTGTGCAAATCTGAAATAAACTATCAGTGTCTCTCTTGAGTGTATAATTATTGACTTGTTGCACACCTAGTAACGAATCAAATTTTTGTAGACAATACTTATGCCTTGGCCCTGGGAACTCATTGCCAAAGAAAGGTTTTGCATCAATTTTCTATTATCCAGTTTTTTCTGGGGGTATACCAAGCCTTTCAAAAATGAATGGAAATACAGCATCCTTGCCCCAAGGCGTCTACGGATGGAATAATTTTTGTCTGGTATGATCACTCCCAGTGCATTCCACTACAGCTCAGCATGGGAAGTGAAGGATGCACTGTGCTGAATCATTGAAATGGTAAGATATTTCTCATATTTCTGATAGTGTGTGTAATATTTTCATACTTGCAGACCTGTAAAAAAGGTTCTGTAGACTCTAGCTTGTATTTAAATATCAGCTTTGAATTATTTTTTTGCTTTTAAACCTTCCTCACTCTAAGTTCTACTTCAGTAACTTCTGAAAGATTTACGGTTAACTGTTGTCAAGTTTCTAATGTACCCAGACCTTGTTGGAATGAGTCCAGAGGAGAGCAGAGCTGGAGCACCTCTCCTGTGAGGACAGACTGAGATAGTTGGAGCTTTTCAGCCTGGAGAAGAGAAGGCACCTTGCAGTACCTAAAGGGGACCTACAAGAAAGTTGAGGAGAGACTTTCCACAAGGACATGTAGCAATAGGACAGGAAGGAATAGCCTTAAGCTGAAAAAAGGTAGGTTTAGGTTAGATATTAGGAAGAAATTCTTTCCTCTGAGGATGGTGAGACACTGAAACAGGTTGCACAGAGAGGTTGTGAACTCCTCATTCCTGGAGCATTCAAGACCAGGCTGGAAGGAGCTTTGAGTAATGTGGTCTTGTGGAAGGTTCCCTGTCCATGCCAGGGGGATTGGAATTAGATGATCTACCTGAAAGGTTGTAGCAAGGTGGAGGTTAGCCTCTTCTCCCAGGCAACTGGCAACAATACAAGAGGAAATGGCCTCAAGCTATGCCACGGGAAGTTCAGGTGGGACATCAGAAAGAATTTCTTCACTGCAAGGGTGATCAAACGTTGCAAAAGGCTGCCCGGGAAGTGGTGGAGTCACTGCTCTTGGAAGTGTTTAAGAAACGACTGGATGTGGCACTTAGTACTATTGTTTAGTTGGCACAGTGGTGCTCGGCCAGTGGTTGGACTTGATGCTCTTGGAGGTCTTTTCCAACATTAAGGATTCTGTGACCTTTAAGGTCCCTTCTAACCATAACCATTCTATCATGTAATGATTGCTGTGTGGCATGCAGTAGACTGGAGACGCTAGCTAACTGCCTGCCTCTGGCATTTCTCTTGACTAGCTGCTGACTATAACTGGCTGATGACATGTTTGGTTTGCTCAAGGTTCTGAACCATCAAATAAAGATGAAATATAATACAGCTGTGTAGTAAAACTACAGTGTTGATAGATATTTTAGTAATGCGTGACAAATACATATGAATTAAATGAAGGCTGTGATAGAACTCGTTTGAGCAATAATTTCTGTGTAGAAATTGTTGGGTGGGACTTAGTGGCCAAAATTTTTCTAAGTAGATGATTGGATCATAGTAATGCTCCCTCCTGACAGTAAAACTTGTCTGTAATTTAAAATATTTATATTAATAATCTATTGGTGACACTTCTAATTTCTTAAAGAACTCTTTACAACCAGCGCTTAAAAATGTGTCCTGGTTTACTGTATGCATGGTCAAAATTAACCTTACTTTCCAGTTTCTACATATAGTATGTAGGAGTGCTTGCAGTGGGGGCAAGTGGGGGCATGCTTTTTTTTTTTTTAATTTGTTCCTCTGTAAATACACACACATATTTTTAAAATTTATTCTGGTTGGTCAAGCAGTGCCACTGGCTAGATAATATGCTCCCTTCATTTATTCAGTCAAAAGTGCTGCTGTAGTATCCCACACAAAGTAATAGTGGAAGAACAGAGAGGCCTTTCTGCTGGGAAGAACTTAACAGCTTCAGTGCAGTGGTTAGTGCACAAGAACATTCCAAAAGACAAAGTGAATTGAAATAGAGATCAGGACACTGTTCTGGTAGTTGATAGTTTTATTTTGAGCCCTGAAGAGCTCATCTCTTTGAAGAGCAAAGAAATATTGGCATCAAATATTGATCATGTGCAATATCTAAAATGCATAAACTTCTTAACTTTATTCTGGCAAGTTGGACTGCAGGGATTAATGCAGCAACCTTTGCTGGAGAGGGAAAAAAAGTGAATAAAAGAAATGTAATTTAAATTAATCTTTCATGATCACTATAGTGGGATGTTTTAACGGCAAATGTGATTATATGATTTGACTGGATTGAGAAAATACAATCAAATCAGCAGAATTTTTTGTAAATTATGAAGTTATGGTAATTTAGATGAAACAGAAACATGGACAGGCTAATCGGACTACTCTAATAAGAACGTTCATGGGCATTTGAGGCTTTAATATGATTTTCTGAAAGCTGATGAACGCTTTTTCTCCATTGTTTGCCTTGGATTTGATGGTGTACCTTGCCAAGCACTCTTGCTGTAGGCTGTGATTAAGTCTGTATTGTGTGAGACTGTACAGTTGCTATCGTTTAATTTATAAATTCTTCAGGTTGTCTTCCCTCCAACAGCACCTGTAGCTCTGTAAGTGGCATCAATAGGTCCCAATTCATTATTTCAGATAATGTACAGTAATACATTGCTTTTATAGGGTTCTCAATTAATGGTTTGGTGGCTTAATGATAATGAAGGACTGTGGAATATTGGCAGTTGACATTAACATTGCTTCATGTTCTGAAAAAAAAAAAGGAAATAAAAGTTCTACATTGTTTGTTATCTACACTTTAGTATAGCAGTGCTAGTAAAATGAACTCATGCTCTATTCAGTTCCTTTTTTCTCTGTGTACATTTTAAGACAAAAAAGAAAAAAAAATCAGAATTTCCCTTGCTTTACTGTTTAATAATTTGGCTCAATTCTGCTACATTTGTCATGTGCAGTACAATGCCTAATGTATAAAGCAGGCCAAGGTGCTCCTGTGTTCTGCTTCTAGGTTACCTATGTGTAAATGTATTAATGAACAAATGATTCTTTGTCTAATCCATCAAGGATGAGAACTTGTGAATTTTGTAACTATATGGAATTACTCTTTTCTGCTTTCACGCTGCAGTAAGTCAGCCAAGATGGTGTCTCAGCAAGAAAAATATTTTCTGTGAGCAAGCCACGTGCCGTCTCAGTCTTCAGTTAGCCTTCAGAAGGTGTGCTGAATGTCCGGTTACCTCTCTCACATCTGAGATATGCACGTCACCTTTCCTGCATTCCTGTAGCCTGTGCTGAGTGTATTTCTGTCACTGAACTCTGAGCAAGCAGGGGTGCTTGGCCTGGCAGGGGCCTGCTGGCACTCATGGGGCTCTCATTTTTTTTCCTGCTGTTTTATGTCCTGGAGCTCAGAATAGAGAAGGGCAGCTGCTGTTGTATAGGTGGGTGTGTTTGGGGTTTTTTTAGTTCCCCATTTAAGGGGCAAAGACAATGATAATGTGGTGTGCAAGAAGGGAGAAACAGCTGGTTGAACTAAGAGGTGGGATGGGATATTTTGGATGAATGGGACTAGAAAGCTTCAGAGGAAACCAGAGCCTGTGTGCTGTAGAAGAACAATGCCGTGGGAGATAGTAGATGGGCAGCTGCAAAATTGTGAAAACCTTTTTTCTTTCTCTCCACTGTGTGCTCCAAGTGTTACTCTCCTAGTGTCTCACTGACTGTTCGCAGGACCCGAGTCTGTTTTGACTAGATTGAAAAAAAAGTTTCCAGCTAACCATCCTCTGGTGCTGTGCTACTTTTGTTACGTGCTTAGAAGTACACAGTTAGCTAACGAAATGCTTAACAGAGAGTTTCTCCCACATATAACTGTGTGAAACTGTTAGTGTAAATAATTGGCAGGCAGGAGGAGTTGCTATAATATGAACTACAGAAACTAAATTCCAAGTTGGAAAACTTGGTCAGGCTGATTGAAGTAATGTCACCAGCTCTGAGTGTGGACCGAGTTCTCATTTGCGTGTTGAAGGTCTGTGGATCTACAGAGTTTTCAGCTGTTCTCCAGGTATGAACCTTCTATGCACCTTGTTTGTTACTTGCTTTGAGTGTCTTTGGTGAATTATTATGTGGTCTGCAGTAGAACTTCACTATGGATAGTATGATGCTGTAGACATGTTATGGAGATAAACAAGTTAATCTGTCAAACTTAAAAAGTGCACACTCATTTCTGGAGCCCAAAAGAGATCAGCAAAGCCATCCCATAAATTAAAGCATGTACTTGATGTGAAATGATAACAACCTTGTTTTATGTATGGAAGAGAGCTCTTTGGTTTAATGTGGTTACTTTATAACCCAGAGCCAGACTCTGCTCTCCACCTTTTATTTCTTAAAAAAATAAAAAAAAGTAAATTTTTTTACCGAAGCAATCAAGAAGCCAATCTTTTCATTTGCCTGAGAATTTATCATCATCAGAAGACGTATGAAACATTACAGTTTAGTTTGGTGTGGGAGCACAGTTGAAATAAGTTGGAATAACACAGTGGAGTTCTGCCTGAGTTCCATTTATTGTGGTAATTATAGAACACAAAATATTTGCTTAAATTATCTGTAATACAAAGTGTACTCTGGGATAATAGTAAAAAATTCAATATAGCTTCTCTATTCCACTGTCAGCACATCCAGACCTTTTTTCCTTTGTGTCTTTAAATATCTTATTGAAAACCCTTCAAAGGTAGTTTTATTAACTTAACATAGTGTAGATGTCACTAGCTGTGAGGAATAAGTCACAATGACTTGTGGTGGTGTGTCAAAAATATCATTAAGAGGCTTAGAACAAGGGGAGCAATTAATGAACAGTCTTCACTATGAACAAATGTCAGAGACTCCTCCAGGGCTAAGCTGCTTCTGTGCCATATTCGTTAATTGCTCTTTTGTACAAAGTTGGTGTTGATGAGTGAATTTAATTAAGCATACCTGAGAAAATCCATAAAACCAAATCAGAAGTATTAGAATGAAAAATTTGCATTTAATTTAATAAATAAATACTTTTTCATTCTTGGGGGGGTTTGTGCTTTGTGTAACTGTTTCTGGCTGACATTTCCCCCTACCTGTTGCATTGTGCTCATTGGAGAGTCTGGCAGAAGATGTGTCTTATGGTTTGCTTCAAGATGCATGCCAAATACCATACTCATATTTAAATCTCTATTATTAAAAATGCATTCAATCTGTCATAACAGAAGATATCTCTCGCAACAGTCTCAGTCTGCCTGTTGAAATGTGACAGTAAGGGAAGCATATGTGTGTAGAAAGGTAGAAATCTTAAACTGTAATTGTGAAAGCTCATTCCAAAGTTGCTGACCCTGTATCTTGGTTAAAGATATCTCCTTGGGAAAACTAGGAAGCAGCTCTGTAGTAGAAACTGATCTGTAAAACTGGATTGTTTGTTGCACTCAGTGTCTTACAGACCTAAATTGAAACTTGATGAGTGGTGGTCCCCAAAATCCATGTTATTATGCGGACTGTAGTAATACATGTATCAGTGTGGGGATTTGTTACATTTTTGATTCTATTTTGCCACTCAGAAAGACAGAGGCAAGTGTGGTCAGTATAGTATAGACACCTGCAAGAGTCTGCCTAGAAGATGAAAGCTGTTTCTCTCTGCTTATTTCTGTGCAATGAACTGCAAGTTGCAATAATATATATAAAACACTATTATTTTGAGGTTTGATGATAAATGCTTCAGGGAAAAAGAGATGACTATTACACACTCTTTTAGTTATTACTTTCCAGGTATTTATTTTGGTTTTATTAATCAGTTCAATTGTGTAAAGTCAATCAGAATATGAAGAACAGTTTTGTGAAAGAACGCTGTAGTTTGCAGTTTTGAGCCAAGTGGTAACTGGAAACTTTAATAGTCTTTCAATATCACTTCAGAAGTGGAGATGTGCCATTGGATGGACTTGTCAGAACTTAGTAAAAATAGCACATCCTACAGTGGGCATTCATCCAGAAATCTAAAATTAGCATTGTATCCTGGATATAATACTGCAGGTGGTCACAAGCTTACATTGTATTCAGCACTCTCTGTTATTCAAGCAGGTCTTAACATACTTATTTTGAACATTTTATGGTCTTATGCAAGGCTGACTTACTGTTATTACTGTTGTTCTTTATATGGCATCAAAATGTGAAATGTGTTTCACAGGAATTAAAACAAAGTCTTGGCCAGAGGTGTTTAACATGGTTCTGCGTGAATGGAAGTCAGGGGTACAATTCCAGCT
The DNA here is from genome assembly GCA_013396735.1 of Grallaria varia. Taxonomy (NCBI): domain Eukaryota; kingdom Metazoa; phylum Chordata; class Aves; order Passeriformes; family Formicariidae; genus Grallaria; species Grallaria varia. The sequence continues at coordinate 39,227 of VWZG01006031.1, read as the reverse complement.
GATCTCAGCTGGGAGTGTAAGTAGATCCTGACTTATTTCTGATAATAGATATAAACACACAGGCAGTTGGCAGGTTTGAATGTGATTTATTTCACATTATACTGTTTTATTTGTAGCACTCCAATAGAGCTTGGCCAAATAAGCTTGAGGAAAAGTGTTATTCCTCCATTAGGGGAATGTAGATCTTGAGGAAAAACAGAGCTCTGGTATTATGATTTGATTAAGTGAATATTTATGCAAATTACATTAAGTTCAGATTAGCGTTGTATGGGGAAAGTCTGTACTGAGTTTTTAATTTCTGTATTCTACACTCTTCTTCCTGTTTCTGGAACAATAGTGAGACAATAGACATTTTAATGACTATAGGCAACAGGTTTCTTTAAAATCCATTGGAATGACCTGTAGAAATAAGAAAGGATTTTCTGATGACTTATTTATTGAGTATAGGTGCTAGTTCTTGTGTTTTGTACTCTCTCTGTATGTCTGTGTATGTGTGGAGGAGTATGGGAGCGAAACAGCAAAACTGTGTGTATATGCAAATATTCTCCTGGCAGAGAAACATCAAGGAAAAAAAAAGTTTTTCCTTTTTTTTTTTTTAACTATATATGACCGTATTTTTTTTAAATTCAGAATAAATTATTAAATATTTTTGGAGATTATG